>OZ035827.1:6739538-6792038 GCA_964034765.1 Knipowitschia caucasica | reverse complement strand
TTTAGCATTTGTTATTTCTGACCACTTAAATGCATAGGTTTCCTCCAAGTGCTCCCGTTTCCCCCACCACTAAAAACACATAAGGTCTGGCATGTCCCTCCTGTATGGCAACCCCGCTTCCATGCACAGAGTAAGAGGACAAATGCCCAGGATTGTAAAGCGCTTTGTGTCTCTGCTCTGTAAAAGGCGCTATATAAATAAACGCTACTTACTTATTTAAATTGTGATCTAAATGTGTGTTTTCGATTAACCTGGCTTTGATTGACTCCTTTACTTGTTTTTGCAGGCATGGACAACCAGACAGTGTTGGCCGTTCAGTCCCTGCTTGATGGCCAAGGCGGAGTACCAGACCCTAACAATCAAAACGTCTCCGGAACTCCCACTATCCAGTCTATGGGTACGTTCACATATGACTCTGCATCATCTTCTTCTAATGCATACTTCTACATATTGAAACGATTAAAATATATGAATGGATTTTTCACAGATGACGAGGATGTGTTTTTGTGTGGGAAATGTAAGAAACAGTTCAACTCGCTCCCTGCTTTCATGATGCACAAAAGGGAGCAGTGTCAGTCCAACGCCCCATCCCTGTCCACGGTGTCACTGGCCTCAACAAACGTCTACACTCCCGTCCCCTCCATAAGCTCTGTGCCACAGGCTCCCAATAGACAGGTCAGACTTACATTACACAAATGAACTAGAATGTGTAATATGGAGATTTATTATATGACTTGGATCGTACGCGATCTCTGATTGGCTGATTTTCGGTCGGATATTTTCCCATCTTGGACCGTTACCATGACAATTTGTCCGCACACGATTAGGAAAACCAAGTCGGAACATACTTCACAAATATCTACAAAGCATTGGTAAAGACACAGAAGAGATTGAGAACTTACCAGGGGGCGATCTCAATCATCTGATAAGCAAGTTCTTCATGTCACCATTTGACAGTTTGGTTGCATGTGTTTTTGCTAGTCGAAACCGATCGATATTTGCATAAATTAAAAATAGTCATATAATAAAACATTTAATAACCTCGCTTGCTCGGTCTGTTCAGAGAAATATCAGACCGGTCTGATATTTCTCTGTACAGACCGAGCAAGCGAGGTTAATAAGCCGTTAATATTAGTGGTGTATGGATCTATGGATTGATTAAGATTGGAAATATGCTTAAAATGTTGTTGTTGTTGTTGTCTGCAGGTGTCCACGTACATCACTGTGCCTCCCTCTCCTCTCACTCACACTTTAGTCCAGGGAAATGTTCTGGTCAGTGATGAGGTGCTCATGTCAGCCATCTCTGCCTTCACGTCTATCGAGCAGCCGATGGCCACAATGCAGGCGCCAGTACAGGTAACACGAGGAATTATTATTCATAAATAATACATTTTTGTCTTGCTAAAGTTAACTAAGATTTTCTTAATCTTAATATTATTATACTGCATTGCGCTGATTGTTCCTATTTTTTCCACTTTTCTAACCAAACAAATATTAATTTAGCCCAGGAAATGTCTCTTTTTCTAGCACAACGTGTTTGGACATACTAATAACCGCTCTATTAGGAGGTTATATGAATGTTAGCTGTTATTGAACAGAAAAAAATCTCAATAACTTGACAACTAAGTGTCCTAATCCCTCAACTTTTTGATATTCATCTCTTTGTTTGTGTGAATGGGACAAACAATTTACAAACAGTGATGGAAAATATTTCTGCCTGCATGTAACCTGGGACTGTCTGGCCTGGTCTGGTCTGACCAGTTCTCTAAAAAGAAAATAGACAGAGATAAAGAGATAGATGTAGGGAGTGTAGGTTCCCTGGAATCTTCAAATAATCAAGTCGTTTATGGATTGTCACGAACTTGTATGCACTCAAACACAAACATAAGAACCTGAAATAAAAGTGTGACAATACTTATCCTGATAGTCTTCATTTCTCTGCAGAGCAATCTGAGCATGCACACAGCTGGAGTATCGTATCTTCAGCACCATCATCATCATCACCACCACCACCACCCACAGCAGCAGCAGCAGCAGCAGCAGCAGCAGCAGCAGCAGCAGCCCTCTGAGCCGCCCCAGCAAACCCAGCTGCCCCCGTCCCAGCCCAATCTGTCGTCCCAGGTCCCATCCAGCCACAGCAACTCTGTGGTGCAAGTGTACAGCGCATTACCACACGGAGCCAGTGCAGAGATCCACACGCTCGGACTGCAGCCGTTTCATCCTGTGCAGGTGAAAAGATAGATAGATAGATAGATACTTTATCGATCCCCGTAGAATAAATTCAGGGGTCCAGCGGCAGCAGAAATTCATGCATTCATACAAACAAAACAAAAGTGACAATGACAGTTTCCTAGTACATTCAATGCAATTCAATGCATTTTTGTTTAGCCCTAAATCACAGCAATAGTCAGCAGAAAGGAATTTACAAAGTTGCCAACACAGATCAGAGAATCAAACAGAATCAAACACACAGGAGCCATTGACCCACAGCAGGGGGCGGATGACCAATGTCCATAAATATCCTTAAACGTCCTGGATCATCACCACTGTCCTAAGACTCTCTTGCCATCCCGTCGGCAAGTAACTCAAAAACCCTGTGGGTAAAAGTGCGAAACCTCCTGAGGGTCTGCTGTCAGACTGTACAATAAGTCACTTTAAGTCACTTGCACTAGGACTGAAAAAACCTGCACTACTATTGACACTGTTTCTTGATTGTCACTTTTTATTGTACATAATATATCCTGCATTTAACTTGTTTGCACAATCTTGAGATAAAGTCCATCTTATCTTATTGAAGGAGGGATCTGCTCATTTGGACGGATGGAATATAAGTCCAGAACTCAGGCTGTAGAAAAACCTTTTATTTTTTTTGAAGATCTATCTAGCCCAGGAAATGTCTAATATTGTTCAGGTTAAAACTGACTGAAAATCAGACTGTGTTGATTATTTGTCAGCTGGTTACAACCCAAACTGTTAAATGTCTCTTTCAGCTTTGTGCATGTTTCACGATTGCTTCAGTGCCACAACATCCAAGAATAGCTTTTCATTGAAATGTCAAATTGCTTATAAATTGCTCAAATCAAAAGCAACATTCTCAAAAGTGGTTGTTCCTACCTGAGTTTTCCTGTCACCCGTAGGTGCCGAGTCAGTGTGTGGGAAGTCAGTCCTTCACCACGCCTCCCGTTTACAGTCCTGGAAAAGAAGGATCCAAAACCAAAACATGCAGCGTCACCAACAACATGAACGAGATGGAAGAGTTTGAAAAAGTCATTATTCCCAAACGTCCGCGAATCTGCAAGAAAGGCACAGAAGGAGAAACAGGTCTGTGAGGAAAAACATATTGATCTGACTGAGACAATTATTTTACTTCTGGCTTTCCATCACGGCAGAGCATTTAAAAGGGAAGGGTCCAAAGCTCAAGTGCAATTTCTGTGAAAAAACCTTCTCTAAAAACTTTGATCTTCAGCAGCACATACGAAGGTGGGTTACTGCTACAATGATTGAGGTATTAGTAAAATCCCTTTTTATTTTAAATGATGTGTTTATACTTATATGCAGCCACACCGGAGAGAAACCCTTTCAGTGTATTGTCTGCGGACGAGCCTTTGCCCAGAAATCCAATGTGAAGAAGCACATGCAGACACACAAGGTGAAGCAGTGGATAGAGTTTGGTTATAAAAATCCAATGTTTTTTTGTTTTTTTAACTAACTATTGCCGAATTCATGAAAGGTATGGCCGATGGGAACAGCCAGCACAGTGTGTAGATCTCCAGTCACGGTCAAAGTGCTGCCGATGTCGTCCCACGATGAAGACGGCAAAGAAGAACAGCAGCCGATGGAACAGGAAGTGGAGGAGTCTCAACAGCAGAGCGTCCAGACACAGGCGGAGGAGCCGCACCCTCAGACTGGTACATGTCGACTTTCTCTGAACAAAGTCTGTAAAGTCTACTTTACTGTACACTAAAGAGATAAAGAGGGAAAGATGGATCAGAGGCACTTTGACTGGTTTATTTAAAGGAGCGGTATGTAAAAATCTGGCCCAAAGTGGTACTGCAGCCTCTCCCACTCTCCCTGACTCAGGTTGCCAGATATGCAGACGAATCCAGTTGGGACCATAATAGCATAAAAGAGTTTTGTCAACAACAAATCTATAACCAACACCTTTTTCACAAATGTAGAAATCCTGGCTTTTTCCTTGTTTTGTCATTAATGATTTGAGAATCATAACAAGACATTTTTTAGTTCTGCGCCACATGTTTCTTTACCAGTGAGATTAGCTCGACGCGGTGAATTCTGGCAACCCGGATTACAGACTGTCTGATTGGTAAAACAGTGGAGGGCGGGACATGGGAATAAAAACAATAACAAGATTTAGGGGCTGTAAAACAAATTTTGAAATCCAAATATATGTGAACTACAGTTATCAGTTTTGTTTATTTTTTTTTATTTATTCATTTATTTGACAGGGACAATGTAGTCATACATAGTTACATTATGAAAATGCAGCTGATGCGACACATACAGAGTGTATAGCTAATGCTAATTTTCAACTCCTGTCCCTGGTTGAGCTTTTCCCTACAGTGCAACACATTATACAGAATGAATAAAATAGGCCTAGCCCTAAAACACATATTTACAACAGTGATCTAAAATTAAGACATTCCCCCAACCAATAACAGCCATATGGGCAAAATATTCACAAACGAGAACACTCACACACACACTCACGTACACACACACACACACAGTCAAAGAAGTATTCAAAAAGAGCATGTTTTATTAATGCTTTTTGACAGATTAGGGCCATAAAAAATTAGGACCATAAAATCTTACATATTGCACCTTTAAAAGTTCTCTATTTTAAACTAATTCCATAGAGGTCACACTTCTGAGTGAATTATGCAGTGCTGTTTTAAATTTGTGTTCAGATTACACATGAAACATGGACCAACAAAAACTGTTTTTACTGAATACTACATAGAAAACAGCCTCTGCCATTACCCATGCAATAGTTCATAGCCCCCAGTGTTATAATGTTATGGGTCATATTTTGGAACATTATCATTTAAACAAGGGAAAAAACAGTAACATAAAAATATCGATTTATTGGACTAGTAGTTGTTACTTAAAGGAGCAATATGTAAACATCTGGCCAAAAGTGGTATTGCACTCTCTCTGACTCAGATATGCAGACAAACTCAGCTGGGAAAATAATAACTGAAGAGTTTAGTCAACAGCAAGTCTATAACCAACACCTTCTTCACAAAGGCCCCAATAGAAATCCTCATTTTATTTCTTGTTTTGTCATAAATGATTTGATAATCAAAACATGTCCTTTTTTAGTTCTGTGGCCACATGCTACTTTAACAGTGAGATTAGCTCGACGTGATGAGGGCGGGACATCAGAATGAAAACAATTACAAGAATTAGTGGCTGTAAAACTAATTTGATTATCAGTTAAATAAGTATTGGAAAAGAGCATGGTTTATTAATGCCTTTTGACCAATTAGGGCCCTTTAATGATGACTTGACATGAAAATCTTACACATTGCTACTTTCAGAGTTTAGGAGCTACTCAAAATATATGATATTGAGACCCACTGCTGTTTGCAGAAGCTGCCATGGAGCTCGAAGAAAGTGTGACATCAATACAACCCGCCGATCCAGGAGGAGGTCAAGTAAACATAACACAAAACGAACATTCTCAAAACCAAAGCGCGGCGCCACAAAGCCAACAGAACCCAACTCAGTGCAAACAGATGGTGGTGATAGACAGCTCTTACCAGTGCCAATTCTGTTCCAACAAGTTCAAAACATACTTTCAACTCAAGTCTCATCTGACCCAGCACAAAGGAGAGCAGGTGAGTGGAACCAACACGTACAGTGCATTTGATGGGTTGTTTTTAGTAAAATACGGCTTTGTTACAGGTTTATAAATGCGTGCTTAAGTCCTGCTCCCAGACGTTTCAGAAGTTAGACCAGTTTCTTGAACACATCCAGACTCACCAGGAGCAGCTG
Source organism: Knipowitschia caucasica (assembly GCA_964034765.1). Classification (NCBI taxonomy): domain Eukaryota; kingdom Metazoa; phylum Chordata; class Actinopteri; order Gobiiformes; family Gobiidae; genus Knipowitschia; species Knipowitschia caucasica. The sequence goes on along the minus strand of OZ035827.1, from coordinate 6,786,020 downwards.
ACGTACCGCTGTCATCTCTGCAGTAAAGTGTTCCCATCGCTGTTTGAACTGGGCGTGCACCAGTACTCCCACTGCTTCTGTCCCCAGCAGAGCACGCACAAAGAGGCCGCCGTCTACAGGTGCGGCTCTGAGGAAATCTTCAGATAATTCAATACTTTGCAGCGAGATAATGTTGCCGTTATTCCGTTCTTCAGGTGTTTGAAGTGCCAAAGCAGATATTCGACACAAGAGGCCCTGGAACAACATTTACTAACTGCGTCCCACAGCTTTCCCTGTCCACACTGCCAGAAGGTATGTTCAAATAATATGTGAAAGCCACCCCTGTTTTCTGCAGCGCTGAGACTTGGTTCCAACAGTTAGTTACATGGAGTATATGGTTTCTGCATTATCAGACAACTGACACCCGTATATGGTGTAACATTATTTTTATTGACAAGAAAAATTTTGGATTTAATTTTGGTACGTAGAACATGGCAGAAATATGCTGGAGGGATGTCCCACTGTTGAGGGGGTGATGGCTGAAAGCTTTAACGCCAGAATTCAAAGCACTGTTTTAAGGCTTGAGGTGAAGAATGAAGGTGGATACTGAGTGTAGTTGTAGAGAGGTGTGTGTCTGATGTGAAGCGGTGACTTATTGACCACAGGAGAGAGGTCGTCCAGTCTGAACCTATAGCTCCTTATGTCCTTGGTGTTCAGGTGTTCCCCTGTGAGCGGTACTTCAGACGGCACCTTCCCACACACGGTCTCGGCCGCAGGTTCAAGTGTCAGATTTGTAAAAAGGCCTTTAAGACTGAGCACTACCTCAAACTGCACTCAAGGATTCATTCAGGTACACACACAACTGAAAGTGCTAAATCTTCTCACATCGTTAGAGATGTAATAAATGTAATAAATGTGTAACTGTCAATCATTCACATGTTTCCAGGAGAGAAGCCTTACAAATGTTCATTATGTGATGCCACATTTAACAGAAAGGACAAAGTCAAGAGACATATGCTTATTCATGAGCCCTTCAAGAAGTACAAGTGCCCTTTTAGGTATGTTTGAGACGAGAATCCCTTCATTACGGCCTTACGGTTCATTTAAAGATAGTTTTGTTTTTCAGAACACATGTGGGCTGTCCCAAAGAGTTCAACAGACCAGACAAACTCAAGGCTCACATTCTGTCTCATTCAGGTGAGGGTATGGGGAAATAAGTACATCACTATCTCAGGATTTACCGTGAAATAAACTATAGTTTCAACTAAGAAGGAATCAATTGAACTCTTAATCTCAAAGCTTTTAAAATCAACTCAAATAAAAGGTTTGTATATCTTTGTTACATCCACATTTTGTGTTGAAACGTCTTTTGTGTCTTCAGGGATCAAGCCATTCAAGTGTATGTTCTGTCAGAAAGCCTTCAGTCGGCGAGCACACATGTTGGAGCACGAACAATCTCACACGGACAATTACCGCTTCAGATGCTCCTCCTGCAACAAAGGCTTCACCAGACACAGCTACTACAGGGACCACAAGTGTCCAGCTCTGGGGAGCGCGCCGGGGACTGAGGATGAGGCGGGGGACGGCGAGGAGGACGACGACAAGAGTGGGGATGACAATAATAATCACCAAAGCCAATTCACAGACATTGGGGTGGAAGAGGATCCAAACACGCAGATAAATGCTTCACAGGAGGAGAGTGCGGCAGAAAGAGACGAGAACTGTCGGGCTGCTTTGTCCATCGTGGAGCTCCAGGACAGAGAGGAGGGAGAGCAGCAGAGGAACCAAGACCTGCATCCAAATTGTTTACAGCAGCCTTGTCTTTAGACTCTTTTAAAAGGATGTATGTTTGTTATTTAAATAAATCTGTCAGATAATATATTTTAATATACAATATAAGCTATGAAAAGTATATGTACAAATGTAAATATAAGTATATACAAACATTGAAGACATTTGATTCTATATTATTTTCGCCTCTAGATGGTGTTAGAGGGAAACAGTCAATATTAGGGTTTGGTTAAAAAAATACAATTTGTAATAAATGTCCAGAAGTATTCATTTACTATTGTGACATGTTATATTTGTATTTTATGGCACTTATCTGTGATATTACAAGTGACATGGACAAAGAAAAAAGTAGTCACCATAAACCTCTTATTAAAACCATTCTTTTAGAAAAGAAAATTTGTTATTGACACCATTTACAGTGTTTCATGTACAGGAGACAGTGGTTTGGAGTTCAAAAAAAAATCTTATTTACAGAAATGCTCAATAACCATGTTTCTGCTATTTTAAATCAACAGTTTAAGATCAATACAACACTGACAATGTCGGCATTAGTCTATTACAGCGGTACATTCATTAGGTTTTTAATGAGTCGTTGTTTTTAATGTCACATCAACAAAAAGCTTCTCCCACTTCTGCTTCATATCAACACAACAAACTTTCAAAGGATCATGAAGCGTCACCGCGATGAGCCGTTAGCGCTACACCTGAAATAACACTGGGATTACACTCTCCTCTATACTCTCACAACACATTCACTTCAACGGCACTTGGTATCACTATGCCAATTATTCTGATGTCACAGCTCTTCTTATAGTGAGATTTATATATAAAAAAAACATAAAGAACATGGAGTCAGTACAGTAGCCAAAAACTAACTGCATCCATGTCGAGTGCAAAGATCGCAAGCATTATAAAATCATTGTTGAATAATATGGTATTGCGACTGACTTGCGTTTCGTTTTCCATTTGGCAGAACCACTTCTAACACCAACTTGTTCAGTTTCATGATCCTTGCGTGAACATTTAGTTACTCAGCTCTTCTTTCATTATTAGTTTTCAAACAACATCACTTAGAGTATTAAAATACATTATTTTCCCAAACCAATTCCCCAATCAGACAAATCAGTATCGGCGCACGAGTCTGTCCCTATAAAACTAGGGTCAGTTTAAGTCTATAAATAAGTGGCTTACAACACTTTTTTCACAATCAAGAAGTGATTCACAGATTACGTACTATCGAACCAGGAACACAGGGCTCTTTCTCCGTCTATCGGTTATGTTTTAGTCTCCCGTTCATGTCCAGCACCTACATGATTAGAACTGCCTTTGATGAGAGATTATATCAAGATCACTGAGAAACTAGAGCAACACATTTGATTGAACTGCAACCAATTTTTAATGTCAACATTTGTCATTTCAGTGGTAGAGAATATTCTTTATTTCTTTGGTTGAGGTACAATTATCGTCCCCACAGGGAAATTTGTCCTCTTCCAATGACATTAGGGCAATCTGTCAGAAGCAGTGGTCTGTATGTGCATGCTCGGCTTGAGCTGGGGGATTTTTAACATTAGCCATGGACATTTCCTTTCATTTATATGTTGGGACCAAAAGGAAACTGCCACAACTGCAAAACATGCAAGGCAGGTTTTGAAAATATTTCCTTTTTCCTTTTTTAATGGCATGGGCAGTGTATTTTACAACCTTTTCTACCATGGACCACTCGAATGATGACAAATGAGAGATTGCATTGACCTATAGTTTTCAGTTCATCTGTGTTCAATAATTTATGCAAAACAATGCCAACAACAGGACAGTATATGAAATATGGAAAAATAATATTCTTCATATTAATAAAAGCTATTGACTATTTTTGCCTGTCATTAATAATATGCTTTATTATCTTAGTGAGGTTTTGGGTCTCATGCATATTTTGGTGCTGCTTGGAGAGTCAGGAGAATGTTCTGTGTTTTTGGTTTCAATAATAAAAATATTTTCTGGTACCATTCAGGCACAGAGGGCCTGCTGAAGCACAGTGCGTACAGGTAGACCACAGTTCAAAAAGCTGCTGGACTCTTGTTGCAACACAATCCCTGATTTAAACACCAGTGACTCCGGCCTCTTCACTCCTGTCCGAACCCCTCCGTCTCCTCGATGGCAAACATCAGCTTCTCCTTCAGCTGTTCATAACTCTTGTACGGAGGCAGATCCAGTCTGTTGAAGCTGCGAGAGACAAAAAGTCCAGTTACATAAGCAGATTGAGATTCATTTGATTTGCCATTTGCAGTAAAACCACATTGGAATACATCCGCAAAGGTCCCCAGTGTGCACCAGACAAGTACATTAATAAAACAAGGTCAAAAGTACAGAAAAAAACCCAAAAGGAAACAGAAAACTACTACACTAGGCTTTATAGACGAGGAAAACAAATGCAACTACTGCAGCGTCCATGAAGGTCAACAAACACACTCAAGAAATATCACTAGAGAGAAACAACTTCAGGTCTTCTTTTGTGCAAAACAGAGAAAAGTGAAAATAAAGAAAACTCATAACAGGTAGTTCTTGGAGCAAAATTATTCAAATGAAAGAAACCTTATTTTTAAAGTCACTTTCGTTTTAATACAAGCTTATCACAAAGACAACTAGTCAGAATCTGTTTCCTGGAAGTTCTATCCACCGCCGGCACTTCATCTCCAAGTCTGAGGTTACATTAAACCCAGATAAAGTGGATGCTCCATTTATTGTGAGTCTGGTTAACAAAACTTAGAAGTGTTGGACTTTGTATTCCATATAATATTATATGTTTACAGTTTTATATTAAGATAAGATTATATATTCCTTTATTCCTCCCACAGTGCATCGTTGCGCACATTACAGCACTTGGTTCAGAGGTATTTGTATATTGTACTTTAGCAGCAGAGAATAGGACCTGAATGAACAATAGTTGAAATCGCAGCAGGTAAATTCACTAGTGAATGACTGAAATATCAGATGAGTAATTCACTAATAATAATAATAATAATAATAATAACAACAGGTGAAGTGACTAGTGAATTATTATCAGTGACACTTGTACAGGCTCAGCAGTGTTCGTTGTACAGTCTGACAGCAGCAGGGAGGAGGGACTTACGAAACCTCTTCTTCACAAAGAGAGGACGAATAAGTCTGTCACTGAAGCTGCTCTTGAATGTTGACCACAATTGTCAATATTGGTTTCAGCCCAGAAAAACCCTCAAATCCAGACTTTTCACGTTTCACATGCAAAAAACTAGCCCCAGGGTTACACTGCGGACTGTGGATTGCGGCTCAGGTCTTGGGACTAGACTAAAACTAACTTGCTCTGGTCTGGGACTCACACAAATCTATTATTATTACACATGTCTAAAGAGCGATCACTCACCACGTGTGACTTCTGGGTAGCCAGTTTTCTTTCCCAACCTTTTCAATACAGAATTTCTGAGGACCATTACTCCCTACAAAACAACAAAAACAAATAAGTGGATTTGTTGCACGCATTAGTACATAGATCATAACTAATCAAAGAAGTCGTTACCCATAAGGTCAGCAAATCCCCCGACGGGCAGACGGCAGGTTCCGGTCACAAACTGAAGCAGCCTCATTCTCTTCTCATTGTCCATCTCTTTCATAAACTAATTTATAAATCATTGAAAATATTGTTTAGTTTACAACACAAGCAAAATGTTCAATTGCATGGAACAGAAAGGAAAACAAACACTAAATACATTACAACAACTTCATTACATTAACATTGGTGCCTGACCTGCCAGAACCAGACGATCTGCTTGGTACTGCGGGTGTAATGTCTGTATATTGTGTTCCTCTGCCAGTCGCCAAGATCAATCTCCTGCATCCCACACAGCATTACCTACAGAAAGTGGAATTAGATTTGCCATGCGTCTCCCGGAACAACATCTGCTCCCCGTCTGTCTTTGGCTGTATACCTCCAGCTCTTTGGCATCAAAATACTGCAGGTACTGTTGAGGGAGGACCTCGTTGAAGCCTTCGAAGAATGCCTGTGTCTGCTCCTCCACGCCCCTGGATAACCGCCACTCGGCCACCAGTCTGAGGCGAGACAAAACATTTCAAATAACATTGTCTTTATGAAGATGTGGTTTTTATTTCATTAAAAGATCTTCACACATATACAAATAATAATAATAATAATGATAATGATAGTAATACAGGTGAAGCTCTGAAAATTAGAATATCGTTCATAATTCTACTGAAAATGTGACACCAACAGCAAAGTTGCTATATAGATAAAGATGACTTACTTATAGACTAAAATAGACTAAGATTTTCTGGATACAGTATTTCTCAATTTGCTTATAATTGGTCTCTCATATTAGTTTCACACTGAAAGTGGAATTAATAATAATAATGCATTGGTTTTATATATATATTGGATCGCACTATAACGAGAGCAGTGACGTCGCCCGGCATGGCGCAGCCGGGGCCCCACCCTGGAGCCAGGCCTGGGGTCGGGGCTCGTATGCGAGCGCCTGGTGGCCGGGCCTTAGCCCACGGGGCCCGGCCGGGCCTTAGCCCACGGGGCCCGGCCGGGCTCAGCCCGAAGGGATGACGTGGGCAGTCCCTCCTGTGGGCCCACCACCTGCAGAGGGGTCCGTGGTGGCGCGGTGCTGAGAGGACTGGGCGGCAGTCGAAGGCGGAGACCTCGGCGACCCAGTCCGCACACACAACATCTGGCTCTTGGGACGTGGAACGTCACCTCACTGGGGGGGAAGGAGCCCGAGCTTGTGGGGGAGGTTGAGCGATACCGACTAGAGATAGTCGGCCTCACCTCCACACACAGCTTGGGCTCTGGAACCCAACTCCTTGAGAGGGGTTGGACGCTCCACTTTTCTGGAGTTTCCCGCGGGGAGAGGCGGCGAGCTGGGGTGGCCATTCTCATTGCCCCCCATCTCAGCCGCCATGTGTTGGAGTTCTCCCCGGTGAATGAGAGGGTCGCGTCCCTCCGCCTCCGGGTGGGGGACAAGTCTCTCATTGTTGTGACGGCCTACGGGCCTAACAGCAGTGCAGAGTACCCGGCCTTCTTGGAGTCCTTGGGAGGGGTACTGGACGGTGCACCGCCCGGGGACTCCGTCATTCTCCTGGGGGACTTCAACGCCCATGTGGGAGGCGCCAGTGACACTTGGAGAGGGGTGATCGGAAAGAACGGCCCCCCTGATTTGAACCCGAGCGGTGTTCAGTTGTTGGACTTCTGTGCCAGTCACAGTTTGTCCATCACGAACACCATGTTCGAGCACAAGGGTGTCCACCAGTGCACGTGGCACCAGGACACCCTAGGCCGGAGGTCGATGATCGACTTTGTTGTCGTATCATCTGACCTTCGACCGCGTGTCTCGGACACTCGGGTAAAGAGAGGGGCGGAGCTGTCAACCGATCATCACCTGGTCGTGAGTTGGATCCGCTGGCAGGGGAAGAAGCCGGTCAGACCTGGCAGACCCAAGCGTATAGTGAGGGTCTGCTGGGAACGTCTCGCTGAGCCCCCTGTCAGACGGACTTTCAACTCGCACCTCCGGGAGAGTTTCTCCCAGGTCCCGGCGGAGGAGGGAGACATGGAGTCCGAGTGGACCATGTTCTCTGCCTCAATCGCCGATGCGGCGGCTCGTAGCTGTGGTCGCAAGGTCTCTGGTGCTGGTCCCGGCGGCAACCCCCGAACCCGGTGGTGGACACCGGCAGTAAGGGATGCTGTCAGGCTGAAGAAGGAGTCCTATCGAGCCATGATGGTTCGGGGGACTCCTGAGGCAGCTGTCCAGTACCGGCAGGCCAAGCGTGCCGCGGCCCGGGCTGTTGCAGAGGCAAAAACCCGGGACTGGGAGGAGTTCGGAGAGTCCATGGAGCATGACTATCGGTCGGCCTCGAAGAGATTCTGGCAAACCATCCGGCGCCTCAGGAGGGGGAAGCAGTTCTTTGCCAACACCATGTACGGTGCGGGTGGAGAGCTGCTGACCTCGACTGGGGATATTTGTCGGGCGGTGGAAGGAATACTTTGAGGTTCTCCTCAATCCCCCCGTCACGTCCTCTGTTACAGAGGCAGAGGCTGAGGATGTTGGGGCGGATACATCTATCTCCCTGGCTGAGGTCACCAAGGTGGTTGGTAGCCTCCATGGTGGCAAGGCTCCGGGTGTGGATGAGATCCGCCCTGATTATCTAAAGTCTCTGGATGTTGTAGGACTGTCTTGGCTGACACGTCTCTGCAACATCGCGTGGCGATCGGGGGCAGTGCCAATGGAGTGGCAGACCGGGGTGGTGGTCCCTCTCTACAAGAAGGGGGACCGGAGGGTGTGTTCCAATTATCGTGGGATCACACTCCTCAGCCTCCCCGGTAAGGTCTACTCCAGGGTACTGGAGAGGAGGTTACGGCCGATGGTCGAATCTCGGATCCAGGAGGAGCAGTGTGGTTTTCGTCCCGGTCGCGGAACACTGGACCAGCTCTATACTCTCCATCGGATACTCGAGGGTTCATGGGAGTTCGCCCAACCTGTCCACATGTGTTTTGTGGATTTGGAGAAGGCGTTCGACTGTGTTCCCCGGGGTGTCCTTTGGGGGGTTCTCCGGGAGTACGGGGTCGGGGGTCCTCTGCTGAGGGCCATTCGATCCCTGTATGACCGGAGCCAGAGCTGTGTTCGCATTGCCGGCAGTAAGTCAGACCTGTTCCCGGTGAATGTTGGCCTCCGACAGGGCTGCCCTTTGTCACCGGTTCTGTTCACTGTATTTATGGACAGAATATCTAGGCGCAGCCAGGGGTCGGAGGGGGTCCGGTTCGGAGACCACAGGATTTCATCTCTGCTGTTTGCGGACGATGTTGTCCTGTTGGCTCCAACGAACCAGGACCTGCAACATGCACTGGGGCGGTTTGCAGCCGAGTGTGAAGCGGCTGGGATGAGAATCAGCACCTCCAAATCTGAGGCCATGGTGCTCGACCGGAAAAAGGTGCCTTGCCCTCTGCAGGTGGGTGGAGAGGTCCTTCCTCAAGTGGAGGAGTTCAAGTATCTCGGGGTCTTGTTCACGAGTGAGGGAAGAATGGAGCGTGAGATTGACAGGCGGATCGGTGCAGCGTGCGCAGTGATGCGGTCGCTGTATCGGACCGTTGTGGTAAAGAGGGAGCTGAGCCGAAAGGCAAAGCTCTCGATTTACCGGTCAATCTTCGTTCCCTCCCTCACCTATGGTCATGAGCTTTGGGTAATGACCGAAAGAACGAGATCGCGGATACAAGCGGTCGAAATGAGCTTCCTCCGCAGAGTGGCTGGGCGCTCCCTTAGAGATAGGGTGAGGAGCTCAGTCACACGGGAGGAGCTCGGAGTAGAGCCACTGCTTCTCCACGTCGAGAGGAACCAGTTGAGGTGGCTCGGGCATCTGTTCCGGATGCCTCCTGGACGCCTCCCTGGGGAGGTGTTCCGGGCACGTCCCACCGGGAGGCGGCCCCGCGGAAGACCTAGGACACGCTGGAGGGACTATGTCTCTCAGCTGGCCTGGGAACGCCTTGGGGTCCCCCCGGACGAGCTGGAGGAAGTGTGTGTGGATAGGGAAGTCTGGGCGTCTCTGCTTAGACTGCTGCCCCCGCGACCCGACAACGGATAAAGCGGAAGAAAATGGATGGATGGATGGATGGATGGATGGATGGATGGTTTTATATAGCGCTTTTTGGGGCACTCGAAGAGGCTTCACATGTCATTATTCATTCACTCCATACACGGTGGTGATAAAATACTGTAGCCACAGCTGCCCTGGGGCACACTGACAGAAGCGAGCAACCAGTCTGTGCCACTGGGCCCCTCTGACAACCACTCATTCACACACACACATCAGACTTAATCTAGGCAATGTGGTTGAAGTGTCTTGCCTAAGGACACAAAGACAGTTTGGCACTTTTTAGCTGCAGCCGCCCCAAATGTGGCACCTGGTGTTCCCAGAGGTCTCCCATCACAGTACTAACCAACTCCCGTCCTGCACAGCTTAAGAGATCTGAGGGGATCTGGTTTTTGCATACAAGTATGGCCACAATTGCAGAAGTAAATGGAAAATTAGAACATGTCTAAAAAGTCAGAGTTGCACCTTTAAGTTAATTGAAACTACTGTAAGTCAAAAACTACTAACATTATGACCAAAATCCCAAATGTAGGTTTAAATCATCTGGAGGAGTTCTGACCTGACGTATTCCTCCTTGTTTTCCTCTGTGACCTGGATGTCGCCTCCTTCCGGTTTCAGTTCATGCGTCGTGATTTCTCCAAGAATCTCTTTATCCACGGAGAAGAACATCTCCAGGCCACACTCTTCAATGTTGTTGTCCCTGATAGAAATGTGAAGAAAAATTATAAATATACTCATGGATGACAAGAGTGAATATGGCAGGTTTTGGCCATGGACTGATTAATTGACCAAATGACCAATGACTGATAGGGCTACTTAATTATTATTATTTATCTTGAATATTGTTTTTTACTTAAGTTCTCATTTTATTATTACTGTATTATATTCATGTAATGTATTTTCAAATAACAAAATTCAAGGAAACAGGATATTTTATGCATGTCTATAGTACTTTGAAACCACACTAAACTAAACATTGAGGAACAATACTAATAATAATAATAAAAATACTGGGAATATAATGGGACATGATTCCTCACGCAGGAAATATGTGCAGTTTTGTGGTTTCTAGAGAAAAGGAGAGAGAAGTCACTCACTTGATCCATATGAGGGAATTGTAGAACTCTGGATCGATGGACTCCAGGTCTTTGAGGGTCAGAGGCTTGTTCAGAATACGTTTGTAAAAAGGCAGCGAGAAACCAGTGTCAATAAACTTTCCGTGGAAAAGAGCCTGCAGAAGGAATCCATAATAGATTATAAACAAAATAAGGACATACTGAAGTCATCGTGTTGGCAGTGTACACACCATAGCTATGAAGCGTCCGATGAACTTGAAGTACTTGAGGTGATCAGGGTTGATGTAGGACGCGGGATTTATCTGGAGACAGTAGTTTTCTTTCCCGGCGTATTCAAACAGACAGTACATGGGGTTCAGCACCTCGTGGGACAGGAGAAAGAACCACTCCCTGTGATCAAGTAAGGGTAGGGTTAAGTAAGGGTTAAGTAAGGGTTAAGTAAGGGTTAAGTAAGGGTTTAGTAAGGGTTTAGTAAGGGTTTAGTAAGGTTTAAGTAAGGGTGTTAGTAAGGGTTGAAGTAAGGGTTGAAGTAAGGGTTGAAGTAAGGGTTGAAGTAAGGGTTGAAGTAAGGTTGAAGTAAGGTTGAAGTAAGGTTGAAGTAAGGTTGAAGTAAAAGTGAAGTAAAAGTGAAGTAAAAGTGAAGTAAAAGTGAAGTAAAAGTGAAGTAAAAGTGAAGTAAGGTTTCAGTAAGGGTGTTAGTAAGGGTTGAAGTAAGGGTTGAAGTAAGGGTTGAAGTAAGGTTGAAGTAAAAGTGAAGTAAGGTTTCAGTAATGGTTTAGTAAGGGCTAAGTAAGGTTTAAGTAAGATTTAAGCAAGAAGGTCCTGGGCTCGAATCCCAGTTGGAACAGGGCCTTTCTGAGTGGACTCTGGTCTGTGAAAGGCACTATATAAATGCAGATTACTTACTTACTTAGCCCAGAGTCAGAACTAAACATGGGGAGGCAGCATTTCAGATTTATGCAGCTAAAATCTGAAACAATCCTCCAGAAAATGTGAGACAGGCCTTCTCTCTGACAATGTTTAATTCCAGGTTAAGAACAGTTTTGTCTGTTGACAACTGAGGGACTTTCTTTTTGATGTACTGTGATTATTTATTATTTGAATGCCTTGTGTGTGATTGCTTCCATCTTGTTTGGTTCAGCACTTTGAGTTGCCATATGTATGAATTGTGCTAACAAAAACACTTGCCTTAAGTTATAATTCGTTAAAAAATTAGTGGAGAAATAAACACTTGCCTGGCGACTCCTCCATAGTCGAGGCCTTCTTCACCAGGAAAGATGATCCACAGTCGTCTCCGGAGATCCTGAGCATTGAAGCTCATTATCTAGATGGGATTTGAACTATCATTAAAATGTACATGGCATTCACACAGTAGGAAGCAGAAACTAGTGTGATTACCTGCTGGAAGGAATCCTCAAACAATGTTTTTCTGCTCACAGTGATTTTTATGTGTTGAGACATTGACAGTTGCTGTGAACGGACAACGATGCATTAGATAATTAGGAAATATTCAGTTTAATGAATGAGAGCGACGGAGTGTCTTGGTCTGGTTGGTCTATTGCCATTGTGTATTTGTGTGTCCTTGACTGTTATGTGTTTTGTTGGAGGGTATTTGTAGGGTACTGATTTTTTTCTTTTGTATTATATTGTAGTCAGGGCTGGACTGGGACAAAAAAACGGCCCGGGCATTTTTTCCTTCTTAGCGGCCCAGGCAACTCAAAAGGTTCAAGGAGCCATATTTGACAAAAAAAAACTAAAAACATCTGTCTGGAGCCGCAAAAAAAACAAAACAGCGTTGTATAAGGCTTATATGAAGGTAATAGGGGCTGAAGCTGTATTAGCTACATTAGCTACATTAGCTACCTTAGCTACATTAGCTACATTAGCTATATTAGCTATATTAGCCTAATATCTTAATGACAAAATAAAGGCTACAAACACATAAAAACCATTCATGATTATCAAATGTGTATTTTCATTGCAGCGTGTCCTGGAGAGAATGACGCACCACGTGACAACTCTGCTTTAAGTTTAACCTTCATGCAATTGTACAAATACAGTAAATAAATCTGCTTTTTGGCTCCGAGTTCACCTGCATCACTGTCTGCTCGTATCCATCACGTCACAGGCTGAAGTTTGCTGGAGCTGAATGTCCTTAATGGCCTTTTCTTTCATCGTCTTTGAGAAGGTATTTGAAGTCTGAAAATAGGTGCTCTGACTTTATGATGAATTAATCTTTCAGTGAACAGTGTTTAAAGCTTCATTGTTCCTCCTGTTGCAACAACACTTTTCATTACATCGCAAACATGAAGCAGTCCTTCCTCATTGACTGAAAGCAAATGTTCATTCTCATTCTTAGTCCAGTCCAATCGACTCTCTTTATCTTTGGGATCCATGCGCACACACAGTCTATGATGCACACACGCCGGTTTGTTTACAGCAGCGGCCGCCTGGCACGGGCCGCGTCACAGGATATGTTGACAGAAATGCTAAAATTGAATATTACTTATACAAGTTTTTGCAGCATTGAAAAACGTTAAGAATGTTTTTCCTCCTACAGAAACCACATTCAAACTAGAAATAAAATATAGCCCTCACACTCCATTTTCAGACATTTTTGAAAAGGCTCCAGGAGCCACTTTAGGGGCACTAAAGGTTGCAGACACCTGGTTTATACAGTATTTGGAAGCAAATACTGTAGAGGATCAGGATGTCTGCAGTTTCAACAATAAAATAAAGTACAATAGTCTACATTAAACAGAGTAATAAACATGTCTCAGAGTGAGGGAGGTGGACACAGACAACACTATTGTTTGTTACAGGGATGAGAATTGGAAAACATTTCTGAAATGCATATTGTCAGCCATTAGCTGGCTCTAAATCTGATTAATCTGTTCACAACATTTTACTTTTGGGCTCAAACATGAACTTTTAATGCAATGGAAAATTTAGGTACCCGAGCTTTAATTTAGAGGAGAGGGGAGACGCAGACTGTTTTCTGCAGCAGTGTATTTATTGGGTGCACAAATTACAAAAATACATGCATGGTCCTGTGCGCGTTTATGGTCTTGGCTACCTGGTCACGTTGCGGCTACGCGCTCACCGTGTTGTGTTGTGAGCGGTTCCCGGTGAGCGGTTCCTGCGTCCAGCTCAGAGCCGCTGGATGCGGGAACACTGCGGCCGCTGAGGTGGTGGAATCCCGTTCGAGTACATACAGCAGGTGCCCCGCGCACACGCGCGCTCCCCTCAAACATTTCTCAACGGATTTACACTTTTCACAAACGTGTTTTTTGTATGAAGCAGACAGACCGGCCCAAATATGGGCATCGGCCCTTCGGGCATTGCCCGGTACGCCCGATGGCCAGTCCAGCCCTGATTGTAGTTATGTGTCTGAATTAATGGGAGGGGATTGGATTAACATTAGCTTTTTGCTTCGACCAATCCATTTTCAAACCATGCACAGGTTTTGGGTTATTTATTGTTTTCATCATATTTTCCTGTGAAAAATTATTTGCATCTCATGAATGTCGGACGCATAAACAGTCCCAACAATATCATCAGTAATGTGCATTCTTTAAAGTGATTGCATCTGTAACATACCTGGCACCAGGCTCTGAAGCACTGCACTTTGGCTTTGAAGTCTCTGACATATGTGATCTGAGGCCCATTTTCCCTGTTGATATAAAAATGACACATTTAAAAAGGTATGAAAAAGCATGACGCGTGTGAACAAGAGCCCATAATAAATGGTCTTTCAATACACTGGACAGAAACAAGGTCTATGTGTGAAGGGCGTCTCAGAATATGTTAATTATTTCATATCTGTGTGATGCCTCTTGGATAAATGTCTCAAGGTTGTCTAAGAAAACATTTGTTTCATATCTTTTCTTTGCTTAATGACACATTTTGTACACTGAATAAACTGGACAACATTCTGATCATATCTTACGGCACATGAATAGTAAAAGAGGAACTCCCCGTGAGTCACTGTGGCTTTGAGCAAACAAATAAGAATAAACTGAATACATACAGTGAGGACTTGCCCGTTCGTGGATCAATGTAGGTGGTTGTTCTTCTGTTGTGGTCGACAAAATATGGTATACCATCTACAGTGAATCTCATCTCCCACCCCTCTGGGAGAGGCTTATCATTCAACAACCTATTGGGGGAAACAAAACACAAACAGTTACATCATAGTTGGTGTGATTTGGGCTGGGTGGAAGGTAAGAATATGAATCCTCCACTAACCCCTGAGTTCGAGGATCCTCCCATTGTGTGGTGCGAGTGGGATGATGAACAAAGTACACTCTACCGTTTGTGTCCGTTCTCTTTTCTAAAAAAACAAGTGGAAATGAGCAAAATAGAAAATGCATGTGTTCACACGTGAGTCTTAAGTAAGCCAATCGGGTAAGAATCATTAAACAAATGTGCACTATCTCAGTAGTCATTGAAGTATCTCTACAAGTGAAGTATTTTTACCCTTCTTGCTTGAGCTAAAGTGTGAGCACGACCTCTAAAACATCAGAGACAAGTTAGTTACCCCATCCAGCTGGCAGAGGACCAAGAGGATCAAACTCCTGAGAAGCTGCTGGATCTTGTGTCTGGAGTAAAAAAAAACAAAAAAAAAACAGTGTTACAATAGAATAATCAGAATCAGGATCAGAATCATTGTTATTGCCAAGTAAGTAACAGGAAGTCACAGACTTGGAAATTGCTTTGGCTCAGTGCAATCATGAGTGTGGAATAAGAAAACACACATCTTACCCCGAGCATGAACCTTTGGTTGAACTGCTGCATGGCTCCCTGCAGCTGGCTGCGCTGCTGCTGCCACTGCTCATAGTTGCGCACAGTCTCCATAGTGGGCCTCTGCCATGTAGTGCTTCGGGATATGTGGTCCACAAAGTAGACCCGGCCCATAGGGTCCAGTCTGCGCTCCCAGCTTGGACCAAAGAGATGGGAGAATTACAAAACAAATGTTAGTGTGTACTGTTTACATACGTTGGCCACAAGCCAACACAGAAAGACAATTTCTGAAAGAGTTGAGACGAGGTTCTGACCACAAAAGATGAAAAATAAGTTTTTACCCAGGGGGCAGCGGCTCAGGGCGTTCCCACGTAGTTCTCTTCTCCACATGATCGACAAAGTAAACCCTGCCATTCTGATCCACTCTCTGCTCCCATCTTAATTAGACACAATAGGGTATAAGAATACATTGTATTCTCTGTTATTGTGCAGTATTAAAACATGTGTTTTTCTTTCCAAGAATTCTCCAGCTCTCATTTTATTTCTGGAGTAGATGTTTACCCAGGTGGGAGTGGTCCAGTGTTCATCGCGGGGACTCTTGGACTAACTGAGGGGGTTACAGTGCTGGTGGGCTGCCGTGTCGCTGTGGAGCTGGGGGTGGAAGAGGCTGCGGTTGAACTCCTCTCTGGACCAGACAACGGACTGGACTCGGATGCTGTGGATCCGGCAGAGGCTGGTGTTCGACTCGGAGTCTCAGAACCAGACTGACCATTGCTCTCTGCAGACGTGGGGCCATTTGATGATAATGCTGGAAATAAAATTCATAAAAATAAACTTCCAGATTGTAATGGTATGTATTCTATTGGATTCTATATTTAAATATATATAAACCTACCTGGTGATGATGTAGGTCTTCGTGGGGTCGGTGGTGGAGGTCTAGACGGTCTTGGGGGTCTCAGTGGTCTAGAGCTTGGTGAGGAAGAACCTGTGTTGTTAGCAAGTCTCCTGCCTCCAGGTGAAGACCTGTGTTCTAGACCGTCTACTGCCGGAGAGCTGTCCCGACTGCGTCTAAAGAAGGAAAGGAACAAAAACCATAGAATAAAAGTTCATAACAGAATACAGGAAAAAAAAAAACTTACCTTATGACGGATTCTCCATCAGATTGATTTGATGAATCCCCATTTGTTGTACCTATAAAAAGTAAACAACATGATATGACATACTGACAGGCAACGCAAGGAAGATGTATTTGTAAAGCACAGTTCATACACAACTCAGTCCCCAACTAAACAAGATGGAAACAATCAGACAAGGCATTCAGATCATAAATAATCAAAGTATATTGACAAGAGTGAAGACAAAATCCTTCAGTTGTATGCACAGATAAACAAAAATGTTTTTAGCCTGGATTAGAAAATTGTCAGAGAAGAAGCCTGTCTCACATTTTAGAGGCTTAGCTACAACACTTTATAGTAACAATAATGGATCATTATATTCCCTACATACAGAATGAACAATTATCAATGGACAAATAAGTGATGAACTGTACAGCCAAAAAGGTGCAGAATTTAATCACAATATACTTTGACAGAGTTTTTTAGCCCCATATCCTAACTTACTGTGTTGAGCGGCCTCTGCAGTGGCAAACATATCTGGGTCGACAGTCATTCCGTCCAGACAAACAGAGAGGTCTCCCACCACATCTGTCTGCTCCCGGTCTGTGCACAACTGTAATGTCTGCACCACTTCAGAGACTGCAACAACAAAAGAATAACACATTCATGAGACTCAATTTCCCCAACTCTTCTTTGAACTCCTGTATAATGCATTGCTGTTGCTATATCCAGTTACTCCATGAAAAACAACTTTGCATTCATTACAACGTTCTCGTCCGTCCCAATCAGCGCCCAGTTTTCCTTCTTTAACTCACAATCCTTCCAGGTAGCTCGCCAAAGGATTTAAAAAAATGGATAAAAATCTAATAATAAACTTGAAATTTCAGATTGTGTAATTCTTTAGCATTATTTATTATGGTAAATGCACTAACTTTGTGCATTAGTAACACATATGTGATGATAAATAATTACTGTAGCCATTATCAGGCTCACTCACACCAATATATCACTAAAGGAGTAGCTCTCTGCCTTCATCATCCTAGGTAAGTAGCTCTCTGCCTTTATCATCCTGGGAAAGTAGCTCTCTGCCTTTATCATCCTGGGAAAGTAGCTCTCTGCCGTTATCATCCTGGGAAAGTAGCTCTCTGCCGTTATCATCCTGGGAAAGTAGCTCTCTGCCTTTATCATCCTGGGAAAGTAGCTCTCTGGGTCAAAAAGGTTGGAGACACCTGATCTAGACTGTCCACTGTGCCCATGCCCTTTAAGGGGAAAGTCTTCACAAGAAAAGCGTTTTTGCAAATGCCTCTTTGTTATACCGTCTCTATAGACTTGGGGCACGTTCACCCCCAATAGAAACCAGTCTGTTTCTCTTGGGGGGAAGCAGACTGTTTAAAAAAAATACAAATGCAGACTCACTTTTCATGTCATTCTTCTTAAGGGTTTCACTGACGTCCAGCGTGGCCATGCCAAGTAACAAGTCTGACTTGAGAGTCTGATGACTCCACACGCGGAAGACGAGTTTGCTAAACGGAGTCACAATCCTGTCCAAAAAATATATAAATGTTTACATGTAACATTTTATTAACAGTGCATGGATAAATTGAGAGCTCACTAAGAAAAAGCAACAGAAGATCATGACTCGGAATGAATTTGAACAAAATCTGGATCAAAAATTATTTAGAGACGAATTAGTCATCACAAACCCTGCATGAATGTGTGTGTGTTCTCCCATTACCTCCCATAGTAAACACTGCTTATATAATGCAATGAGTTTCCCCCAGGGGGCAGTAGAAACTATAGATCACGGCTATTTTAAGAAGGTCATAGTGTACAAGAGGTTAGAATTACAAGCACAGCAGGTGTGAGAAGTTGCACTGTGATTTTGCCTTTAAACGCATTTGAAGAATGGGTCTGTAGTCAGGACAGATGGCTCAGGTCCTTAAAGTGAAGTGTTTACACTTCAAGTGGACTCGGTTCACTTCAGAAGAAAATGTTTCTATACTTTGTCCATTCATCTGTAGTTGACCCCAGCGCACCTGTTAGGAGAGTGCATCTGTTGGTGGTTATGTCATGTTGGAAAACTCCCGGATCCACTCGTCTCTAAAGTCAGTTCAGAGACGTCAAAAGACTGCATTAAAAAAAACCTTGTCGTATTTATGCTTTTGTGGTGAGTCCACTGGACAAAGTGTGAGGCAACCTCAGAAAATGGATACAAATGAATGTTTTTGAAATATTGACAGTGATCTTATTGTGAATTATTATTCTATTGCGTATCATTATTTTGTTATAGTGTCTTCAAAACAAATTGAAATATCCCAATTAAATTATTAACATATTTTTGATTTTTAAAAATGACAATTTCATAAAACATGTGAACAAAAAAATTCAAAAAATTCAGACAGAACTACAAATGAAATGGTTATACTTCTGAAACTCTGCCAGAGAAAAGGTAAATCATAACTATTTTGACAATTATACAATTATTAGAGTGACAATTATGACTATTCAACCAAATGTAAACCACAATGATGTAGTTCAAAGTACCAAAGTATGTTCCAAATGTTTGATAACAGGTTTGAGGGAACTGTAATTTGAGCCCTTACAGCGTTTGTTAGAGCCAACATGCTCTGAGGTTAAAGTAGCGCTGGGCGTGATAATTCAAGGGACGATATGACACTGAGGAACCGCAAAAGCATTTGTGCGATAGCTCACTGGTGATGTTTTGGTCTGGGCCTGTGCAGAAACAACGACTGCGATCACAGGTACGACACAGGAGCTCAGCAACAAGTTCCCCGCTAACATTCCATTCTCAAGCTGTGCATCACTTCGAACTGGGGGTGTCACGGTAACCGGTCTAGGTCCCCGGACCAGTGTGCATGTGCCCAGTCCGCAGACCTCAAGAGAGCAATCAAGTCAGCGCTCTAGCTCCGCTCCGATAAATGACAACAACCACCGTGGTCAGATTATAACAGGGGCAACCTTTGGGTTTCATAAATACATTTGTTTTTCCTAATAGAAAGAGTGAACAAATCAGAACACAACATGCTGTGTTTACCTCATTATAAAACATGAAATCTTTTACAAACTGTGAGCATTGGTTGAGTGCTGGTGATTAGCTCATGACAGAGTCTAAAATACATCCATATGAAAACTAGTGATTAAAAGAACAAACATTTTAGAGAGGTTTATTACTTCTATTAATATTACTATTCTCTAAAAACATTACATAAAAAAAAAAAAAATTAAGTTGTACTTTTATTGTGAATCATATCGTGATATTTCCTTTGCAGACATAGCTTGGAGAATATGATATTTATAGACGTGGACTTATCATAATCTTAATTACATAATTTCATGACTATGTTCTTGAATCTATTTTATCAGTCAGAGGTCCATGTCTACTTTCCAAAAGTAAAGTATGAGAAAACCCAATTACAACACAGGCTCAAATTGAAAAAGCATAATAGCAGCGATGTTGTATAGATTTGCGGGTCATCAGCTGAACTAGAAATCAGCTATTGAGAAATAAATGCCATCCATCCATTTTCTTCCCCTTAATCCATTTCTGGGTTGGGGGGGTGGCAGTCAGAGCTGCACCCAGTACACAGAGCACCAGCCCCTCACTGATCCTCCTGCAGGTGCTGAGTCCACATGAGCTGAGAACTTTCATTGGGGGGCTTCAGGCAAAGTGGGGTTAAGTGTCTTGCCCAAGGACACAACAGCAGTCATCAGTGGGAGTCGTGAAGTAGGTCTTGAGGTGGGCTCGAACCCACAACCTTCAGGCTCAAAGGCCAATGCTCTACCAACTGAGCTATTGTTGAATTTCAATTTATTTCTAAATTGAAATTTAGAAATAAATGATATCAGAAAAATATGATATAACTGGCACTGTGGCTAGAGTTTCAGTGCATGGTGTTGTTTCTTTTAACATAAAGAGGCTTCCAGCAAAGCTATATTCTAATGTTGAGACATGCGTCTAAAGCAGGGGTGCTCATGTTTAGTGTTGCCCAAATGATTGTGAATTAAATTCCAAGCACCGATATTGAGAAGTTATGTTAAAGGATAGAAAATATAGCCAAATGCAAGTAGCAATAGTTGAGAAAATCCAAACTTCTGTTAACAGTAATCTTTTAAATAAAATATCTACACAATATATTGAGATATTTTTTTTCTTAGAAAATATTGGAAGTTTTAAACTTACACAGTGAGTGGGTGCTTCCATTTGGGGCTGTGCGTGTTGGTGCATTTCTCAGTTTTCTTGGATTGTCCGTCCACTGTCACCTCCACATATGGACTCGGCCCAAACCAGTTCTTCTTGTTTTCCTTTAATTTAGCTGACAATACTGAAAAAAATGCAAAGAGAGAATTACATAAATTCCTGCACTGACCAATACACGCAATAATGATATGTTGCTTCCTTACCAATGATTTGTAGTTGTGCTTTCGGAGGGTAGCCATTGGTCGTCCCTGGTGGTTTGGTGGTTCCCCCGGCCATGACATAGGGCAGGAGTATTATTCTGCAGACAAAGTACATGAACTATAGAGAGAACTGTAGAGAGCAAAGAAAAAACTAAACCTGAAAAACCTAAATCTTAATCTGAAACAGACCATTCTAAATCTTAATCTTTAACAGTAGGTTAGTGGAGGACAGCACTGCAACATGATTCAAGTCTAACAAGAAAGACAGACAACATAAACTCTAGTTTCGATTTGAAACCATATTGAATAATTCAATTGTAATGATAAAACTTCAACTGTATCTGAAATATGTTTTTTTAGAATGTATTTCTGCATTCGAAAACACTACTTTATATACATCAAAAGGAAAAATTTAATTTGACAAATTCACAAAAAATAAATCTCATGTCATTACACTCCAGCTGTACTAAAGAGCTAAAAACAAAAGTCATGTGCCAGGTTAAGAATGGGGCAAAGCTGAGCTCCGCTGAATAATGCATCTTTGTCAGCCCCTCATCAGTGATGCACAGGGCAGGGGGAAGTCAGGAGCTCTGGGTAAACTTTCACTTGTACTGAAGCTTTGGTCTCGGTCAATTATTCAACACAAGTGCTGAGTCTGCAGACACATGGGCAAACCCTACCGTATGGTATAACAGCCTTTAGTGCATATTAAGCAGCCCGAGATAGACTCAAAACATCTTCTGAATATTAAAGTAGCCATTACCAGGAAGCTACACTGATTATACTGCCATTGCTATAATTTCATTTCTCACTTCAAACACCACCGAGTGTAAACAAACGATAACAGATCAGTGGTTTCCGAAATCAATCCAAACAATAGGGATACGATATCAACAGAAGATCATTCAGACGAGATTTGACATCAACTTAAATGTGAAAAAACTCACTGAAAGCGCTGAATAAAATAACTTCTTACTTCATGAAATGAGGCACATCACAGCAGAGCACTTAAGGGTTGGTTAGTTACATATCAAAAGCTTTAATAACACGTAAATGTTATAGGTATGTATAACGCTAGTTTAATGGTGTCATGACACAACTATGCAAAGCCCATTATCGAGAAGCCTTTTTGGAAATGCTAAGCTAACAGGGTGTATAAGATTACATAATTTAATCCAACCAGAAGCAGTCGTCGAGTCACACACAAGAAACACAGAATAAAGCTACGATCAGATGTTAGTAAGTGAGTGTGTGTCTGGCCAGAGGCCTGGGTGTAGAAGTTGTCGAGTACGTGTTGAATGTCAGCTGTGTTGACAGATTTACCACCGCGGCTAGCTCCTAGCCTGCTAGCTTGTGTCATCATCATGGCTGGTGGAAACCCCAAAGTACAGCGGCTGATCCTAAACAAGTCTGGAGCTAATGGCGGCCTTCGACTGCTTACCCGGCTCTGAAGAGAAGCTGGACTCAGGGCGCCACACTCCCGGCCCTGTGCCTACGGGATGTTCGGGTCTCTGTCGCGGTTTCTGTTCAAGGAAGAACAAACTTCCACCATCTTCCCCAAGCGCAGGTCACGTGACCGAAACAAGGTGGGGTCTATGCTGCTCCCCTGAAGGATGTGATTGGTTCAACAGGCTACCATACTGACCAATGAGGGATTGGCATCTGAGTGACGCGTTTGACAACAACAATCAGCACCAATCCAGAGATGCAGACTGGTGTGTATTTGCACAGTTATGTGGGCAATATGACCTACAAATTTTTGTTACGCCACGCAACGTCATAAACCAAAACATTTCAACCCATCAAAACCGTATGCAGTTGAATAGCAACATTGGACAACTAAGTTATTCTACGATCCATGATACCTCACACCCAGCAGATGGCGCCATTGCATTGTTTCAACCTTCAACCGACTCGAAACTTATTTCACTGATAACAGAGGTGGAAAAAGTGCTAGTTTCAAGTAAAAAATATTGATATTTGTGAGAAAGAAAAATCTTCATCTCTTGAAGTAAGTAAGTAAATATAATTCAATGTTCTTTGTTTTTGTTTTGTTTTATTAAATAAGACAATAGTATGCATTTATTTTAAACCCTAAACTATTATCATTATTTTTAACAGTATGTAAGAGAAGAAAGTAAAACATATTTGGGTTTAAAATTAAGAATAGTAAAGGTAAAAAGTTATCAGAACGATAAGTTAAGCACAAATACCAGAGTGAGGAAACAGCTTAGTTGCCACCTCTGCTACATAATGACAGATATTGTAAATGTATACATAAGAACGAAACGCCATGGATGTGAGGCCCGTAATCATTATTTATTGCCTTCACATAGTTTTGACTTATTGACTTATTTGACTTATCTGCACGTATATCACCATAACAGACGCAAACGACACAGTTATGAGTTTCCTTTCCGTTCTTAAAGCCTTAAAGCTTATTCTATAAATCAGTTGAAGATTCGCACCAGTGGCCACTTCCTCTGCACCTTTTATTTTGTAGGAAGAGAGCAGAAGCAGTGGTGGTTAGAGCGGACTGTCAGCGGAGGTCTCTGCTCCTCATCCCCCTGCAGAGCGCACTGAGTCCGCGGACAGCATGACAGCTCCCCGGGTCAAACAGGCTTTACGCACGGAAAGACCTTTTGACTTCTAACTTCAGGATACAACAAGGTAAGAATTCAAGAACTACTGATCTAACGAAAACTACCTGAAGTGAATTCCATTTTGACAATGTTTGAAGTTGTCTAAATGTAATATACAATGATTGAGTAACTTTCTGATTGTGTTGGTAGCATCAATAGAATACAATGATGGCCAAGTTAGCCTAATTTAGACATTAGTAGCTGTTTATATTGTGACAAATGAGTGTTTGGGAATTAGACTCTCATAAGTCATCAAAAGCTGCATTCATTATTTACTGGATAGAGCCTCCTCTCATTAGCGGAGATTTAATTAGGCAGAAATCAGCTTGTGACAAAGTGTCACAGGAAAACTGGAGCACTTGTCCTTACCAAATACATTTCCACCCTTACAAAAAGAGCTTTACAATGATATGTGAAGGGTGGGGACTGAGGTTTATATTGATATCTGAATCAGACAACCAATCCTGCACGTTCTGGGAACCTATGTATTTGTAACCTGTTTGAGTATAATTCAACCTCAAAAGGATAGTTTGTACTTGTTTGTTTACATGATCACTGATCTATTCAATAATGATAATAATAAACTGTCTCTTGAATCAAGCATAAGTGGCTATATAGCTCAAACAGAAGGAGACTCAAACACCTTCATATCCCATATTCTATTTGTGGTCAAAGATAATGTACTAATCATATTCATACATGGCTTTTGATTATTATTATTTTATTTAACAGTTGTTTTAGTATTTATTTCTATGTTTAAACCATCCATTATTTAGCCCCTTTGGCCCAACTGTGTTCTAACTCAATCCATTATGTCATGTCGAAGTATTCATTCCCCTATAAATTATGCATATTAATCAGCCCTGCCAATAAGAATACCAGAACTCAATACAAATTAATTTCATTAGTTTGGATGAAATATGTTTTAAAATAACGTACAGGGGGTTGCATTGTGCCTGTGGATATTGGTTTTGAGCAAAGCAAGAACTCATATGGACAATGTCATGATCTTTAAGGCGTGCTTTTTTGCTTCTGTAGGTTTCATCAGAGCATTTGCATGTGTTCTGATCATTTCCCTTTTTTAGGCATGGGCGCTCTTGAGGCAAACGCTTTTAAAGTCTGCTGAACAACACCCAAATACAGACATGTTTTTACAGCTGCCTATACAAGCAGCATGTTTCAATATTGCTCTTTGTGTTTTAAGGATGTCACCATTTCAAACTTTACAAATACCGTGAGAAAAACCGTCATTTCTCAATTATTCATGATTATTGAGTGTGCGTTTTTCTGATGGAGCTGTTCTTGCCTTGCTTGGAATGTACCTCAATCTGATATGAACTTCAAATTGCTTTTCTTACATTGTATCGGATCACCTCTCCACTGATATTACTTATAATGTAGCTTGCAAAACAACAAGATTTAGATCAGTGCTGGAAAAGTATTGATTTTGCACTGAAAAGACTGGGCTGGAGACAAAGGGGAGTCCACACTGGGACTATCAAAGCAGACATGGGCAGGTTTAGCCCTTAGTCTGTTAATATGTATTAATTTTGGCCTGTTGTGTTAAATATATTTGTACCCTGAACAAGTACGAAAGCAATTGGGAACAGCCCGTGAATAGCTGTAAATGGGTAAGTGCTCGTATAGTAAGTTACGGTTTATGTTATTCTTGATTTGAGCTGCTTCCGCAAAATGTATTTATAGATCATGATAAAATACTGCTACATGTAAATGCCTATTCACTGTTTTGCTGTGAGCACCTGGAATTGGATTGAAACGACTGATGTATTTGTATGTCTTTAGTCCTTAGGATTATATTGTGACTTGAATAATCATAATTACCGTTTGACCTAATAATGTAGACATGCCTGATTAACAATAACTTATCCCATTCATAGCTTCAGATCATAATAATAACTGCTATAGGCTTTTGCAGTTGAAATTCTGTAAAAAAAAAGAAAAGAAGAAATTGCCTTGCCCGCTGTCAGAAATCCATCAACCCTGCAGTTAGAACAGGGCAATCTGTATATTTACGTAATATATAATGTATGTAAGTAATCACAGTATTATGTATAATTCAGACAAAACGAATGGTCTGTTTGAATCAGTTGATTTACTTGCATTTTTTTCTCCATCTGGTAATGGAATAAGACTTTTTCCCTTAAGAGTATAGAAAACAGACACCCTGGTAAACTTAATCAGAGAGATTTGGAAGAACAACAACTTAGATCACTTCAAATAAAGAATTAAAAATCGGATTTAGCTTTTATTCATTTCTAATATCATATTCCTGAGGCGAGTCTATTGTAATTCCAAGCAAATATCAAATCAATTTATTTTGGAAATCCCAAAATCAGTTGCAATTCAAAGTCAAACCCCCACATTAAGATATTGTCGCAACCCTAACCCCTTCATTTTGATAAACAGCATCATTTTAGGCTTAATAGTCGCTTTAAAATAATCCAATATTGCATTTAAATACTATTTTCTGTCAGTATCACCCACTTTTAGGTCCCTGCTGGGTTGTAGTGATCCCCCAGTCAGAGCCTTTTGCCTGCCCCCTCCCTCTGCCTCGCTCAGAACTTTCCTGATGTGTATTAATAGGTGTTTTTGCTGCTACTTTGGTCCTAACACAAGGCCCCTGCCCTCCAGCCTGCATCCTGAAAAAGCTCTGCACTTATTTCAGGCTCGCTGCATCAGCTGACACTTCACTGTATGTAAATAACATGTGGTGTGGTGCTGGTTGTAATATAGGGTAAAATTATGGGTTTGCACGGCAGGATTTCAGTTCAGTTAAGTAGAAGAGAGATGCCATATTTAATAACGTGTTTGCAGGTTCCTTCAGGTACATGGATTCGTCTGCATTTATATATATTTGGATATCGTCCTTCTGTTTTGTCTTTCGTTTTAGTATGGAACTACAAAGTGAGTGGGTCTTTCCAGCAGTGAAATTCCCATTCAAAATCTCCACAGGAGTTAGAGGAACCATACGTGTGTTACTATTGACTGTGCAACTGTTTTCAGCCCAAAAAGTACAATTGAAACTTAAGTGTTAAAAGTAAAAAAATAAAAACAAAAAAACTTCAAATATAATTGTAGGTTTGCACTTGTGGCCCTTACTCCTCAGCCCAAACAAGTTTTAAATTTTTCATAATTATTCATCATAATACCTTTTAGCTATTAACGGACGTGGGCCAAAAATTGGGCTTTCGTGGAGTTAACTCAAAATGGTCGCGGGGACTGGAAAATGTGAAAAAAAAAACGTATCTGCGCATGCGTCAGCCGGCACGAGCCCCATTCATTTAAACGAGCGAGTAAACTAGACTGGTCCAAAAAAATCCACTCCCCTCAGCATTGACACACATGTGGAACTTTTGGATCATCCTGTTAAGGTGTTTTCGAGAGGTAAGAA
Organism: Knipowitschia caucasica; assembly: GCA_964034765.1. Taxonomy (NCBI): domain Eukaryota; kingdom Metazoa; phylum Chordata; class Actinopteri; order Gobiiformes; family Gobiidae; genus Knipowitschia; species Knipowitschia caucasica. Next base: position 6,759,211 of record OZ035827.1, on the reverse strand, counting down.
GATGCTATATGTTAGCATTGGCTAATTCGTATTCCGTGTCCACCCCCATCGGCCCGGGGTGGTATTGCAAGCATGTCAGCGCACGTCATTTTTTGCCACTTTTGAGCCGGGACCCGCCCCCACTGATATAGACGGACAATGCAAACCCGTGAGCTATATTAAGCCCAATATGAAAGTGCTCATGGACAAAGTTTTGCTCCTATACTCGAATTGGCTCCTATTGACATCGAAAAGTGAACGATACAAATCCATGCATTCCTACTATACTGTCTCTGCTGTTAGTCAGGGGGCTCTGTCTACTTCACAGCCCCATAAAGAGGTTTAATGGAGGTACTTAGAATATAAAACAGTTTTGGATGGGTCTGGAGTTGAGAAGTTTGACAACCACTGCACTATATAACACAATTATGAAAACTTTCAACACATTTTGACCAAATCAAGCTTGTAATATTATGAATGACACGTTGCTGTCATAATTGGTTTTTACTAAAGTCATAAGCTAATTCATTCCTGTATACTTTTTTGTTCCACATTTTGCCTTATACGGTATAAGAACAGCCAGGGGACCACCCGTTTATAAAAGCAAACCCTTTGACATCAATTTGGCAGCAATGTCGAAATTTAAATTAGGCAAATGAATGATCAGGTGGTGCCGAGTTCCATATGGAGAGAAATATATCAAACCGTAATGGCATTATTCAAATACCTCAGATAATATACACCCACAAATGGCCAAACTTATCCATTCTGATGAAAGAGGGTGAATGCATGGACTGTGTCAAGAATCCCTGAAAACCAACAGACTACATGAAGGTGTTGGTGTAGTTCTCTATCTCATATGTCACACTGCACTCTCCTGCCTTTCTGATTGAATCCAATGCGTTTGACTGACTTAGGACTTGTTCATGGTGGGAAAGCTGTTAGAAAATGGATGGTAACTTCTCAATTCTTTGGAGGGAGGCTGTTTATACAACCCCAGGGACAGGCCACTTGAAAAAATATCAGAAAATGGCATTGGTCCAAGGGAGAAAGCGGCTATTTCTGGAATCTGCGATGGAAAAAAATAATGTACATGTAATCCCTCACATAGCCTTAAAATTAGCTTGGGAAAATATACAATAAGGAAGTGATTTGTTGTTGCAGTACACGCGCACACACACACACACAGACACACGCACGCACACACACACACGCACACACACACACACGCACGCACACACACCAGCGGCTTCTGTTTGTTCATTACAATAGCAAGCTTTATACAGTTTGTTGTGCAGAAGAAATAAGTCCTCTTCTTTATCGTTCTGTTCTCAGGCAGCCATGACTTTGAATAATGTGAATGATGACGTGTGCCGATGAAACACTCCAGACCGGTGCATGGGCCGATGCTATCTGCAGCTTACAAAGATAGAGTGGCTGTTTTTGGAGTTGGCAATGTGGGAAAAAATAACACAGTTTATACAGGAACTTTGTGAAGAGAAAAAACGTGGATTAGAACCGTAATTTTCTTCGTACAAGGTTAAAACCTGATGGAACATTCTCGGTTGAAATGTATGTTTAGTGCCACAAGTGCACTGCAAAAGCTATTAAATATCAGGTAAAAGTACTTGAATTGAGTGATTTTTATCTTAATGTGTACATTCTGACTGTTTTAAAACAAGATTTGCCAATGGGAAAAGTCATTTAGTCTGAGTTCATGAACTGTCTATATTCTCCTTCCAAAGGAGACATTTCTCGTATCTTTTTAAGACAAGATAATTTAGCTGTGTCCCATTCTTCTTCTAAGGCAGTCAGAATGTACAGTTGATGTGTTTTTCCACATTGTCCTTTGTTACTGCTGTTGTACTAACTTGACGGTCTCTGTTTTTCATCCCGCTGTGAATGGTCTGGGTAAAAAATTTTATTAATTCAATCCGATCCACTTTGTGCTTTGTAAAACACATCTGCCAAAAAACATGTAGCAGCTTGTGTCATATTCATAATTTCAGGCTTAAAAAATCTGGTTTTGTGCTGTGATTTTTTTTTTACCTTTTAGTTTGACCAATCAGATACCTCCATGCACTGGGGAAACTGTAGCTTGGTATACTTACCCAGCTACATGACTGTCCCATTCCAGGGCAAAGCTAATGCCATCGAAACAAATGCCCATATAAGGAAATAGCTTACAGCTATGTTCAAATCGGCTGCTCCTGCATTTGGCAGGAGAAGCCAACTTTGGATGAAACGAGTGATAGAATGAAACAGTTTGAGGAACCGTGTATTTATTGTATAGTTATTTTTTGTGTTTTTTTGTGTTCATTTTTTATTTCTAATATGAAATGGTAGTAAAACTTTATTTCTAAATCAATACAAACCCTGCACAAGGTCTTTAACCCGCACACTCATTTCTATCAACACATTTTCCAGTGTTTCAACCTTGTATCAAGAGACATAATATCTAAAACCTTGTATCTGTTTAAAAAAACCTGTGAATAAAGCGCACCCTGTGTCCACCCTGTTTCCAAAGCCTGCAGCTCTTCTAAAGTCGTTTTGGTGGTTTATTTAGAGGCAAAGGTCTGTTCCGGCTCTTTCCTGTTTTGTCTGATCCAAGAATAATGAATGTGAGATTTAATTTTGTAGCAGCAGCGATCACACTCTGCACAATAAACCAGGGCTGTTACTTTGCGTCCCCCCCCCTCCTACTTCCTACCACGACTCTATCTTATCTCCAGTGAACACTCCTATAGGCACAAAGGCACTCCATTCACTGCTGTTGTTTTCACTAATAGACTCAAATCAAATCATCCAGTGTGGCTTACAGCGGTCTAGTTCTGGATTTAATAAAGAATAATGGGCCTCATTCACGAATAACTTCGTAAGAAACTACTCAACTTTCTTCTCAAGTTGTCCTTAAGTAGATTTCTAAGAAGTCCCCACGTGGGATTCATCAACGCACTCGTAAGCCGCTGAATTGTTCGCAGCTGTTCTCTCAGATTGATGAATCCCATTTCCTCATAAGTACAGCGCGCGTGCCAGGTGCTTCATTACCATAGGTACTTAGCATAAGTAACCGCCCACTAATGCCCATATAAGGGACTGCAGGGCCGTGTGCAGACGCCAGAGGAAACAGCAACAGGCCTAAAGCAGGCTTTTGCCAGACTGAGAATAAAGTTATAAAATGTTGACTTAAAAGTCGAAATATTATGATTATAAAGTCGAACTAGCAAAATTATGAGATTAATCTAAGAATATGATGAGATTAATCTCAAAATGTTATGAGCTTAATTTAAAAATATATTATGTATTATTTTAAAGATGAATCTCAAAATGTTTTGAGATTAATCTCAAAATATTTTGGACCCTGGGAGGAGATCCAGCGCGGACCAGCGCTGAGACCAATGCAGACCCGAGGAGAGACTGGAGTGACCAGCACACAGAAACCAGCGCGGACAGGAGAGACCGCATAGACTGGAGACACCTGACTGGAGAGACCGGTGCGCAGAGACCAGCGCGGACCGAAGAGAGACCGCATAGACCAGACTTGAGAGACCAGCGCGGACCCGTATGGATCCATGGGAGAGACCAGTGCAGACCCGTATAGATCCATGGGAGAGACCAGCGCAGACCCGTATAGATCCATGGGAGAGACCAGTGCAGACCCGTATAGATCCATAGGAGAGACCAGCGCAGAGACTCAGCGCGGACCCCGTAACCTCCTGCAGCAGCAGTAAATATGCCATTGTTCTGTGGCCCGTGGATAAAGAAATGCCCCCTATAATTAGGAAGGGGTCACTAATACACGGCAAGATTTCCAATGTATTTGATAAAGCGTTGGCACATTTCATTTCAAAATGAATTAAAAAGTAGGCCAGATCTGCAGTGAAAAAGGCGGTATATAAATAAAGATTACTAATAAAGATTACTACAAATAAATAAATACATACATCGATATGGCGGACATATCACTGGAATGTTGTATTTTTATTCAACTTCACCAAAGAGGACAACCCGGCGTGTGAACATGTCGGCACTGAATGCGTACGAGTGCTCCTGAGGACTCGTAGGATTTGTACTTGCCCAAGAGAAATTCTGGTTACGAGAAAAATTCGTGAATGCCACTTTCTTCGTAAAAACCTCGTAAGTAGGATTTACGTACAAATCTGTTCCTAAGAACCGTTCGTGAATGAGGCCCAGTCTCTTTCTCTGAGAATTTAAAAACAGTGCTGTGCCGCAACTGAAGGATTTCATCTTTCCTCTTTGTTTATGCACTGTGGTTATTTATCGAGAAAACATGTTTATTTCATTTTTAGTGTGAATCAGTGCCGTTGCCAGAAGCATTAGTCTCTGGAGCAGTCGTCTCGGTGCTAAAGGGTTCTCCTCATTTATATTTGGCATCCGCAGAACCCAGAGGTCGTGTCCTTCTGTCCCCAACAAGTGGAGAGGGTAAGCCACCGACATATGTGCGAACGGCAACATCTGGAGCTCTGTTAAACATCATTAGCTGAGGACACAACAAGGTGTATTCATATAAAATTGAAGAAGTTTTATAATACTCACAGATTATAAACCCATCTTTATTTAATGTGCCGAACACTGTGTTTGCGTCAGAGGTGAGAGAATGATGAAACAGAAGCGGCATGGACTGAATACTGCTGGGACAAAACTTATTCAAAATGATCCAAGTGAATGAAATGTTTGTTCTATCTGTGAGAAACATACTCATTTTAGCTTTTTGAGGGCAAATACAAAGATACAGGGCGTAATTTAAAGTGTCCCAAAGTATAATTCTATAAACCTGAGTCTGCATGTATACTGAGACAGAAGTCTGAGTCTGTATGTATACTGAGACAGAGAGGTCTGAGTCTGTATGTATACTGAGACAGAGGTCTGAGTCTGTATGTATACTGAGACAGAGAGGTCTGAGTCTGTATGTATACTGAGACACAGAGGTCTGAGTCTGTGTGTATACTGAGACAGAGGTCTGAGTCTGTGTGTATACTGAGACAGAGGTCTGAGTCTGTGTGTATACTGAGACAGAGGTCTGAGTCTGTGTGTATACTGAGACAGAGGTCTGAGTCTGTGTGTATACTGAGACAGAGGTCTGAGTCTGTGTGTATACTGAGACAGAGGTCTGAGTCTGTATGTATACTGAGACAGAGGTCTGAGTCTGTGTGTATACTGAGACAGAGGTCTGAGTCTGTGTGTATACTGAGACAGAGGTCTGAGTCTGTGTGTATACTGAGACAGAGGTCTGAGTCTGTGTGTATACTGAGACAGAGGTCTGAGTCTGTATGTATACTGAGACAGAGGTCTGAGGCTGTATGTATACTGAGACAGAGGTCTGAGTCTGTATGTATACTGAGACAGAGGTCTGAGTCTGTATGTATACTGAGACAGAGGTCTGAGGCTGTATGTATACTGAGACAGAGGTCTGAGGCTGTATGTATACTGAGACAGAGAGGTCTGAGTCTGTATGTATACTGAGACAGAGGTCTGAGGCTGTATGTATACTGAGACAGAGAGGTCTGAGTCTGTATGTATACTGAGACAGAGGTCTGAGGCTGTATGTATACTGAGACAGAGAGGTCTGAGTCTGTATGTATACTGAGACAGAGAGGTCTGAGTCTGTATGTATACTGAGACAGAGAGGTCTGAGTCTGTATGTATACTGAGACAGAGAGGTCTGAGTCTGTATGTATACTGAGACAGAGAGGTCTGAGTCTGTGTGTATACTGAGATAGAGAGGTCTGAGTCTGTATGTATACTGAGACAGAGAGGTCTGAGTCTGTATGTATACTGAGACAAGAGTGGTCTTGTGTGTGAAAAGTTTTTTAAGGTTGACTGATTACATCCTGGACAAAAAGAAACCTCTTTTATTCCCACGCGTTTTACCTTCTATAATTATCAGCGACCTGCGTCTTTCCTCCGCAGCGTGTGAAGTGGGGCTGGTTCAGGCTGGTCCAGACCGGTTGGAGTCCAAAGTCCCTGGACCTTCATGAGGGGACTCACCGTCTGTCCACTTCTCCGCTTCAGACTCTGGCTCTTACATTGTGCTTCCTGTAGGTCCATAATGAGTCCTGGACCTGTTCCCGGGACATTCATGGACTTTGTGAGGTCAGAGAAAGGTGCATCATGGGAACTGCCTTTCAGCAATAGTTTTACATCATATGGGTGAGAAATACAGAGTACTGTGTTTCCGTTTTCAGTCACTTTTGAAAATTTCAGACCTTGTCCAAATGGAGTGGAAAGGTGGTTGAGTGGATAGCACTCTCGCTTCTCAGCAAGAAGGTCCTGGGTTCGAATCCCGGTCAGACCAGTGCCTTTCTGTGTGGAGTTCTCTCCGTGTCTGTGTAGGTTTCCTCCGGGTACTACGGTTTCCCTACCACTAAAACCGTGTACAATAGGTCTGGCATGCGCCTCCTGTACTGGTGACCCCGCTCCCATCTCTGTTTGGAGTGAGAGGTCAAATGCCCAAAAATTAACAATTGTAAACCGCTTTGTGACTCTGGTCTGTGAAAGGCGGTATATAAATAAAAATGACTTACTTACTTAAAATGGTTCATAGTTTTGAAACCGTATTGTGTAAAGAATGTAGCTAAACCGGCTCTGTAAATGTATCTGTCCACACAATTCACCTGAGAGCAGTGTATTGTCACTGGCAGGCCTAAGGGCGGCGCTGTCCCAAAGAAGAGGTGCTGAAATCTCAGCAGAACAAAACATAAAAGTCATTCTACAGTTGTGATACAGTTGTAAATGACTGAATGTGGAGCGTGTGGTGTTGACCTGAGAAGGACTTTCTCAAACCAGGACAGAGATCCCACAGCAACTGCAGAGTCAGGACCAATGTTATTATGAAAATACACTCTCATTATCAAAGAGACAAGCTACAAAATCATCATCTTAGTGCAATTAACACATGAAATCTTTCAAGTAGCAACAAACAAAAAGAAGGTTGGAAACAAAGGTAACCTTTGAGAAAGGAAATCTCCCAAATAGTGCACAACCCTGAAGATTCGTGGAGCTTGTCCTTTGCCAGAAGAGAGAAAGTCGTCTCCAGCTTCTCTCCAGCTTCGTGTACAAACCCAGAGTTTTGCCTTAGAGCTACTCTCTGTGATGATGGATGGTACTTTTGCCTTGCTGCATTATGCAAAAATGAATAAATAAATAAATGCAAACATGCACTTCCACAAACCATCCGTCTCTTTCTGCTTGCTCCTGTGATGTTGCAACTCAGGACGACTGCAAATGTGCGAGTGTCAGAGCACCTGTGCCACCAGGTCAGCCTTAGTAAGTTCTTTTACTTAATCTAATCTAAATTTACTAATCTCTGAAGATTTTAATGTTATAATAATAAGTCATTTTCTCAGAAAGGACACAGTTTGTGATGAATTAAGAACATAAGGAGGAGCTGGGAATATGTCATGTTTTAAAAAACAAACTGTAGACGGCAGACAATAGGCCAAGAAAGTGAAGTACCCCAGCTTTAAATTGGGGTAAGTATATGAAGAGGGCTTTGTTTGTTTGTGAACTAAGTAATCTTTGTTTATATAATGCATTTCACAGACCAGAGTCACAAAGCAATTTACAATAGTGGGCACTTGTCTCTCACTCGACACAGATGTGGGAGCGGGGTCACCTGTACCCGTGCTCCTAAGAGTCCCAGAAGGAGGCCAGTCCCTGTGCTCCTAAAACATAGTTGTAAGCAGAATAGTCCGTTGAAATGCTTGCTCTGGTGTGCGATGCTTGGTCTGTTGTTTTGGAACTTGCTGCTCACTGGTGTGCGAGTGAACGCACTGCTGCACGATGAGAAGGTTTGGTTTTGTTTTTGTCACAATAGAAACTGCAATAATAGACTGAAACCATGAGCACCTGGTTCTCTCCGTGGGGAGTTTTACTGCTGTGTTTGTGTGTGGCATGAAATCATAATGTTTATTTGACTAAACAAAACTGACAAAAATCTGCTCATGTAAGTGCTATTGAACGAAGGGGAATAGAACAAAAAGAGAAAAGTCATAATTTCCAATTATTATATTGACATGATGAAAATAATAAACTGGTGACTCAGATTCTCCACTATGCTCTTGGAGAATAGTTTTTAATCTCTTCTGTAAATTAACTTAATATGATTGTTTCACAAATGTCATATGTGTTTGTATGACTGTGGTCAACCACATACAGCAGTCTCTCAGAGGACGACGCAAAACTCTCTAATCTGTTGTCAATTTGCCCAAAAAAAAGTTTGAGAAAAAATAAAACTGCTCCATAATTATCAATAAAACTTTAGGACAACAGCCTCTTGGTTACAAAAAAGAAAAGTGGAACGAGGCGCACACTGCACAAGATCTGCACTAGAATAAAATACAATCTCTAACCTTAGCATAATGCCATCCATCCATCCATTTTCTTCCCCTTAATCCATTTCTGGGTCGGGGGGGTGGCAGTCAGAGCTGCACTCAGTACACTCAGCACCAGCCCCTCACTAATCCTCCTGCAGGTGGTGATTCCACAGGAGCTGAGATCTTTCAGTTGGGGCTTTGGGCAAAGTAGGGTTAAGTGTCTTGCCCAAGGACACAACGACAGCAGTCATCAGTGGGAGTCATGAAGTAAGTCTTATGGTGGGCTTGAACCCATGACCTTCAGGCCCAAAGGCCAATGCTCTACCAACTGAGCTACTGTCGCCCCGACAGTAGCTTAGCCTTAACCTTAGCATAATGTTACTTTGTTTATGTTTTCAGATTAATGAACGTGAATGAGGTAAATGTAATCCAAAATGAGATGTTGATGTTAACCCACTGTTGGGCCAAAGGGGGGTAAACTTTACCCTCAGGCCAAGGCTCGGGAAGTATTTGTACCTCAAGAGTAAATGTTTATCTGTGTAAGATTTTTGTTTCTTTGTAAAACCCACTCTGTGAGAGGGACACGTCAGTGTGGACTGAGCAGGACGAGCAGAAGGCTCTCCATCCAATCCTCCGTCCCAGTCACTGCTGCTGCAAGTAAAAACTTTTGTCTGATTGTGTTTATCCAAGGAAACTGCAGTTAGAATCATTCTCACATAATAAAGAAGCCACAGAGACAGTGGTGCATGTGGTTATTGCACATTTTGACATTATTCAGATTATTGCACAGATGCACGACATGTGAGGTCAGGTCTGCAGTGTTCGTTAGTCCTCATTGTTCGTTGTACAGTCTGAGAGTAACTTTTAAAAGCAAGGCAAAACTGAGGAGCTGCAAATATACAACATTATGCATGGCAAGTTTATTTGTAAAGCACAGTCATAAACAAGGCAATAAAGTGAACTAAACAAAACAAGAACCTTCCCATGATACGCTTTAGATCCACTCTTTTATTTTCATATTTGTCACTGCGCTGCATTTATCTCTGCTCCAACTGTTCCCCGTTTTGTCATTGTACAAAATGAATCTTATATTGTTCACTGACCACAACAGGAGAACTAACCAGGCCTGAAAACGGCATAGACACACACGCAGTCACATACACACACACACACGGTCACATACACATACACACACACACACGCGGTCACATGCACACACACACACACGCGGTCACACACACACACACACACGCAGTCACATACACACACACACACACACACACGGTCACATACGCATACACACACACACACACACGGTCACATACACACACACACACACACACACACACACACGGTCACACACACACACACACACACCGATCGGCTGTTTAGACCGGATCGTGCGTAGCATCAAGTTTCATTGAGTCTGTATGAATGTCTGTTTGCAGGTGCTTTGCGCAAGTTTGTGCGGTGGCAGACGCGCTGTTGCGGCGCGGCGGAGGCGTAAACAAGTGCTGCTAACGTGTTGAATACAGAAGTACTTGTCAATAATATAATACATCCATGTGAGCTCTGAGCGGATACTGCCGTTATATGGCGTCTGTGGATCTCAGACACAGGGACGCTGTAGCTGCACTCGTGGAGGACAACTTTACACAAAAAGCTGCTAGCTTAAACTCGTTAGCATCAAAGCTCCACCTTCCACTTCCACCCTGTGTTTTTCCCGGTGGGGGCGGGTCCCGGCTCAAAAACGTCCATGAGCACGTACGCTGACATACTTACAATACCATCCCGGGCCAGTGGGGAAAGTGGGGCCCCGGAAAGAAAATTACTCGATGCTTTTGAATTTTTTTGGGCCGCTCTAGTTTAGCCGCTGTGAACTTCAGAAGGCACTCATTAAATGAATGAGGCTGTGTTTTTTTCAAATTTTCCTGGGAGGGGCAGCCCAGAGCCATTTCGAAAAAACCCCACAGAAGGCAAAAGTGGTGGCACATTAGTTTCAACGGCGGAGATAGGCGTGACTACATCCGTTACAGTCTGTTTTTTTTTTTTTATTGTTTTACAACAACCTGCTCAGGGACGACAAAGATCTCTCATTTTGGCTCATGTCTTTGTGCACTGTACCTGTGAAAAACCAAACTCATACTTCCTTCTCTCCCCGATACCTTTGTTCCTTGATCCAGGACCATGTGTCGCTCAGTGGCTCCTCTACAATCGGCTCTCCCAGCACTTGTTTTCATGCACTTGGCTGTGGCTTGTGATAATTTTAGCTCCTGCGCTCAACAGAACTCTGAACAGATGGTTAAACTGAAGATTCTTATTATGTCACCGTCACCAAACTCTCACAAAGTCCAAGTGCTTTCTGCAGCCACCGCCCCGGTCTATAACCACCACCCCAGTCTGCAGCAGAGCATCAGGACCAGGGCATCGGGACCAGAGCTGGGCAGCCATTATAAATCCAGACTTTTAAACAAAGCTCTTAGGATTGTCAATGACTCTTCTGGCCACCCTGGGAAAGCCATGTTCCAGCTTCTTCCCTCTGGCAGAAGATATCGCTCTCTGAGATGCAGGACATCTCGTTACGCTAACAGTTTTTATCCACAAGCTGTTATCAGTGTGAACAGAGCACTTTAATGATTTGCACTTGTTTTGAAACTGTTTTAGTCGATCGATTTCACAGTGACATTTGTTTACTGTTTTATTTGTTTTAATGTTGTTTTATGTCTGTATTTGTCTGTGCACACTGGAGACTTTTGCTAATGTATTCCAATGTGTTTTTTTTACTGCAAATGGCAAATAAACTGAATCTGAATCTGAATCTTCTTTGGGGGCCACGGTGGGTCATCGTTATTTTGTGGAACGCTGGACCTGGTTTCACACAGTTATCTTTGAATTCAATTTGGCAAAACGTATTCAATAATAATGTATTGATTATATATAAGATACAATAAGCCTACATTCGCCCCTCACACACACAAACACACACATAATTGCTACAGATACAGTACAGTAGCCTGCTCCTCTGTCCGTCTTCTCAGCGCCTCATTAGAGATCTCTGTAAATACTCAGAGACTTTTGATGCTCTTTCGCTAATTGGCAGCAGCAGCAGAGTTTGAGCTTTGCTAAAGATAAACTGTAAATTTTCACATCGCAGTAATTATGACGAGGCAATGATGCGACTCCAGAGGAAGGAGGCTTCACACGTAAACACTGTCCCAGATTCTAACGGTTTGGGCTGAGGCAGAACCTTCACTACAAAGTATCAGGTCAATAATACTCACACAGTTAACTTCTGGAGGTTAATTTCAATTATCTAGGTTATCTCAGTGGTTATCTCAGTAGTTTTCTTGGAGGACTTCACAAAACCGTTGATTCGCCAACACAGATCATAGAATCAAACACAGGAAATGTAATGATAATAATAAACGGACAGCCATTGGTCCATAAGGGGCAGGTGACCAATCTCCACAAATGTTGATACAGTCTATAAATGCTGTTGAATGTCGAGTCTCCTGGATCATCACCACTGTCCCTAGACCCTCCTGCATCGGCAAGAAACAACTCCAAAAAGTAGAGGGAGAAAATGAGAAACCTCAGTTTGTGTCCACAGAGCTTTCATACGTCAGACTCATGTTGTTTGTGCACCCCATGAAGACATCCTGGCTCTCAAATGAATCTAAAGTGGAGGTTCCGACTGGAAGAACTACGTTCACAGTTCTCCCACTGTCGCTAATGGCAACAGCATCTGCCAATCACACTCAGTTGCAGCGCCACACTGCCCTCACCTGGCAGCATCAGGCACTGCCCACATCCAGCTTCATATTGCAAGGAAGCTCCATCCAAGCAGCAGCTTCATTCACGCCGCAACCCTCCTCCTCCCCAGCTCTTTTGTCCTTCTCCTAGCTACCACCACAACTAATTAACAGCTAATTCAGTGTTAATGAGTGTACCATAACCGTAATGGACCATGTAGAATAACGACTAATAAAGTGCTTTATAAAAACTTCTTAACAGCTAATTAACCATGAATTATACACAAAATTAGCTGTTAATCAGTGACGGCCGATCTGAAGTGTTTCCACAACATCAAAAGCAGAGAAAAGTACATAATATGTGTTATTTTCACGTTTAATTAATAAATACGCTGTATTTATTAGTTTTTTTGGACAGGGACAGGTTTGAAGGTGTACAAAGTGTAATGTGTGACGTTAGCATCGTCACGTATCGCGGTCTGCTCTGGTTTGAGTTGGTCTGGTGGATGGGGCCCTAGTGTGTCCCTACAGGCCCCTGACAGTCTGCTGATGACAGATAGGCCCGGCCCCGTTCTGCTCCACAAACTCACACCCCCCGCTCTCTCTGCCTCCCTCCCCCCTCCCTCACGCAGACACAGAGGTAGCCATCCTTCACCCATAACTGCCTGGACCGGTCCACAGGTCTCTGCTGCTTCAGACTGAGAATCCCCAGTTGTGATTGCAGTGAGTGGATCTTTGGACTGAGAATTGGTCCCATTCTTTCAGGACTAATAGGGCCACATCCAGCGTCATCCCCTCAATCCACATTCTAAACAGCTGATTGGGGCATGGTCTGTTTATACTGCATTTCTGCACATTTATTGTATTTGTATTTTAAATCTTGTGTCTTTGTGTTTTTATGGATCCCAACTGATGGTTTGTCTGCAAATGAATTTCCTCACAAATAAATAGTTATTTGAATTCAGATCTGCCAAGTGGAGCCTCTAGGATCCTTGGAGCATGAGGCCTGGTAAACATCTCATCGCACACTTTTTGATTATAACTGGCATTGTTTTTCGGTTACTGGTGAGCTTCGGTTACTGGTAAACAGCTTATTTGATATATTCCAATCAGGATTTAGACCACATCATAGCACTGAGACTGACCTAATTCAATATGTAAATGACATACGTCTGAACACTGAGGCTGGCAACGTCTCAGTGCTAGTTTTATTAGATTTGAGCAGCATTTGATACTGTGATCATGGAATCCTGGAGAGCTTGGTGGGGATCCCTGGTACTGCTCTAAAGTGGTGTAGGTCCTATTTAGATGATAGGAATAACTTTAGTTGAGATTGGGAATTGTGCTTCAGACATGTTGCCTTAACGTGTGTCGTGCCACACGGGTCGATCCTCGGACCTCTGTTATTTCATTTATACATGTTGATTCATGCAGCAAATGTGCCCAAAATGATGCCTTGAGATCTGTATCGCACTGACTTTGGGGGAATACAGACCAGTGGATTCCCTGTGTCGTTGTTTCTCACAAGGCTACAACTTTGGGTCTTTGGGTGTTTTTAATGTGATGAAGACGGCACGATGACGTCTGATTTTGTTGCATTTTCTTAATAAGAATCTTACTCTTAACTCAATAACACATGCCAGCTTTGCCAGAGCTACTGCAGAGAAATGGTTAATTTGGTTGATTCTCGTCATTATAATTCAGGAAGCAAAGCGTTGTAGCTGCTGTTGTTATGCTAATGCACAGGTGCAAAGTGTCGCACACACAGCTGAGACTCCACTTCAAACTCAGGGTTTATGACTTCATCCTGATCATTAGACTTCAGTGGTTTTAGAGATGTGTGCGTCCCAGAGTCAGACCACCGCAGGAGAATGATCCTGTTAATGTGACTTATCTGATCCAAACACGTTGATAATGTTTTCATCACTGTACATTTCCTTTTACAGTCACAGGCCTGAACGCCATCGCTGTGTCCTTTTGTTTTTGTTCTACAGGAACACTTTCAAAGCTGGCGGACCTCACTTAGTTCCTGAAAAATTCTTATTGTTTGTCACAAAAGGAAAACAAAAATCATAACACTTTCTGGACTAACAGCCGCAACCACAAGATTTTTGAAATTTGCGACCAATGTATGTATTTTTATTTTGTTAGAGCGCCCCTAGGGTGAAATTTGGACAATTCAATTGAATCTATCCATCCATCCATCCATTTTCTACCCTTTAATCCATTTCTGGGTCAGGGGGGTGGCAATCAGAGATACCACCCAAGTCTCATAGCACCAGCCCCTCACTGACCCTCTGCAGGTGGTGAGTCCACAGGAGGACGGCTGCTCTCTGAGTGTGAGCATAGCCTTGATCTTTCAGTGGGGGCTTTTGGGCAAAGTGGGGTTAAGTGTCTTGCCCAAGGACACAACGACAGCAGTCATCAGTGGGAGTCGATGGAGAAGGTGCAGCTCTACCAACTGAGCTACTGTCGCCCCCTTCAATTGAATCTAATTAAATTAAACTGTATTTCATTGATTCCGCAGATCAGAGATTCAAACAGTAAAAACTCAGAAACAACAAGAATAACAAACACAAAGGAGCCATAAGGCTGTCGTTCATAAACATTATAAATGTCCATAAACATTATAAATGTCCATAAAAATCTTTGATCATCATTGTCCAAAGTACATCTGTGCCATATGAACCAACTCCCACTCTGAGGAGCACAGGGACTGGCCTCCTGCTGGGACTCTGCGGAGCACAGGGACTGGCCTCCTGCTGGGACTCTGAGGAGCACAGGGACTGGCCTCCTGCTGGGACTGTCCCTCTGTCCCTGAGCCGTGGACATGTCTCCACTTCTCATGTTCAGAGCTGATGGTTGGTTCTCTTTGAAAAAGATTCCACTGTAACATAAAGGGCTGTTCACTTAAATGCAGAGCTGCATTAGCATTAGCATAAATTAGTCAAAGTTAGGGATTATTATGGGATATTAATATTTATGAAGGTCGTGTGCAGCAGATGCGGCCGTGAAGTGGATCAATTATGAGTGACATGTGAGAAATGACAGCTTAGAGATGACATGAGTGCAATGTCAAATTGTTGTAGATACACTGATAAAAAAAAGAATCAGTTTTTATTTCTTGACCACCTTGTATTTTGCAGATGCAGCGTGATGATATAAAGTGGCTGATAATGTGTTATAGCATAAAAAGTATCATTATAATATCCACCCGAGGTCACTGTTTTACATCTGCTATAAAAACAGTGACCTCGGGTGGACATTTTGAGCATAGTTCCACCAAGTGATAGAGATGAACCAATGAGATAGATTTTCACAATTTCCATCTGAGGTTTGTGTTCCTCGATGTCTGCTTGTTGTGACTCTATGATGTCCTGTCTGTAACAACAAGGTCATTTGTCCTGAATGTTAAAGGATAATGTTTTGCTCTACCCCCTAAGTGTTTGCTTCAGTCCTTGACCAGACCACAGCAAATGTCACCTAGGACTATAGTCTTATTTTCCTCCATGTTTGTAATGTTTTTGAATAATATGAGGGACATGAAATGCAATATATCACAGAATCTAATCACAATACTTTTCTATATTGCAATATGTTAGGAATCACAATAATATTGAATCGTGGCCCAAATATCTTAATACTATTGATGCCTCACATTATTGCCGGAGCCCTAAAGCATCGATATAATAAAGTGAATAATAGTGGTCCCTGACCTCTGCCCAGCTGCTCGCTCTGCTTAGACCCTCTGCACATGTGTTGACAAGGGCTATGTTCATGATGCTGGCACATGGCATTTCCCAAATATCCGAGGCCAAACCGGGGTCCAGGCGAGAGCTCCCCCCACCCCCCACTACCTTTTCACGTGGCTTTATTTCAGTCCAGTCCCTCACTCCGACCGACTGCGACATACAATGTACTGTGATTATTTATGATTTTAATGCCTTGTGTATGAACTGTGCTATTTTAATTCAATGCAATGGAATGTATTTTTGTACCGCCCTAAATCCTAACAGTTATCTCGGAGGACTTTACAAAGTTACAAAGTTGTTGATTTGCCAACACAGATCAGAGAATCAAACAGTTCAAACACTGGAATCAGAATCAGAATCATTTTTATTGCCACGTAAGTAACAGGAGGTCACAGACTTGGAAATTGCTTTGGCTCAGTGCAACAGTCAAAAAGAGATAATAAAAATAAGAATAAAAAACACTTCTAAAGAATAAATGTAAATTTAAAGTAGAGTTACAGTTACTATTTACAATATACAAGTGCACATGGTGCACACAATGTAAGGTGACAGCAGTACAGTGAAGTAAAGTGACGTATGATGGGCAGTAAAGTGACTTTATAAAGGGCGGGGGGACAGGTTAAGAAGTGTTCAAGAGTCCAACAGCAGAGGGGAAGAAACTGTTCTTGTGGCGGGAGGTTCTAGTCCTGATGGACCGCAGCCTCCTGCCTGAGGGGAGTGGTTGGAATAGTCCATGTGCAGGGTGAGAGGGGTCGGCTGTGATACGACCAGCCCGGCCTCGAGCTCGGGCGACGTACAGGCCCTGCAGCGATGGAAGGCTGCGGCCGATCACTTCCTCTGCAGAGCGCACAATGCGCTGTAGTCTCTGTTTGTCCCTGACTGTGGCTCCAGCGAACCACACGGTGACGGAGGAGGTGAGGATGGACTCGATGATGGCCGTGTAGAACTGCACCAACATCTGTGCAGGCAGCTTGGCTTTCCTGAGCTGCCGCAGGAAGTACATCCTCTGCTGGGCCTTCTTGATGAGGGAGCTGATGGTCGGCTCCCACTTGAGGTCCTGGGTGATGGTGGTGCCCAGGAAACGGAAGGACTCCACAGAGGTGATGGGGGAGTCCATCACGGAGGGTGGGGGTGGGGGGACAGTGCTCTTCCTGAAGTCCACAATCATCTCCACTGTCTTCTGGGCGTTCAGCTCCAGGTTGTTACCACTGCACCAGGACACCAGCCGGTCCACCTCCCTCCTGTAGGCGGACTCATCGTTGTTGGAGATGAGTCCAATGAGGGTGGTGTCGTCCGCGAACTTGATCAGCTTCACAGAGTCGTGGCTGGAGGTGCAGTGGTTGGTGTACAGGGAGAAGAGCAGGGGAGAAAGAACACAGCCCTGTGGGGCTCCTGTATTTATAATCCGAGAGTCCGAGACATTCTTCCCCAGACGCACTCGCTGCTTCCTGTCCGTCAGGAAGTCAGTGATCCACCTGCAGGTGGGATCGGGCACGTTGAGCTGGGAGAGCTTGTCCTGGAGCAGGGATGGCAGGATTGTGTTGAAGGCAGAGCTGAAGTCCACGAACAGGACCCTGGCGTAGGTCCCCGGGGAGTCCAGGTGCTGAAGGATGTGGTGGAGGGCCAGGTTAATGGCGTCGTCTACAGATCTGTTGGCTCTGTAGGCGAACTGCAGGGGGTCCAGGAGGGGGGAGGTGAG
Source organism: Knipowitschia caucasica (assembly GCA_964034765.1). Taxonomy (NCBI): domain Eukaryota; kingdom Metazoa; phylum Chordata; class Actinopteri; order Gobiiformes; family Gobiidae; genus Knipowitschia; species Knipowitschia caucasica. The sequence goes on along the minus strand of OZ035827.1, from coordinate 6,741,693 downwards.
GGACTTGAGATGGGAGAGAACCAGGCGTTCAAATGACTTCATGACGACAGAAGTGCTACAGGTCTGTAGTCATTGAGTCCTGTGATCCTGGGCTTCTTCGGGACGGGGACAATGATGGAGGATTTGAAGCAGGCCGGGACATGGAAGGACTGCAGAGAGGTGTTGAAAATGTCCGTGAACACAGGAGTAAGCTCACTGGCGCAGTGTCTCAGAGTGGCCGGAGACACGTGGTCCGGGCCTGGAGCTTTGCGGGGGTGCAGCCTCAAGAAGAGTTGTTTAATGTCTTTAGCGGCTATTGTTAGGCTGGGGGCAGGGCTGATGGGTGGGTCGTTAGAGTAGTGGGGGGTGGGGGAGGGAGAGGTGTCAGGGGCAGCATCAAAGCGACTGAAAAATACGTTCAGTTCGTCAGCTAGCTTGTGGTCGTCAGCACAGGGGGGGGCTTTGGGTTTGTAGTTGGTGATCTCCCGTAGGCCCCTCCAGACAGAAGCAGTATCGTTGTTACCAAACTGTTCCTGTAGTCGTTCTCTGTGCCGGGACTTGGCTGCTTTCAGTTCTCTCCTGAACTGATATTTAGCTGCTTTGTAGCCGCTGCGGTCCCCCTCCCTGAAAGCAGACTCCTTTGCTTTCCTGAGCTGCCGGAGTTTAGCAGTGAACCAGGGTTTGTCGTTGTTATAGATGACCCTGGTCCTTGTTGGAATGATGCTATCCTCACAGAAGTGAATGTATGACGTCACAGTGTCCGTATATTCATCCAAACTATCTGTGGCAGCTCTGAAAAGGTCCCAGTCTGTAGATTCCATGCATGCGCGCAGCTCTTCCACAGCTTCATCAGACCACACTTTGGAGCTCCTCATTGCAGGTTTCGAGAGCTTTAGTCTCTGTCTGTAAGCAGGAACCAGATGTATCATGGAGTGATCTGAGAAGCCGAGGGCTGGCTTGGGAACAGCGCGAAAAGCTCCGCGCACGGTGGTGTAACAGTGATCCAGAGTGTTCTCCTCTCTGGTTGGGCATTTGATAAACTGTCTGTATTTGGGTAATTCCTGGCTCAAGTTTCCCTTATTAAAATCCCCCAGGATAATAATCAGAGAGTCCGGGTATAAGCGTTCCATACACAGTACTTGCTCTGCGAGTGCGCGTTGAGCCTCGCGCGCGTCCGCGCATGGCGGTATGTAAACAGAGGCAAGAATGAATGAAACAATTTCGCGCGGGGAGTAATATGGTTTACAATGAATGAAAAGATATTCCAGAGCAGGAGAGCAGTGCTTGGAGATCACTGTCACATCGTTACACCAGTTTGTATTGACGTAGAAACACAGCCCTCCGCCTCTGCTCTTCCCCTGAGAGCGCACAATGGCGATCCGCGCGGAACAGCCCAAAGCCCTGCAGCTCCAGAGCGCAGTCCGGGATCCGCTCATTTAGCCAGGTCTCAGTGAAGCAGAGGACACAGGATGTGGCGAAGTCCTTGTTTCTTCTCATGAGCAGGCTGAGTTCGTCCATCTTATTGCCCAGTGAGCGTACGTTGGAGAGAAAAATGCCGGGGAGAGCCGTGCGCGCTCCTCTCCTCCTAAGACGCACGAGCAGGCCTCCGCGCTTTCCCCTTTTATGGGCCCACACTTTTTTGGCTAGAACATGAACTAAATCAGCCGCAGATGCCAAGAAAACAGGCAATAGGTCCATGGGAACGGTGGGTCGGATGTTCATAAGTTCCTCACGGGTGTAGGAACAGCCAGATGCGCAGTTAAAAAGTAAAAAAAAAGAAAAAGAGAGCAGCAAAGAGCCATGTCGACCGTACGAGGCGCCATCTTTGTAAAATGCACTGATAACAAACACATAGAGCCATTGAGCCTCAAGGGACAGAGACCAATGTTCATTCATTTTGAGTGTCCTGAAACGTCACTGTCTAAAGTTGTTGCTCCTGCATCAGAGAAACAACTCTGAAAACCCAGGGGGAGAAAAGTGAGAAACCTCAGAGAGGCCCGCATTGAGGGAGGGATCCGCTCCCATGTACTGAGGTTGTAGACCAAGGACTGAGACTGTAGTCCCAGCAGGAGGCCAGCCTGTCTGTGTCTCTGTGTGTGTGTGTCTGTGTGTCTGTGTGTCTGTGTGTCTGTGTGTCTGTGTGTGTGTGTGTGTGTGTGTGTGTGCACTTGTTTTC
>OZ035827.1:6715214-6739528 GCA_964034765.1 Knipowitschia caucasica | reverse complement strand
AGGTGGATGTAGGATGGGGGGAGAAGGGTTGTGTAAATGGGGGTATGGGAAGGGTAAATGTATAGAGATGAGTTGTATTTTAAGGGGGACGAGTAATAGAGAGAGGGATGGAATATAGGTATGATGTTGGGGTGTTGTGGGGGGAGGTGAGGAATTGGGTATGAGGGTGAATGAAATTATTTGAATAGTTGTATGAAAGAAATATAAAGGGGATAAGTAATTGTATGAGGGGGGGGGACATTATGGGAAGATGGGGGTAAGAGGGTTGGGCCTAGCTGTGTGGACGTGGGGGGGTTGCTTTAGCTGCTGCACTGAAATATGGAGTGGTGTTGTTGTGTAAAACTAAAAACAAGACTGAAAGGAAAATGAAAGATTATTACAGACTGTAAGAGAGATTGGGGCATTTCCAATGAAAATATACAAGAACATAATTACAACTCTACAGACAAGAGCATTGTGTGGTCAGCTCGACCTCGGCAAAGGTCCTGGTCACTTGAAATGAAGAGCCAATTCAAAACAAAATTGAAAAAACATGTACTTCATGTACAAACAGGACATTTGGAGAGTTGTGGTTGCTTGAGAAATGCCAAACATAAAACAAATATAATTTAGAAGGCTCATAGAATGGATGGATAATGGTAAACCGCTCGCTTGATGAAGCAGTAGTGAAGTGCTCATGGTCGAAGTTTTGTCACACTCTATACATTTGTTGTCTTTATATCTATGGTCTATATTATTATCTACTCTTATTTCTCTGGCATCGTTTTATCTGAATAAGAATCATGTTTTTCAGTGGCTTTACAGTGTTCAGTGAATATTAAATTGTAGGCAAATGTTAATATCAAACACATCTTTATTTGCAGAGTATGCATCCATCCATGTTCTTCCCCTTAATCCATTTCTGGGTCGGAGGGTGGCAGTCAGAGCTGCCCCCAGTACACAGAGCACCAGCCCCTCACTGATCCTCCTGCAGGTGGTGAGTCCCCAGGAGCTGAGATCTTTCAGTGGGGGCTCCAGGCAAAGTGGGGTTAAGTGTCTTGCCCAAGGACACAACGACAACAGACATCAGTGGGAGTCATTTGCAGAGTAAACATTTTTTTTATTCTGGCAATGTTTTTAGATGGTTTCTAAGAATGAGATTTCCTTTTATTTGTATTTAACTAGCTTTGACTGTCTTAATATCAAGTTATCAGGATTTTTTTTTTATATGGCAAATATCCGTTATGAGTTTGTGTAGTAAAACATGGCAATCCAAACATATGTGTATTACTTTAACTGTAACACTGGGTAACAAAAAAATATTTTTTGAAAATAGTCCAGGGTTTTCCAGCTGAATAACTAATTTTGATGCACTGAGTCCGAAAATAACCTGTTTTGCTCAATCCAGTCAGAGATTTTTTGCTAACAAACTATTTTTTTTAATCAGAAAGTTGCGTAAAACAAATTTCTGCGAACATCAGCAGCTGAGAAACCCTTGACGTCTTTTCCGTTTTCCTCAAGAAATAAAAGTCAACATATCCAAAGTCATTCAGTTTTTATTTACTCCATCAAAAAGCAGAATCCATAATAACGTAGAGGACGTACGTAATCCCGAAACACCTATGGATTATCTCAAAAAGTTGACCTAGATAGAGCAAAATCATGTGAAATTCGGCACTCAGAACACCAACATTAGTCTAAATCAGTTTAGAAACCCTTGACCATTTTTTGGCTGTCAACTTGTGTAATTGGTCATGGCTTTTTGTATGAAACATATAACAATAAATATATAAAGAACTGAGAAGGTTGTTGTTAAAAATCCATAGTAACAATAAAAAATGCAGACTGTCATAATCTGTAACTGTAAAATAATCTGTTTTGCATTACCAAGGTCATGTCTGTCGTACATTTATTTTTGTCGTTACTTTGTGTGTCAACAACAGCAGAGAACTTGGGCTCTGGCTGTGACCTCATGCACGGGTCAGGGATTATCTACACGATTAGCACCTAAAACACCTCCCCACCTAATCCCCTCTCCATATTCTGACACGCTTTTCAATCTACGGCCTCTTCCATCTCCCTGGATTCTGAATTAGGGTCATTGACTATAAAAATCTTGGTGTGTAGAATTTTTATAATTATTGTTTTACAGCAACAAAGACAATGTTTGTGGAGAGAAATGGGCAAATATATTGTCAATTCCAGTAGGTAGAGCAGATTTCATGCAAATGACTGAGGTTTTATCCACAGCTACATAAATACAAATATGGTTTAATCTATGAAAATAATAGTATCTGTGGATATTTGAGCAGTTCGGCCCAAAAACAGTTGCTAGGTAACATCCTGAGAGTGACGTTTTCATCCACAACCAAGAAGAGAAATTACATATTTAAATAAAAACTGGTATTAAACATTCCAATTGTTTTAGAAAGACTTGTTAACTGCATTTTAGTGTGTGTGTGTGTGTGTGTGTAATTGGTTGAAACATAAAACTATAATAATGAAACTATATAGTACAGCCATTCCCAAACTCAGTAACACCGAGGCCCCCTTAAAAATCTGACGGGTCTGCGTGGCCCCCCAAAATAATAACCAAGAAGACAACATTAAGAATAGGCTCTTCTGGTTATTTTATTTTGGGGAAATAGCCTCTGCTACAAACATTGTAATACAAAAATGATTACAGTGGATTATTCAAGTCAAATAATGAACACAAATATTTTAATATTACAAACATTATAAATTTAACATTAAATAATTATATTTTTCTTTAATTTTTTTTATGACCTCCCGCGGCCCCCCTGCAGTACCCTCGCGGCCCACCAGGGGGCCGCGGACCCCACTTTGGGAGACACTGATATAGTATATACAGTTATATACCTTATGTGTAACGAGCTATAGCAATAATAGAATATACATACATGTTTTAATTCAGTAAAAAAACTCTCTTCATCCCTCTCTTATATGGTAATGGTGAAGGTGCACTTTATTAATCCCCGTAGGGTAATTCATCCTCTGCATTTGACCCATCCTGATGCCGCTAAGGCTTATGTCAGAAGCAGTGGTCGCCGTAGTAACAGCGTCCGGGAACCCATCTCCAGGTGTTGATGCTCGGCTTGGTCAGGACTACAGGAGCTGGAGGATTTAACCTAGTGTGCATGTTTTTAGTGCTAGGGGAAACCGGAGTACCCAGAGGAAACTTACGCAAGCACGGGGAGAACATGCAAACTCCACTCAGAAAGACCCGTTCCGACCGGGATTCGAACCCGAGTATGTATATTTATCATAGTATATTTCTTACACTGTTGGACTTCTGGTGAGAGAGCAAAGCCACTCAAGATCCTCATTACGGACCAATAATAATACAAATATGTGTTTATGTTCCTTGATTCACTTTTTATAAAATATATACAAAAAATAACACTACCTTGCGCCATGTTAGCACCGTCATTTACTGGCACCCTGTGGGATTAAACCACCAGAAAAAACAAAACAGAGTGAGAGCGTGGCTGGTTTGCTAACACAAGACCGCAGTAGCAATGAAACTTGACAGCAAAAATCATTATAATGTGTCTGGACATGATGTGCGGACAAAACAATTAGAGCAGTACCTTTGTGGTGTACTTAGGATTACCAAAACAAGTGTCCCTGGAGCCAAATACAACTCTGGAGAAAAACATGATTAAAGCTCAATGTTGCATAATGTGTAACTCTTAACCAAAGCAAATTCATTCAAATTGCGGTGAATTTCCTTCGTAATTTAATTTTGCCTTAATTCAAAGCTGGAAGTACCCCAACTTTAACTTTATTCAAGCCACAAATAATATAACTATGTATTGAAATCCATTGAACTAGTTCCTGGCTCTAAAACAGTTTGGTGTTGTATTAGTTTTCACACTAATGTTTGTTTGGTGAGACACATCTCTAGATCAGATTCAAGTTTCAAGAATTGATTTGCCGTTTGCAGTAAAACCACATTGGAAAAACAGTGCAAGACTACTGTATACCCCAGTGTGCACCAGACAGAGAAGACAGAAGTTATTAAAGATTCTTAGCGGGTGGGGGTGTACCCGGAAAGAGAATTACCCAATGCTTTTGTATGCCGTCTTCTTTCCTCTCAAAAACTTCTTTACAGGACGTTCTTAAAGTCGCTCTTGGCCCAGCGCTTCGTTCCAGATGCTGTCAATTCTGAGGCGAGTACATTGTTTTGGGACCAGTCTAGCTTAGCCGCTGTAGACTTTTGAATGCACTCGTAATGAATGGGGCTCATGCCCGGCTAACGCATGCGCTAATGCATTTTTTCCTGCTGAAGGGACTGCCCGCGGCCATTTTGAAAAAGCAAAAGTGGTGGAACATTGGTTTAAGCGGCGGAGAAAGGCGTGTCTACATTTGTTAATATTTACAGTCTATGTTCTCAGCCCAAAACATCAATTAGTGCCTCACAGAGCTCATTCTTATAAGTCTGCAAAAGATAACACATTTTCTAATAAGCTGAGGGCAGAATGTTATGGTCTGATTCTCTCTGTTGGGACAAACAACATGTATTGCGCCACCACTTTTGTCCAAGACTCCCTTGAAAAAGAGGTTCTTAATCTCAATGAGACTTTCCTGGTTAATGAAAAAACTAAAAAATAGGGAAAAAAGTTAGGATTCCCACAACTGTCGATGTTGCAGCGCACATACAGGGCAGTAAAGAACACAACATATACACAAATAAGTAGTTGTCGATGCTTCTGTTATTTTAGTTTCTCTGGAGTTTACACTACAGTTTCTCGGTAGCTGTATTATAAAAGACTGCCTGCAAAGTAGAAAACCAAGCTCCTCAGAATGCCCCGCTTCAGCTTAAGCCTACTCAGTCTTTTACCGTCAGCCTTGAATCACAGCAGGCTTCAAATGAAAACATATCAGTCTGGACACATGTGCTTTTTCCACTGCAGAAACAGGCGGATCCCACACTTTCTCATGAAATACAGTAGATTTACAGCCATGTGGAACACCCAGCATGCTTCCCGTCCGTCCCCCTGGGCAGTCACTGGCCTTTTCTCCCCCTCCTCCTCTCCCAGAGCCCCCGCCCTCCCCCTCACCCTCATCCCCACCCTCACCTCCTCCTCTGTCTCGCCGTCGTCACTGCGGCGGACATGGCTTCTCTCTCCGCAGAGCTGTCACATGGGATCTGGTCAACGGCTGCTTCGCACTCCCCTGCCCGCGGTCGCACCAGGCTGTCGGACAACTCCACTAGCAACGGCGCAGACGGGGGAGACAATAGAAACACAAAAGACATTAAATATCTATAGAGAGTGAATAAAAAAGGCAATGTGATCTTTACTGACATACAGTACCATCTAATAGAAAGGTATAGACTTTTACATCCCCTGGAAGAGATTATCAAATGTTTAGTAGTGAAATGCAACCATCAGACTCACACATGAACTTTTATAACGTTACTTTTCATGAGAGTAACTGTGTATATGCATTTTTCCCCTTTTTATCAGTTTTTGCCCATATACAAACTGAAGTTTGGTCTGTATTTTAATCCTCTGTTGAAAAATAACTTCAAAATGAGTCACATTACATATCATTAACTTTTTTTTTCAACCCAATTCATTTTAACCATCCTGAATTAGCTCAAATTCATCTGTAAATGCAATCCTGCATTTCAGCTTATTTCTTTGTTTCCATCATGCCCAAAATCAAAACAGCAGTTGAAGGGTGACCCATATTGTCATTCCTCCAACTGCAGATAAAAAAAACAAAACAACATGAACAGAAATACAACCTAGACTAATACCCTAGACCAACGCGATGCCCATTAATGTCCAAATTTAAACTATATGTCCCACGTCATCTCTATTTTTCACTAATCTACATCAATACCTCGAGCATTTCCACCTTAAACACTTACATACCGGTCCAAAAAACAAAAAATGAAAGTAAATTTTCAGGAAGCACATCAAACCACTTTTCCACTTTTTTTTGCACAGCTCTGACATTTTAACTCCTGACTCTGGGTCGGGCCTCACCCAGCAGCACCCCGATAGTTACCTGAATGCTTCTGAAGGCGTCATTCCTGCGGAGCGGAGAGGGCTCTAAATCTGTCGGGAGCGTGTTTTCTCTCAGCCAGAGCGACTCCAGGTGGGACCGGCCTGATAAACCCACAGATGGAGTAGTGTACGAGGCAGCACTCCCCACAGACACACCCGCACTGTCCGGAAACCACCAGCCACTGTGCGCTCCCAGACAGACAAGAAGCTGGTTATATGCACTCATCAGAATTAGACTCGGAAAAATTACTGGTTCATTTTTGTGTGTGAGTGGTAATAATAATAATAATCTTAATTTGTATAGCACTTTTAAAAACAATGTTTACAAAGCGCTGCACAGTCAGTATGATGAACAATAAAACAGTCATAATGCAACGTCAAAATAATTAGATACAGTAGATCAGGAGTGTCCAAACTTTTTAGTAAGAGGGCCACTTTGATTCACCAAAAATACCCAGGGGCCGACAACATGGGTTAACTGGGTCAAGAATGTCAAGAGCTGGGTGTAAAATGGTTATTGGTTCATCTTTGACAGAGCTGAAGTTGGCTGAATGACAAAGGTTTAATCACCAGATACATCAGCGATGTATAATGTATAATATATCACAATACAGAATAAATATTAGTTTAGTCCAAAAGTCAAAAAAAGAAAAGAAAGAGTATGTTGGGTTAGCAAGGCAGAGGGCCGTATAAAATGACACAGAGGGCCACAATTGGCCCCCGGGCCAGAGTTTGGACATGCCTGCAATAAATACAGGAAGACTAAGCAGACAGAGCAAAACACAAGAAGAGAGACACAACAAAGACAAAGCAGATGGTAAAATACAGCATGTGAAGTTTAAAACTAGTTAAAAGCTGTTTGATAAAAGTGGGTTTTAGGGAGTGATTTAAAAGAGGAGACTGATGGAGCCTTATCTCCTCGGGCAGTGGTTCCAAAGCCGAGGAGCACGGACAGAGAAGGCTCGGCCACCTTTCGTCCGGAGCCTCGGCCTGGGAACAGTCAACGGGGACCCGCTCCGAGGATCTAAGGCTGCGGGGGGGCTCGTAGGGGGATAAAAGTTCATAAATATATCTGGGTGCCAGACCTAAACGAGCTTTAAAAGTAATCAGTAAAATCTTAAAATCAATTCTAAAACGCACAGGGAGCCAGTGGAGGGACGCTAAGACAGGGGTGATGTGCTCCCTTCTGTTAACACCAGTGAGAAGTCTGGGTCCGTGGGGAATAACTACAGTATATCGTGACTAATGTTGTGCAAAAACAAACAAATACAAATACCCTCACTTTTTTGCATAATAAATAATAAAACAACAGATATAATATGTTGTGAACCAATCATACTGTATTTATCTTATTATAATACATTTGCACTCATTAGAAAGAGCCCAGTGAGTTAAGATTAGATGCTTTGGGCTGAGAACTGATGGATCTCCAGCCCAAAGCAGACCAATAAAAGAGCACGTTTTCTCTTTTTTGGGTCTGAAAAGGCTAATCTAAAGGTGTGACAGAGGCCAAAAACATTGCTCGTAAAAAACCGTGATAGGACCCCACTGTTTGGGAGGCTAAGAACTATTGGATGGATTTTATTCCATAGTCCATTTTCTGTGGTTTGAAAATGAGGTATTCCAGCTTGAAGTTGTTAGCCACTTTGGTTCTTTTGTGCTGAAAATATTTTAATTTTGTGTAAAGTTATCCGTCTGCCTTTTAATATTTCACACATTTTCACACATCTATCAAAATCAAAATGGAAACTGAAAAGACTTTTAACAGTGTGAAATTAAGGAGGAGGCTTTGTAGACCACAATAATGGAGAATTCAGGATGGAACTGGGAGGAGAGAAAATAAATATGTTTGGTGGTTGCTCTGGGACACTTAATAGGATTATGAGCTTGTTGTGAGAAGATTTGAACCTTTTTAAACAGCTGACGTGACCTTTTGTTTTCTCAGGGGTTAATCAATATTAGTGTGTTCTTGTTTATGCTACAGGCAGTTTACCTTCACTGATGAGAACTTTAAAATGGCCTTATTCACTCGTCCTTCAGTTCAAATCATACTAATGATAGCTGAGAATTATAAGTCTTGTATTAGACTTTTGAACTGATTTGCATAATTGAGTCTGGTTGGCTCCGTCCTTTAGGAATAATCTGTTCCAGGTTAGAATAGGTTAAGTAGATACTAATGGAGAGGCTCTCATTGTAGCCCCGCCTCCTGCTGATTCATGTCTCTGTGTGGACGTCTGTGGTCGGCAGAGACCGACATCACTGTCTTTCTGTCTGTGCTCTCAAGAGACATTAGACCATATTAAAGCTATTCACACTGGAAATGTTAAATTGTTTTTGGACAGATATGTTATAACATTAAGAGGTCTTACTAATGTCTGTTGCAAACTGCCACACTTCCTGACAAAGGTGATATACGTTGTAAAGTACAACATTGCACTATTTATGATCAAGATTAGAACCACTAAACTGGTGGTAAGACTTTTTTACAGACAGTTATTTACCGAAGATATGCGGCTTCAGATTCCGCTGTATGCTCACAATTTATGTGGTTCTAGTACCGTCTTGCAGGAGTCAAGATGACCTCCTCGAGCTTTAAACATTATAAATCAGCAGATAACCTTGATCAAGTGTAATAGCTTCTATTCCTGGAAGTAAAGAACATCTGAAAAAACAAGCTCTACCTCCGCTAGTTCACCAAGAAAGGACCACATAAAACAGCCTAATGCTGCCCGGACAAAAGTGATGATTAAGAATGAAATGTTCTATGTCTTTGCTCATTCAAACCCGAGATGACCAGTCTCACTACATTAATCATCTTGTAAAAAAAACAACTAAGGACTTAACTGGCACTTTCACTCTTTGATGCTTGTCATTTTTTAACAGGCATGACCACTTTTACTTCAAACTTAATTTTCTGAAGCTGCCGCTGTTCAGCCATTATCTTAATGTTCAGCCTGTCATTAGATAATGGAAAAACCCATTAGTCCAAAATCATAATTTAACCTGGACTGAAAAAACAGTATTCTGTGTTATTCTGAGAAGTGAAATGTTACTGTTCAAACGAGGACATCGGTGCAAGTTCTGTTTCAAACATGCAGATCTTAAAAGCATTCTTCATTTGACAGAGCCTCTCCAGTCAGAGGAAGTTGGGTAACTGTTATGTCACATGAACTAAATGTGTTAAAACCAAAACAGAAGTCTCATTTAAGTGGTCAACTGAAAGGCTTTTCTTTTCCTAATTATGTATTTAGTGTGGCTGTGTGGGCACAATGTCAACACTGTTCTCTTCAAAAGTCTTCATAAGTGTTGGGGACTGAGCTCAGAGCATCAACATCTGACAAGGCTGATGGTGTTCCTGTCATGCAGAACTTCAAAAAGTCAGCAGAGCTACATCTATGTCACGGGTGGCAAAGTGAATTCTCTTGGCCCCTGGATGACATTTGATTAGTATTAGAACAGGCCGCACAGAGCCATTAAATAACATTTAGTCAACGCTCATGTGTTGTCTCTTTGAAGGAAGTTTGTTTTTGTCTGTGAGGCTGTTGGAAAATGTTTACACTTAAAATTACAGACAGAGCCATGTAAAAAATATTGTATTAAACATTTAATCATTAAATAAAATATGGTCCACTATGTTAGGTCTTGATTGAATAGGTTATACGCAATCATTTGAATTTGTTTTAATAAAAATTGAACCAGTCCGGCCCTCGGCTTGAAGCAAATTCGTTTTTGTGCCCTCTGAATGTATTTGACTTTGACATCGCCAATCTACGTCAACACGTCAGACAGAGAATGCTCGTATTACTGATACAATGTCAAACTCATCATACTGCGCTGAGATTCTCAAAAATGATTTACTCCTGGATCAGTATAGGCTATTATCATGATTATTCCCCATGGTTTCCCAATAGTGAGGGCTAATCTAGCTCATCTGGAACTGCTTCATTAGTGGGTGTGTGAGGGGAGAGCGTGGGGAGCTGTCAGGCTTCTCCAGAGCCACCGTTCTGAAGTGGATCAAAGGGGAATCCTGGGACTCCTTCTGACCTCCATCTGCGACGTTCTGTTGGACAGCTTCCAAACACTCCAAACCTTTCATGTCCCCTCTGAAAAACAGAAAATAATGTATAGATCCTTTTTTCTCATTCTTCATTTGCCCTATGTTGTATTTGGAGTTGGAAAGGGGATAAAAAAGGGCCTTGTAATGTTTTCTGTTCAGTGAAATTATTGTTATTATTAGTATCTTGTTGTTATTTCAATTTACCGGATCAGAGCACTGCAAAACAATGAATCACAATTGGAACAGCAATAATGAAATAGCGAGGCAACTTTGCATAAAATCTGTATTAGTCAAAAATAAATCAAATAATACAAAGTAACCCTATCAGTAAAATACTCTTCAAGTCCTATTAGATCCTGCCTGCTTGATGTTAATCTCACATCCAAACCTATGGTCATGCATTATTCATGTTTAGTGAGGGTGACCTACTTTGGCACGTACAAGCTACAAGTCAAAGCTGCTGTTCTTTTTACATTGATTCAGCTCAGATTCTAATATCCAAAGTCCTGCGCCATATTGATTCCCCAGAAATCCGTCCAGGAAGGCGTTTATAATCATGTGTGCATGTCTGCTGGTAGAGAGAGAGCTGGGGGACGAGGGAGGGCCGGACTCACGTGTGGATAGTGCACTAAGCTGCTGCTATATGGACTTAAGCTGGGGGACATCAGACTGTCCTCACACAACCTCGCCCCGTTAATGTATGGCTGGATGGAGATGAGAACAGAAGGCCTCATGGTTCAGTGGATGAAGAGCCGATTCTATGGCAAAGCAGTCCAGGCAGCTGCAGAAAATATGATTCGAATGTATTATCAGACAAATGTTTATCAAATATTAAGGCTCATGTCATATCAAAACGATTTAACAATGTTTTAATGCTTGTAGAAGTGTGTGTGAAATGTTGTTATTTAAAGGTTGTTAAATGTTATTTAAAAAAATAAAAAAATAACAATGAAAGATGAGAAGTCCGTTTAGTAAATATAGTAACTGTATAACCTATATAACTATACAGGCCTATGGTGAAGCCTGAAACTAGTGCTCTATCGCCTCCCTGTGGTGACAGGAAATATTACAACACTATCCACGTGTGCGTTAGAAAAAAACGCTATTTGTAAAACAAAACAGACAGTGGATGCAGTGTTTTGCCAGTGTTGGACCTGCGCAGCTTTCTGTTCATTCTCTGTCGGGGTCGATTCACGGAGTTACCAAACGACAACAATGTACTCAGACAGGGTTAGCCATAGCATGTAGCCTGGTTGTATTAAGTCGTAATAGAATGCTCTTTTAGGCAACAATAATTAGACCAGAGCTGCAGAGTTGAAACAAATTTGACAATTTGAAATAAGCTTACGATACCTTTGCCTAGGTTTCTGAACAGACAAAGTGCCCGTTTCGGAGCATCTGGTCCCATGGTGTAATGGTTAGCACTCTGGACTTTGAATCCAGCGATCCGAGTTCAAATCTCGGTGGGACCTCGTCCTTTTGAGAATCTTACGGCACTAGAGCATTACCTCTGAATCAGTCTCGTTTAGCTATAACATTTCACCATGGATCTATAATAATAGATCAGTGGCATTACCCATGGATCCATAATAAAGACAATACCTGACATGCTCAACGATTCAGTCATAGTTTATTCACACTGTTATGGAATGTTTCCACAGAATGATCACTTTAGGACACAGTGAATATCATTTGAGCTCAAATAGCAGTAATATGCTTCACATTGTATCATGTCACACTGACAAATTGACTGTGAATGTGAAATGGTTTGTCCAAACTCCAGAAACAGGTCAGTAAAATTTGCATATCTTTGAAAAACCTGGCCTTGTTTTTGATTTTATGAATACAATTTTCCGCAGTAAGAATTGCTCGAGGAGATTTTTTTTAGACCAATAGAGAGAGCTAGCTTGTCAATCCATTATTTGAATAAATTTAGTCAGGAAGCTGATCGGGGAGTTTGTCATTGCTACAATGAAAAAAAAATATTTCTCCTCAATTTGAAAAGTAACTGACATTCACATTAAAAGCAGTAACAATGAAAATCACATTCAGAAGTCACAATGGGGACTGCATCATTGAAGCTACTTATTATTTACAAAAACACAGCACATATAGAAAGCATCAATTTCCATCAGCTCATGTAGAACCATCTGTGTCTGAAATCATCGGGGTCAAATCCATCCCAAAATACACAAAACATATACATGTAAAATACTGCTTTAGGTTCAGCTCACTGTTTCATGCATCATATTAGGGCAGTTTTTCACTCAAAATATCCCTCCATCCATATTTCCACTTCATCCGTTCAGACTTGCCTATTCACACACACCCAGTGGGACGCGGCCATTTTGTTTTGAACTGTAAATCATTATGGCAACAGGTTTCATGTCTCATCTTTGTGGAATATTTGGATCAAAATGTAGGTGATGAGAAGTAATTTCATCAAAGTCTGTTTTCAAATATTTGCAATGTATTAAAAGTCACGGTTATATAAGTGTGTGTGCTCTTCTGTACTTGGTTTCATTTGTATTTTGTCTGATTGTCTCCTAATAAAATCATTATCAAACCTATGGAAGTAAAATGTCCATACAAATCTGCTTGTAGCACTCAAACAGATACTACATTTATGCTGTACAGTAGGTGCATTACACAACTTTCCTGGACACACTTTTTGCTTGGCTTCATCTAATTATTTTGCCTGGAATGTTCCAAAGTACAGCAACCAACGCATCCATCCACACCAGAGACAAGCAAGTGACTTCACAAGGCCATTTTACATCGTCATATCTGCAGAGAGGAGAACTAATCCAATGTAAAAACCTAATTAACAAGTTTCATATTTTTCTGAGTTACATTCAAAGCTAAGAAAAACATCTCCATGACAAAAAAATCACAAACAGAGACAGTCTTTTCGAACATGTAACAATGCAAATTAGGCCCAATCCCAATACTCGCACTTCCACCCTCGCGCCCCTCAGTTGCGCGTTCCCGATTATGGGTGCGAGTGCGTAGGGTGTTCCAATCCTCCAGGGAGGTCTTTGGCCCCGCCCCCTTTGCGCCCCTGATCCACACTTTGCCGTCATGGATCTATAATAATAACTAAGCCGACTCTGGCGAAGGATATTGCCCATAATTCTTTGCGGTACACACCAAAACGTAGGGAAAATGCATTTAAGTGTAAGTTTTGAAATATATATGCTGTATGTTTAAATAAATGTTGCTGTTACTTGGATAGAAGCATAAATGACTAATTGAAGAATTACGGACATTCTATGCTAACGATTTTATAACTTTTTTAATCCAAGCCTTCATACAACATTCAACTTTACACTTAGTACAATGAACTTATGATGTATAAAAACTAACCAGATAACAGTTAGTTACCCACATTTAACTTAAAATTATACAGCTATCTCAAATTATGAATAACCAATATACTGTACATGTGTTTTAACGTGTGTGGAGCAACTCATTTTGTTTCCCACAGGGTGAGACAAAATTAAAGTTTAGGTCTGAAAATGACCATCTCTCACACTGTCCCAATTCCGCCTTGTAACCTGCGCACCCAAACCCTTGCGTGCACTTCAAACAAATGCACACTTCGTAGAGGAGTGTAGGGGGCAGTGTGGGTGTTGGGATTGGGCCTTAATATGCAGGGCCTAAATATGAATATGGCATAACTTTGGTACACTCCCCCATGTGTTTTTGTCGTGTTTATGGTCATATGGTGGTGGTCTGCAGCTTGTTGCAGACGTCTCCGTTGCTGTGGGTCGGGCTGCCCTTGTTCTCGTGCTCGATGGTAGATCTGCGGTGCACCAGAGACAGCGGGGGGAAGTGATCGGGGTGTTCCAGGCTGAGGGTGCCTCGGCTTGACTCAGTGATAGACGAGTTGGTGTGGTAATTGTTGGTCATGGGTGTGACTCCCCAGCCTGTTTTACCCCACGCACTCCTCCACTGGGCCCACTTCCTCCGAACAGCTGTCTGGGCCTGCAATTTTTTTGAAATCAGAATAATGGTAATATTACTATACATAGATAGACTGTAGAAGGAAGAAGAAATGAGTGCTGGTGTCACCCATAGTGTTTGCCTTAATGCGAAAGATGCCAATTAAAGATGTGCTGACGTCCGAGGGCCAGATCCTAAGACCAGACTTAAAACCCGGGGGGACAGGGCCTTCTCTGGGGCTGGACCAAAAGCTCTGGAACTCTCTGCCCCCCCACGTCAAAACAGCTCCCTCGTTGGAATGTTTTAAGTCTCGTCTTAAGACCCACTTTGTTTTATTTTTTTATTTTTATATGTGTGTATTTATTCGTTTATATTATTTTGATTGGATTGGATTGAATTAGAAATACTACCTAGCAACCAAAGAGCCAATCAGGAGCGGCGTTGGTGTTGCTGCTCATACTGTTTGGTAGCTAACGCCGAATTCAGGGATAGAATTTTGGGACAGAACAACTTGATTGGTCGGTTAGTTGCTAGGGCTCATTTCTGGACTTACAAAGACATGGTCCGAATATACACACAAGCATCACAGAGATTGTTTATAGTTCAAAGTGAGTCAATAGGAGACAAAATGAGTCCCTCTTGGGCTTCAATGAGCTTGCAGGTTACTTTTTAAAATGTGTTTTTACTAACCTGTACTTATAATTTGAACTGTGTATTATTACGCAAGTTATGAGTTGTATTGTCAAGGACTACTATGACCACTATTTTTTTTATGCAACTGCACATTGACCTTAAATATTTCCAACTTCAAACTTCAAACTATTGCAGCCGTCCTTCCTCTGGTCTATACGGTCTATGGCACTTAAAACAAACTAAAGTTGACTGGGTTTCCTACCTCTCCGTTGCAGAAACAAAAGATAACAGCAACTAGAAGTCCCTGCAGAGAAGAAAAATAAACATACAGTGAATTCAATAATGCCACAGCCTGAATCACATGCGCTACACACAGGGAGTCAAACTTTCAAATTTTTGAAGCCAATATGGACTAGTCTTCCTGAAAAGGTGCCACGAGCTTCTACTCTGACAATGTTTGAATCCAGACAGTGCTGGAAACCAAAGAGGATTACTTACATATAAACTTGGCTATCTTATTTTTTGTTTTACTTGAGTCAGAAATATGGCCTATTCCAGTGTCTCCCAAAGTGGGGTATTGCAGGTGGGCCGCAAGGGGTCATAAAAAAAAAAAAAAATAACAGTTTTTTAAAAATATTTATTTTATGATAAATGAATAATATTTTGTTTGTAATATTAAAATACTTGTGTTTATTATTTGACTTGAATAATCAAATTGTAGTCATTTTTTTTATTACAAAATGGGGTGCGTCATTTACATGTTTGTAGCAGAGGCTATTTCACCCAAATAAAATAACGAGAAGAGCCTATTTTTAACGTTGTCTTCTTGGTTATTATTTCGGGGGGCCGCGCAGACCCGTCAGATTTTTAGGGGGGCCGCGGTGTTACCGACTTTGGGAAAGGCTGGCCTATTCAATAATAACGAACGACCTGCTAGAAACTAAAATGTTTTTCTTATCTCTTTTCTGGTTTCTTGTAAACATAAAGAATGACAGCCATCAGCACATATTAGCGGACAGCTCAGTCAAAGTAACACTATTAGGCTCAAACAGGAAGCACTTGCAGCAAACGTATTATTTTTTTCATTGCCGTTTGACTGATCATAACTTCTTGTGACAGCTCCCAGCGGTGCAAAAATGGACAGAGGAAACATAACTGCTTACAGGTCACGCACGTCTTTGGACAAAAATGCAAGCCGGTTACATGGCACCCAGACTTCTGCACCGCAAAATGAATAGTTTGTTACCTATAAAAAATTTTTTTTTTAAACATCTTGAAAAATGCCAATGTAAATGTAATTTTTGTTGCTTTGCTCTAAGTATAGAACATGGACAATCTGCCTGTTCGTTCAAAGCCAAATTCACTCTTATCTACTAATCTAAGCTAATCTCAGTCTTTTTTCAATAACTAAGTAAATTATTAGTCATTAAGTGCTCTTTATATAATTGTCAAAACATTTCCTTGTAGCTTAATACACAAACTGGGAAGTAATTGTATACAAAACATTAGGGATTGTGTGATGTATTTTTCTTCATGATGAAATGTTCTGTTCCTAAAGATTAGTCATGGGTCTAAAATATTGTGTGTTCTAACTGGTTCCTTTGTAAAACGTCAAAAAAGCGCTTTGTAAGTACGATGCATTATAATGATTCATCCATCTATCCAAGTTGCATCATTATTATTATTAAACAGCTTGTTGATTAATATGAATAAACACCATATTAATCGATATGCCACCGGCAGTAAGGGATGCTGTCAGGCTGAAGAAGGAGTCCTATCGAGCCATGATGGTTCGGGGGACTCCTGAGGCAGCTGTCCAGTACCGGCAGGCCAAGCGTGCCGCGGCCCGGGCTGTTGCAGAGGCAAAAACCCGGGTCTGGGAGGAGTTCGGAGAGTCCATGGAGCATGACTATCGGTCGGCCTCGAAGAGATTCTGGCAAACCATCCGGCGCCTCAGGAGGGGGAAGCAGTGCTTTGCCAACACCGTTTATGGTAGGGGTGGAGAGCTGCTGACCTCGACTGGGGATATTGTCGGGCGGTGGAAGGAATACTTCGAGGTTCTCCTCAACCCCCTGTCACGTCCTCCGCCCCGGAGGCAGAGGCTGAGGATGTTGGGGCGGATACTTCCATCTCCCTGGCAGAGGTCACCAAGGTGGTTGGCAGCCTCCATGGCACCGGGAGGGGATGAGATCCGCCCTGACTATCTAAAGTCTCTGGATGTTGTAGGACTGTCTTGGCTGACACGTCTCTGCAGCATCGCGTGGCGATCAGGGGCGGTGCCAATGGAGTGGCAGACCGGGGTGGTGGTCCCTCTCTACAAGAAGGGGGGCCGGAGGGTGTGTTCCAATTATCGTGGGATCACACTCCTCAGCCTCCCTGGCAAGGTTTACTCCAAGGTACTGGAGAGGAGGCTACGGCCGATGGTCGAATCTCGGATTCAGGAGGAGCAGTGTGGTTTTCGTCCCGGCCGCGGAACACTGGACCAGCTCTATACTCTCCATCGGATACTCGAGGGTTCATGGGAGTTCGCCCAACCTGTCCACATGTGCTTTGTGGATTTGGAGAAGGCGTTCGACCGTGTTCCCCGGGGTGTTCTTTGGGGGGTTCTCGGGGAGTACGGGGTCCGGGGTCCTCTGCTGAGGGCCGTTCGGTCCCTGTAGGACCGGAGCCAGAGCTGTGTTCGCATTGCCGGCAGTAAGTCAGACCTGTTCCCGGTGCATGTTGGCCTCCGCCAGGGCTGCCCTTTGTCACCGGTTCTGTTCACTGTATTCATGGACAGAATTTCTAGGCGCAGCCAGGGGCCGGAGGGGGTCCGGTTCGGGGACCACAGGATTTAATCTCTGCTGTTTGTGGACGATGTTGTCCTGTTGGCTCCAACAAACCAGGACCTACAACATGCACTGGGGCGGTTTGCAGCTGAGTGTGAAGCGGCTGGGATGAGAATCAGCACCTCCAAATCTGAGGAGGTGCTCGACCGGAAAAAGGTGCCTTGCCCTCTGCAGGTGGGTGGAGAGGTCCTTCCTCAAGTGGAGGAGTTCAAGTATCTCGGGGTCTTGTTCACGAGTGAGGGAAGGATGGAGCGTAAGATTGACAGGCGGATCGGTGCAGCGTGCGCAGTGATGCGGTCGCTGTATCGGACCGTCGTGGTGAAGAGGGAGCTGAGCCGAAAGGCAAAGCTCTCGATTTACCGGTCAATCTTCGTTCCCTCCCTCACCTATGGTCATGAGCTTTGGGTAATGACCGAAAGAACGAGATCGCGGATACAAGCGGTCGAAATGAGCTTCCTCCGCAGAGTGGCTGGGCGCTCCCTTAGAGATAGGGTGAGGAGCTCGGTCACACGGGAGGAGCTCGGAGTAGAGCCGCAGCTACTCCACGTCGAGAAGAACCAGTTGAGGTGGCTCGGGCATCTGTTCCAGATGCCTCCTGGACGCCTCCCTGGGGAGGTGTTCCGGGCACGTCCCACTGGGAGGAGGCCCCGGGGAAGACCTAGGACACGCTGGAAGGACTATGTCTCTCAGCTGGCATGGGAACGCCTTGGAGTCCCCCCGGACGAGCTGGAGGAAGTGTGTGTGGATAGGGAAGTCTGGGCGTCTCTGCTTAGACTGCTGCCCCCGCGACCCGGCAACGGATGAAGCGGAGGAAAACGGACAGACGAACCAGTCGATTAATCTGAATAATAATAACCCTCGCCCTGGGTTCAAATCCTGGTCGAAACAGGGTCTTTCTGAGTGGAGTTTGCATGTTCTCCCTGTGTGTGTGTAGGTTTCCCCTACCACTAAAAACCTGTACAAAAGGTCTGGCACCTCCAGTATGGTGACCTCGCTGCCATCTGTGAGTTAGAGACAATTTTATAATCAGCACTTTAGAGCGTGCTTCATAGTCAAATCCCTCTTGCTCCATTTATATCTCCCTTATAAACTCCTTGACTTTGTATGTAATAAACACAGAACACAAAAGGAACAAGCAGATCAGGCCAGCAGAGGAGTTGCTTAAGATATTGTCGCCTGTTTTACCTGGAAGTGACTGAAGATGTTGACAAAGAAGTCGTAGATGGCCCGGCTGATGCGTCCCTCCGGTCTCCATGGAAACAGGATGAACTGCACCCCCAGCAGCGGGATGAGGATGAGGGTGGCTCTGACCGCCTTCATGTACGCAGTGGACTCAGCGCAGTGCGTCTCCTTGAGTTTAGTGATCAGGACCCTCACGATGTTCAGGAGGAAGAATAAGTTCACCTGCAGGGAGAAAGCACACACATATAATGCATGGTTAGTTTTCATTTGGGCCATGGCTGGGCGACTGGGCAGAGGGAGCAGGTCACATGGGGCATGGGGAAAGTCTTAATTGACGGAGTAGAAGACATCTTCCTGTAGACCCACCACAGGCAGGAGGATCAGTGAGGGGCTGGGGCTATGAGCATTGGGTGGCAGCTCTGATTCCTCCCCCGACCCAGAAATGGACTAATAAAGGGGATGAAAATGAATGAATGAAAGCTGAGGTACCTAACTTTCTTGTTTCATAAATAGCACATGTTTGTCTTAATTAAAACAGTCAAATGTTGGGTGAAAATCAGACCATTCATCCATCCATTTTCTTCCCCTTAATCCATTTCTGGGTCAGGAGCAAGCCCCGGTGATCCAAGATGGCGCCATAAAGAAATGAATGGTTGTGCTCAGTGGCGCATTGTGTCAGCATGGGGGCTGAAAGATGAGCGGAAGTCACGTGGAACTCGCAAAGATCAATGGGAAACTCGCAAAGATCAATGGGAAACTCGCAAAGATCTATGGGAAACTCGCCTGTATTTGGGCATCGTCTGGTCCTCCCGGTTCTGCGCAGTGGATGATCTCCCATAATGCGTTGCGCCAATGGGCGGCCATGTGCGGCTTTTACATGGGGTCTTATGCACGTGCACAGAGGGCTGATGTGACACAGGCCAGAACAACTAGTGATGGATTGTATTATAGAGTTTGTGTTTTTGTGGTTTGAAAGTTGATCTTTTTTTGAAATATTTTATTTTGAAATTTTCAGTTTAGAACAAACAACGTGTAGGCACGGTGGCTGAGTGGATAGCACTCTCGCCTCTCAGCAAGAAGGTCCTGGGTTCGAATCCCGGTCGGACCAGGGCCTTTCTGAGTGGAGTTTGCATGTTCTCCCCGTGTCTGCGTAGGTTTCCTCCGGGTACTCCGGTTTCCCCTACCACTAAAAATATGTCCAATAGCTCAGGCATGCGCCTCCTGTACTGGCCCCGCTCCCATCTCTGTGTGGAGTGAGAGACAAATGCCCAAAATTAACAATTGTAAACCGCTTTGAGACTCAGATCTGCAGTGAAAAGGCGGTATATAAATAAAAACTTACTTACTTACTTACAACAAAGAACAGTTATACCCAAATAAAAAATAAAAAATAAAATAAACAGATGCTCTGACATCACATTAAGCTCAAGATTATTTACTTTAAGGATACCGTAAGGTCTGTTGGGCTTATGTTCATATGTTCCAGGTATGGTTGCCATATTTTGACAAACGTGTCGAATGCCTTCCTCAGGCTATAGGTAATTTTTTCCAGAGGGACACAGCTATTCAATTCTGAGTACCATCTTGTCAGAGAGAGGGGAGAATCGGACCTCCAAGTGACAGCAATGCATTTTCTTGCAACCGATAGTGCAATTTCCAGAAATTTTGTTTGATATTTGTTCATAGGGTTGTCAATTTTTGTTAGATTTCCAAGCAGGCACACTTCAGGATCGGGAGGAAGAGATATTTTGGTAATTCGCGAAAGGACCTCACAAATGTCAAGCCAGAAACCTGCTACTTTTATACAGGACCATGTGCAGTGTAGGAAAGAGCCCATCTCCGCATTGCATCGAAAGCATGCGTTTGACAAGCTTGGTTTTGATTTGTGCATTTTTTCCGGAGTCAGGTAAAGCTGATGGAGAAAATTATAATGTACAAGTCTATAGCGAGCATTAATAGTTGCCGACACACTGTTTTGACAAAGATCTGACCAAACACTGTTTTCTATGGCAACGTTTAGGTCCGATTCCCACCTCTCCTTAGATCGATACAAAGCTGGTTTAGCACAATCATTAATTAACAGAGAGTACACTCGAGAAATAAATGTACATGATCCACTATAATGCAACAACTTCTCAAGGCCTGTAAGTTTAGGTAAAGACAAACGATTACCCAAATTGCAGATAAGAAATGAACGCAACTGGAGATAACAAAAAAAAGTGTTATTTGGGAGATTATACTTGAGCTTTAGTTGTTCAAAAGACATCAAAGATCCTCCTTCAAAGCAGTCCTCCAAAGTATGAATTCCGTTGTTATGCCAGGATTGCAGAATTTTGTTGTTCAGAGTCAGTGGTATCAGTTCATTTTGTCTCAAAGGCGTTTGAAAGTTGATCTTGAGAATATTTACTTTCCTTGCCTTTCTAGTTTTGCACTGTCTCATGATTTTGTATCCAAAGATAGAAAACATATGTATAAATAACATGTGTAATGAACAAGGCAATGATCCAGATTAGTGAAACACCTCCATCTAGTGGTAGAAGTTGAGAATTACCCATCCATCCATCCATTTTCTACTCTTTAATCCATTTCTGGGTCAGGGGGGTGGCAATCAGAGATGCCACCCAATTACATTTGAGAATTACATAATGCACTATTTAAAAAATAAATAAAAAATAATATTTTTTTGAAAATTAAGGGTGAACTATGATGGATGGCTTTTTATACTTTCATTTTGCTTTTGCCTTTGTAAGTAAGTATATAAGTAGTTCTTATTCACATAGTGGGCTTCTGTACTTGGAGATACAAAAAAATTGCAAAACCAAACCCATAATGAACAAATGTTTTAACAATCTAAACCACTCAAAACTAATTCCAGCCTTTGTGACTTGGTGATTAGGACCTCTTCTCTCACTTTTAATTTGGTTTAGATTCATTATCTTGCAGCTCTAAATAATAAAAGTACCTGTGACTTATTGTTTAACGTACAGGACCATGGCGGATGCTCAGAACACGTCAAGCTAACTGTGATATTAAGAGAAATAAAAACTCACCAGCAGAGCAGCCTGAATGGGTCCATGGATGATGTAGAGCAGTTGTGTGTGGGAGCTGATCCAACATCTGCAAGAGAGCGTTACTATCAGACTAAACACATACATTATTTTTACTACATTACAGACATGGCAACCTACTTGTCGTTGTAGAGCATCCCTCGTGCCACAGCGTAGACAATGGCTGGCACCACTGGAAAACCTGCCACAACATCATCATTGAAAGCAGTGGTCAAGGTATGTTTACGTGTCCTTGGGCCGAAAAAACATTCAAGATCGAGGTGCGGTTTATTTGCCATTTGCAGTAAGCCACAACAGAACTAAACTTTGACCGGCCTTGACAGCTTTGAATGGGAGTGGGCCAAGGTCAGCGACTGAGAGGAAGAAAACATTTCACAAACGAATATGAAAGCTTTCTAAGGCATGTATTGTATATACTGTACTTATAGGATCTGAGAGAGACATTACCATCGTGGGTCAGAGCCGCTGATTCACTGGTCAATTTTAAATCCCTTTTTAAGACCCATTTCTTTTCACTGGCTTTTAACATGCGTTGAGCTGAATCTCTCTTTTTATATCTCTGTTTATTGCCTGTTGTACAGTTTAAATTAATTGTTTTTACTATGTTTTTAGGGGCTGGTGCTATGTATTCTGGGTGCGGCTCTGACTGCAACCCCCCGACCCAAAAATGGATTAAGGGGAAGAAAATGGATGGATGGATTATGTTTTTAGCCAATTTGTAAAGCACTTTGGGCTTTTGGCATTTTAGATGTGCTTTATAAATAAACTTGACATTGATATTGGCATTGACATTATCACTCTCATGTGCTGTTCAAGGGCAAGAGCTTATCAAAGGCAGAAACAAATCGGGAAACAGGAAGTGAGGGGGTAAATCACACCTTAGTATTTACATAGATGTGTCTCACGAAACAAAAGTGCGTTTTTTGAATGCACTAAAAGGCTAAAACAGAAGATACATTTGTTTTTCAGGGAGGAATATTTCTTTTTGTGGGCCTCAGTGTGCTGGTGTAGTGGATAATGAGGTGGCTCTTCAGTTTAAGTGGTGCTCTACAACAGCAGTATCAAAGGTGCATAAGCAGTGCCAGAACATGAAAGCCGGGAGACAAAAGCACAAAAGTGACAAGTTTTGACATCACCAAGCAAAGTGTCACAGTGGGAACACAAAGTTTGAAACAGTTTTGAGGAGGAAACCACTGGGTTCAATCAAAATAGCCGATTACTTTAATTCTTTGGCTACAGATTTGATTGTTGAATGTCCCTGGAACTGTCACATTCATGGACATTGGTCTCTCTCTATGGACCAATACCAAATCATGTATTTTTTGTGTCTTAACTGTTGATTCTCTGATCTGTGTTGGTGATCTCAATGGTTTTGTTAAGTCTCTGAGATGACTTCTGTTGTGATTCAGGGCTATACAAGAATAGATTGTATAATTTGTATTCTGAAATCAACGTCTGCATTGATACTGACCCCATCCCAGAACGTAGTACCAGAAGAGCTGCTGTTCTCCCACGAACACAGCCACGATGATGAGTGTGTGCAGGTAGATGCCCTCACACAACATCCAGAAGTAGTTAGAGGTGGAAGTGTACTGGGTCAGGACAGCCAGGACCTTACAGCTCACCTACAGATAAGATCACACTGCTTTCATAAGGTACTTTTGATATGACGTCAGGGAGATCATTTACTTCAACCCTCGTAAAATATACTGTTGTTGTTGATGCTGTTTTAGTTTACATTGAGTTCTATGGTACGTTTTTAATGGTTAGCCCCCATGAATTTAGTCTGCAGTGCCGCGGGGAGCTCCCAAGCACATGGGTTCTTCAGCTATAGGGATACCTTATCCAAATATTATCATAGATCCATGGGTGAAAGTAGTTAGAGTATAATAATAATGGTAATACTAAAGACCGTTTGTGCGTTTACAGTGTGAACAGCAAAAGTCATGGTTTTTGAGTATTGTCTCACTGGGTTGCTGGCAGTTATAGCTTGGTTATTGGCCACAGTGAGTGACAGCCACATGATGGTCACTATGGAGTTGAGGATAAAGGACATAAACATGTTCTTATGGAGGGAGATCCTTTGGCAGCTCAGACTCCTGCAACAAAACAATAAACAAGCCATTCACTTGTCAATACAACATAGATTTATTTGGTGGATGACGAGTGTTACTGACTTGAAGTAGGAGAAAATAATGAGGCAGATGATGAGGGACACTATGGAGAGACCGTGACCAACCATGGCCAGGTAGTAAAGGCTGATGGCAAACTGTAAGACAAAACAGTTCAAAGTGAAAACCTTTTTATTTTTGCGTAAAAAAGTGCATTCCTCAAAAACCCTGGTGCTTTTGTTTATCCAACTGTTATTGTTTTGCTATAATTTGGATATTTGCAGTTTGTGATCCTTCCTTTCACAAGAAACAAGCAGGAAACTTCCCTCAGCTAAGTTACATTTTCTTTTTTATAATCACAAAAATCTTCCATAATTGAAGAATGAACATTTATGTAACTAAATTGATCAACATTGACAATCAACATTTTATTGCAAGAAGCAGGTATCAAACTACTTCCCAAAAAGTAG
>OZ035827.1:6379902-6715204 GCA_964034765.1 Knipowitschia caucasica | reverse complement strand
TAGTCTCTCTCTGGTCTCTCTCTGATCTCTCTCTCTGCTCTCTCTCTGGTCTCTCTTTCTGGTCTCTCTCTCTGGTCTCTCTCTCTCTGGTCTCTCTCTCTGGTCTCTCTCTGGACTCTCTCTCTGGTCTCTCTCTCTGGTCTCACTCTCTCTGGTCTCTCTCTCTGGTCTCTCTCTCTCTCTGGTCTCTCTCTGGTCTCTCTCTGGACTCTCTCTCTGGTCTCTCTGTCTCTTTCTGGTCTCTCTCTCTGGTCTCTCTCTCTGGTCTCTCTCTGGTCTCTCTCTCTCTGGTATCTCTCTCTGGTCTCTCTCTGGTCTCTCTCTGGTCTCTCTCTGGTCTCTCTCTGGTCTCTCTTGTCTCTTTCTGTTCTCTCTTTCTGGTTTCTCTCTCTGGTCTCTCTCTGGTATCTCTCTCTGGTCTCTCTCTGGTCTCTCTCTGGTATCTCTCTCTGGTCTCTCTCTCTGGTCTCTCTCTGGTCTCTCTCTGGTATCTCTCTCTGGTCTCTCTCTGGTATCTCTCTGGTATCTCTCTCTGGTCTCTCTCTCTGGTCTCTCTCTGGTCGCTCTCTGGTCTCTCTCTGGTATCTCTCTCTGGTCTCTCTCTGGTCTCACTGGTATCTCTCTCTGGTCTTTGATCGTTGTGTGTGATCGTTGTGGTGTGATAGTTGTGTGTGATAGTTGCGTGTGATAGTTGTGTGTGATAGTTGTGTGTGAGTCAGTGTCAGCGTGAGAGTGCGCTGTTTGACTGTTATTATTCTTGACTGCTTGTTATGGTACAGTTTATTCTTGTAATCAAGGCGAGCAGAAGGAGAAAACTTAACTATAATCTGGTCCAAAACATATCTGTCCATTTGATGACATCCACGGGTCATCATTTTATTCATAATCTCTATATTGATTTAAACCTGGTGTCCCCAAACTCACCCAGAGAGCTACCCAGAGAGTGAGATATTGGGGTGAACAGTCATGAGCTATCACTGCATTTGTTACTAGTGCACAAAGTAAGTGCATTTACAATGATAAATAATGAATCATTTATTTCCTTTATTTATCTATTTCTGGGTCAGGGGGGTGGCAAATCCGAGCTGCAATCCAATTCACAAAGCGACAGTCCCTCACTGGGGGGTTCAGGCAAAGTAGGGTTAAGTGTCTTGCCCAGGGACAAAACAACAGCAGACATCAGTGGGAGCAGATGAAATGGGTCGTTACACCGAATCCACGACCAAAGACCAATACACTACCAACTGAGCCACTGTCACGGCAAATGCATCCTAAAATGTTTAATTCATGTGAATGGTTAATTCCGGGTTTACCGCTATCGCATTAAAACAGTATTTTTGTCATGAAAACCTTAATAGATCATTTTGAAAACCTCCGTTCACGTTTATTAAGAATGTATATGTATAATGTATTCTCTGATTAACATTTAAATGTGTTGATTGATCGCCTCCTGTGGACTCACCACCTGCAGAGGGTCAGTGAGGGGCTGGTGCTATGAGACTTGGGTGGCATCTCTGATTGCCACCCCCCTGACCCAGAAATGGATTAAAGGGTAGAAAATGGATGGATGGATGGATTGATTGGTGTTTGCGTTTATTGAGCGTGGCTGGCAACCAAATGGCCGAACTACTTGCGGAGTAATCTACACATCTGAATTACAAGCAGAGGGTGCGTTGCCAAAGGGCAGCGGTCATTATTGTTTTGAGAGGTCCGTTATCAAGAAATAATGACCGGTAGAACGTTTTGAAAATACTTTCAAATCAATGGAGCGTTCTACTGCTGCTGTGAGGAGCCGTGTAATAAATAAAGATTACTTACTACTTACTTACAGTCAGGTTGTATAATGAATAATATGATCTGAAATATTAAGTATATTATTTGATTTGTTCATTTCTAAATCCTTTGGCGAGCTACCTGGAAGGGGGTGGCGAGCTACAGGTGGCTCCCGAGCTACAGGTTTGAGGACCCCTGATCTAAAGCACTGCTATAAAAGACCCTACTCTGTGCACTTCCGTACTCAGTGGTGTCAGATGGACCTGTGCTCTGGCCCTTTGCTGCAGACACCAGTGAACCATGGTCACTCCAGAGGCAGAATATGTTGGTAATGACGGCTGTTTCTGTGAAGAACGCTCCCAAAACGGCGAGCAAAGAAAGTAAAAACAGTGGTCAGAAGAGTGTGGACAGAGCAATGGCTTCTCTTGAAAAGGAACATGCATGAATTGCTCTAAAAACAACTTTGAGGAAAGAGAAACAACAGCTATTTCTCATGTTTTTGTTCCCTTTATGTAGACGCCTGGTGGTTAGCACTCTCAACAAGAAGGTCATGGGTTCAAATCCTGGTCAGAACCGGGCATTTCTGAATGGTGTTTGCATGTTTGTGTAGATTGCCTCTGGTTTTCCCTATCGCTAAAGGCAGCATTTTAGATTCAGGCAGCTAAAATCTGGAACAATCTTCCTGAAAATGTGAGAGTCAGAGCTTCACCCAATGACCAGAGCACCAGCCTCTCACTGATCCAGGTGGTGAGCCCACAGGAGGAGGGCTGCTCTGGTCTGAGCTGCCTTGATTTTTCAGCGGGGGCTTCAGGCAAAGTGGGGTTAAGTGTCTGGCACAAGGACAGCCGACATCAGTGGGAATAGTTGGAGAAGGTCTTGTGGTGGGCTCGAACCCACAACCTTCAGGCTCAAAGGCAAATGCTCCACCAACTGAGCCACTGTTGCAATATAGTGGAACATTTTCTGTCAAAGTAATTTATATTATGAAGTTAATTTTTCGATAAACTGAAGAGAAGGAGGGGTAAACGTGAAGCCAAAATATCCAGTTTTTGTGTAAAGTTTGTTTATAGATCCTCTTTAGCATCTGTGGCTCATGTTTTGTTTTAACCTTAGAACATTTTGAAGGATTCTACTTAACTTCAAAGACTAGAGGAACAATGAAGCTACGGCTTTTTGAGAAAATGTTTATTTTATTGGTATTTGGTTTTTATATTATAATGGTTTGCTTCAATGGTATTTTAGAAAGATTTACATATCTTTCAAACGAGGCCATGGAAGCACTTCCATGGCCTCTGAGGAGAGCGCCTTAACCATAATATTCTCTATTATCTCTACATTTCAACTAAAGACTAAACTAAAACTAACGCTTCAAGGTCCAGTGTCAGGTCAATTTGAAACATCAGAATCAAAATCACTGGGGGGAAGAAAAACACATAAAAAATATATATATTAAGCAAGAAAGAGATACTCATAAAAAACGCTATTTTGTTGTATTATTCACATTATAATTTTTTTCTGTGGTGTCATTTCCTTTGCAGACCGCAGAGACTCATCCCTCGACCTTCTCAACACAAACAACAGCGCTGTCCGTCACCAAACAGTGATTTATTGGCTGAGGACAGTTCCGTATTTGTCTGTGTTTTTATCGCACTGTTTGTCGCACTTGCGTCTCAAGCAGCTCGCGCATGTGTGCCTGTGTAGACCGAAATGGGCTGCTTGGCATAGTGCTGTGTAATTTTCTATCTATAACTCTTGCTTGGAGGAAATGTTAGGATTGCTTGTGGATGTTTTCTTGACATGTGAATGCCCTCACTCACAATACACCGCCACACGCAAAGCCACCAGAGAACGCAGTTATATATAGCTGCTTTAAATACTTCCACATGATTCACACAGTTCTTTTCAACGCTTTTGGAAATGCAAATATGTCCCCAATGGTTTTTGAACGGGAAAACAAAAACTTTAGAAGGACTCGAGCAAAATGTGGATCTTCCAGTGGGAAAGTTGCAGAGTACACAGTGTGATAATGTGTATGTGTGGAATTCCTATTGAAATACACATAGATTCAGATTCAGATTCATTAATTTGCAGTAAAACCATATTGGAATACATTTGCAAAAGTCCCCAGTGAGCACAAGACAAGTACATGAGTTTGCATGTTCTCCCCGTGTCTGCATAGGTTTCCTCTGGGTACTCCGGTTTCCCCTACCACTAAAAATATGTACAATAGGTTTGGCGTGTGCCTCCTGTACTGGCCCCGCTCCCATCTCTGTGTGGAGTGAGAGACAAATGCCCAAAAATTAGAATTGTAAACCTTGTAAATTGTGACTCTGGTCTGTGAAAGGCGGTATATAAATAAAGATTACTTACTTACTTACTTACTTACATAAAACAGATTTAAAATACATCTGTACGATCAACATGGAGCCTGCTGAAAATAGTGTCACATCATCAAAATCAAACAAGATTTTAACAAAACCTGTACGACACAATTTCACAGAACAGAATATGAGAGACAGATATGATAGATAGATAGATAGATGAATGATAGATAGATACTTAATTAATCCCCGTAGGAGAAATTCAGGAAATGATAATAACAGAGTGAGAAAGAGACAGAAACATACAGATTATAAATGGTACACTTAAAAACACATACATCCATTTTCTTCCCCTTTGTCCATTTCTGGGTCATAGGGGTGGCCATTCTCAGAGCACCAGCCCCTCACTGATGCAGGTGGTGAGTCCAGTGCTCTGTCTGTGCGAAGAGCATATAACGCCTTGATTTTTCCGCGGGGGCTTCAGGCAAAGTGGGGTTAGTGTCTTGCCCAAGGACACAATGACAGCAGACATCAGTGGGAGTCTGCGGAGCCACTGTCGCCCCCTTGAGATAACACAACTACCGTGTATAATTTATTTTCTTTATCTGGTTATTTGATTTTGTTTTCGGTAAGACTGCAGGAAATGTGTAGAGGCAAGGTTTGGCAACTATAGACTTTTTTTTATTTATTTTTTTTCTTTGACTTTTTAGGCTCTTTTTTAACCAAGATAGTCCCAGTGAGATTTCAGGATACATTTTTTCTGAATCTCTATCAATACATGTTTTTAGCTGGCAATCGTAGCACATGGAGGAAACCGTAGCACATGGAGGAAACCCTACGCAGACATAGGGATAACATGCAAACTCCACTCAGGAAGAAGCCCTGTGGAAGTGAGACCTCCATAACCGCTCAGCCGCCGTGAGCAGCGGTGAGGTCATGGCCGAGTGAGACGTGTGTTCTTTGTGACCTTTCTGTAATTCTTTGTGTCACATGTGTCGTCTCATGAAAGGCGGAAACACAAACCTAATGCTTTTTAACAAGGTTCGAGTCCTCCAGCTGCGGCTCCACAATAAACAGACCAACACTCAGGCTGAACGACAGAGGAGATATCAGCCAAGGGTCATTTCAGGATATTTGTGCTCAAACTATGTGGAATGCAGCTGCCATAAAACCAGAAGTGGCATCTGCAACGTACCACCAGGCATAGTGCGTCCAACTGCATCAACACACTATATGTTTACAATCTGAGACATGTTTACTCTTTACGACTTTTCAATGTGGACTGTCCAGGACCGTTCTAAAAACAATAATATTCTCACGCAGGGTGTGCCAGTTTACAGATAGAAACAAACACATAACACACTGGGGGGATTCCCGGGTGGCAGAACGGTAGGAACAAGGAGCGCGCAAACGAACATAAAAATAACATTCAAAAAAGTGAATATCAAGTATAGCACAACTATGGAAGCCCGTTTCCGCCATGTAAAAAAAAAAAAGCCTACAGAAAGTTAAAATTTTAACTTTAAAAGTCAAAATTACGACTTTAAAAGTCAAAATTACGACTTTAAAAGTCAAAATTACGAGTTTTCAACTGCGCATGTGCAGTTGAAAACTCGTATGTGTTGTTGTCTGGAACGGTCTCTGGTCATCCCTGTTATAGATCCATGACCATGGCTCATCCCTGTTATAGATCCATGACCATGGGTCATCCTCTACCTGCAGATTATGTGAAGATTTTGCCTACAGACAGTGACCACATCCATGAAGTAGCAGCAATAATGTTGTGGTAGTAATCGCGTTAAAATGCAAACGGTCTCTCCGTTTATGATTAGAATCCGCTTCAGAAGCCTCTATTTAGTTTATCCTAAACGGACTGTGGAAGATTAATAATAAAACACATACGGCTGTTCAAAGTCATTGAGCATCAACTGGTGACGTCTGGTCAGTATCATTGCGATCAATGGATGCACCAGAAATGCAGTGAATATTATTGTGACTGACAGAGAGACCATTCGCGATTACTGGATAGTGAGGGAGGTAAACCACAGACAGAGGCAGGAGAACCACAGACAGAGGCAGGTAAACCACAGACAGAGGCAGGTAAACCACAGCCACAGACAGAGGCAGGTAAACCACAGACAGAGGCAGGTGAACCACAGACAGAGGCAGGAAACCACAGACAGAGGCAGGTAAACCACAGACAGAGGCAGGTAAACCACAGACAGAGGCAGGTGAACCACAGACAGAGGCAGGAGAACCACAGACAGAGGCAGGTAAACCACAGACAGAGGCAGGTAAACCACAGACAGAGGCAGGTGAACCACAGACAGAGGCAGGAGAACCACAGACAGAGGCAGGTAAACCACAGACAGAGGCAGGAGAACCACAGACAGAGGCAGGAGAACCACAGACAGAGGCAGGAGAACCACAGACAGAGGCAGGAGAACCACAGACAGAGGCAGGAGAACCACAGACAGAGGCAGGAGAACCACAGACAGAGGCAGGAGAACCACAGACAGAGGCAGGAGAACCACAGACAGAGGCAGGTAAACCACAGACAGAGGCAGGTAAACCACAGACAGAGGCAGGTAAACCACCGACAGAGGCAGGTGAACCACAGACAGAGGCAGGTAAACCACAGACAGAGGCAGGTGAACCACAGACAGAGGCAGGAGAACCACAGACAGAGGCAGGTAAACCACAGACAGAGGCAGGTAAACCACAGAGGCAGGTGAACCACAGACAGAGGCAGGAGAACCACAGACAGAGGCAGGTAAACCACAGACAGAGGCAGGAGAACCACAGACAGAGGCAGGAGAACCACAGACAGAGGCAGGAGAACCACAGACAGAGGCAGGAGAACCACAGACAGAGGCAGGTGAACCACAGACAGAGGCAGGTAAACCACAGACAGAGGCAGGTAAACCACAGACAGAGGCAGGTGAACCACAGACAGAGGCAGGTGAACCACAGACAGAGGCAGGAGAACCACAGACAGAGGCAGGAGAACCACAGACAGAGGCAGGAGAACCACAGACAGAGGCAGGAGAACTACAGACAGAGGCAGGTAAACCACAGACAGAGGCAGGTAAACCACAGACAGAGGCAGGTGAACCACAGACAGAGGCAGGAGAACCACAGACAGAGGCAGGTAAACCACAGACAGAGGCAGGTAAACCACAGACAGAGGCAGGTGAACCACAGACAGAGGCAGGAGAACCACAGACAGAGGCAGGAGAACCACAGACAGAGGCAGGAGAACCACAGACAGAGGCAGGAGAACCACAGACAGAGGCAGGAGAACCACAGACAGAGGCAGGAGAACCACAGACAGAGGCAGGAGAACCACAGACAGAGGCAGGTAAACCACAGACAGAGGCAGGAGAACCACAGACAGAGGCAGGAGAACCACAGACAGAGGCAGGAGAACCACAGACAGAGGCAGGAGAACCACAGACAGAGGCAGGTAAACCACAGACAGAGGCAGGTAAACCACAGACAGAGGCAGGTAAACCACAGACAGAGGCAGGTAAACCACAGACAGAGGCAGGTAAACCACAGACAGAGGCAGGTAAACCACAGACAGAGGCAGGTAAACCACAGACAGAGGCAGGTGAACCACAGACAGAGGCAGGTAAACCACAGACAGAGGCAGGTGAACCACAGACAGAGGCAGGAGAACCACAGACAGAGGCAGGTAAACCACAGACAGAGGCAGGTAAACCACAGAGGCAGGTGAACCACAGACAGAGGCAGGAGAACCACAGACAGAGGCAGGTAAACCACAGACAGAGGCAGGAGAACCACAGACAGAGGCAGGAGAACCACAGACAGAGGCAGGAGAACCACAGACAGAGGCAGGAGAACCACAGACAGAGGCAGGTGAACCACAGACAGAGGCAGGTAAACCACAGACAGAGGCAGGTAAACCACAGACAGAGGCAGGTGAACCACAGACAGAGGCAGGTGAACCACAGACAGAGGCAGGAGAACCACAGACAGAGGCAGGAGAACCACAGACAGAGGCAGGGGAACCACAGACAGAGGCAGGAGAACCACAGACAGAGGCAGGTAAACCACAGACAGAGGCAGGTAAACCACAGACAGAGGCAGGTAAACCACAGACAGAGGCAGGAGAACCACAGACAGAGGCAGGTAAACCACAGACAGAGGCAGGTAAACCACAGACAGAGGCAGGTGAACCACAGACAGAGGCAGGAGAACCACAGACAGAGGCAGGTGATCCACAGTCACGGGCACTGACAATATTAAACCTTTTGGAATTGCGATCAGTGCATTGAAGAGTATGTGACGTGTTTGCGTGCACGCGGGGGTGAGCTGATGGAGCGTGTGGTAAAGTTGTTGGCGTATGAGCAAGAACACAGAGACATACAGGGAATAAGTACCTTGTCTGATTATTTTATTGTGACAAAATAAAGCCCACGACTCTTTTAGCAACAAACCGGAGAAATAACTCCGCAGATAACAGTGAGGGTCTTTGAAAAGGGAGTTAAACCCATTATAGATGCATGAATAAAACCCCGTACTCAACACGTAGAAAGCGCATCCTTTCAGCCGTGGAAATACTCGCTCCGTGTGGACCCCTCTCAGCGCCATCGTCTGGTCAGAGTGGTCTACAGCAGATTGGATTGGAATGTCTTGATGGCTCATTTTCCTTTGATTTATTATAAAAACGTATTGCTCAAATTATTTGTTACTATGTCGAAATAAGAAGTAGTTTGATTTAAATGTTGTATATATGTAAATTGAATTTAACATAAATAAATAAAAAGACAGCTCCCCCCTGCGTCCTACGACCGCGGTCTGGGGCTTAAACAGGAAAGTTTTACAGAATCAATCAAACAACATTATTTCTGGCTACTTCAAGGATGCAGTGGTCGCTGTCAGCAATATCTTCACATAATCTGCAGGTGAAGGACGTCCAGAGACCGTTCCAGACAACAACACATACGAGTTTTCAACTGCACATGCGCAGTTGAAAACTCGTAATTTTGACTTTTAAAGTCGTAATTTTGACTTTTAAAAGTCGTAATTTTGAGTTTTAAACTCAAAATTTTGACTTTCTGTATGCTTTTTTTTTTTACATGGCGGAAACGGGCTTCCATACACAACTCTGTCGCCCTAAAGACAACATTTGGGATAGACATTGTTTCAAAACATTAAAAACAATGTTATTAGAATAGAAACATGATGTATGATCTGTTTAAAATGACATTCATTTAAAATATTTTCAAGACAAATGAAGCTTAAGCGCAAATTCAGATTGGAAGATCAAAGAGACGTCATGCTGCCACACTGACTCCTCCCCCTCTGCACTGGCGCCACCCCCTCTGTACTGACTCCTCCCCTCCACACTGGCTCTGCCCCCTCTGCACTGACTCCTCCCCTCCACACTGACTCCTCCCCCTCTGCACTGACTCCTCCCCTCCACACTGGCTCCTCCCCCTCTGCACTCCTGCACCTGAGCTCCACGTCAGCCTCAGCCGCTCAGTAACACACCTGTTCTCATCACTTCATGGCTGCATTAAAACAGAGCCTCTTAGGTCTCTGCAGCTCAAGCTACTGTTCGAGCAGCAACCCACCTCCTCCCCATTAACGCCTCTTCAGTGGAGTATCATGTCATGTCTTCGGCTCAGCTTCTTCACCACCAGGGTCTAGGTCCCGGCGGGGTTCACAAGCTCATATTTTCTCTTAAACTCCTTTCTGCAAGCGTCATGCCTGGGTCTAATCTAATCACCAATCTGAACCATAAATATATTAGTACCCAATCGAAGTCTGCTGGTGTTTATTCAAGCGTCTTGACAATAAATATTATATATTATAATGCAATCTTTGTCTCAAGTTTTTCCAGAGTGAAATATTACTGATTAAAAGGGACTGTGCTGTGAGCACAGATGTCTGGACATGTGAATACATCCATAATTCCATAAAGAAAATAGAAATAAAATCATATAAATGTATTTTTATTCCACTAATCATGAAGTGAAAGTGTTGTGAGCCGATACAACCAGAGCAACGTGAGATCGATTATTCTGCATATTATTGTTGAAATGTTGTTTGACAACATGGCCTGTCTTTCAAACATCCGGCAGCCGTACAACAAGATGGTTTTAGTTGGAGCTGCTAACCAAAACTTTACATATTTATTTTTGTGGTTTCATTTGTACCCGGGGTAGCTTTTAACCCAGACATTGTTTAAAAATAAATCACAATAGTTCTGTTTTTCTTCTTCGACTGTCAGTTTCCAGTCATGGTCAACAAATGTGGGCTATGTGGTGTATTATATAAAAAAGCACATTGGGAATAGCCAGGGAAGACAGCAAACCAATGGTATGATTTCATAGCTCACTGAAATTCAATCAAAACGGGTAAGAAATTCCACCAAAGTCAGTATAAATAAACAGGAACGAGACGTCTGCTGCAGCGTTCTGAAAACGCAGACCTCATGGCTAATAGATGAGGTTTATACCATAACAGAAGTTAAGACACTCCTGCAGCCTCGTTCTCGTGAGAATCTTTGCGTGCTCTTACGGGCGGAACCACTGCACTTAAAGCTGGGATACCTAACTTTGAAACCACCAATAAATCTATGAAATAAAATCCTTGTAACTAGTTTTCACCTGCGTTTATGTTTGGCTTCTGTCACATCTTTAGATCGGCTTTTTCTGTGAAATACAGAGAGCCAGCCAAGAACACAATTGGTCAACCATTCCCAAAAAACTGAATATTCCTGCATATTCCTTTTCATTCATACAGACCTCTGGTAGACACATGGTCATCAACTACAAATCTGTGTAAGAAACAATCAGACAAAAGAGAACGGGCAGAAAAGCTGCAGGGCTGATTTACAGTAAGTTTCTCCAACTCTTAGGTTTAGGTTTATGGTTCTGAATAAAGCTGAGTTACCTAAAGTTCAAACCACACAAATTGAACAATGTATTAAAATCCATTGATAACTAGTTCCTGCTCCATCTCTTGTTTTTAGTATAAATGTATAGTGCATTCTACAGACCAAGGTCACCAAAGCACTTTACATTGTTCCACTCTTTCCACACACGGTGATGACGCACGTCAAGACTCCGAGCCCCCAACTATCCATCCGCTCGTTACCTTCAGACTCAATCCTCAGCTCCGTCTCCAAACACAACAAGAAGACACATTATTTGTTCATATATTTCTTTCTGTAAGTGTCTTTCTGTTGGGGCTACAACATGTCTTATTAATCAAATCACGGTTTATGTGATTTAAAGCTACAGTACCTAACTTTTTGATTGTTTAGGGTTAGGCTTTTGTTTTTTCCAACATGGCTCGATTCATGGTGCTGTGGGAGCTCTGGTGTGTGTGCGAGAGTTGTGTGGTCCTCCATTTTATATATATTATTGTTCTTTTTTTTTGGATAACTGTTTTTTTGGGTTTTTTTTCTTTTTTAGGGCAACAGTGGCTCAGTTGGTAGAGCATTGGCCTTTGAGCCTAAAGGTTGTGGGTTCGAGCCCACCATGTGACCTGGAGGAGGTGCTCTGTATGCTCTGTGTACTGGGTGGCATCTCTGGCCACCCCCCCCCCGACCCAGAAATAGATTTAGGGGAAGATAATGGATGGATGGATGGATGGATTTTACATTTTTATCGTTTTTACTGTACACATCATAATTGTTTTATCTATTCTAATTTGTATACATATATTGCTGGCAAACCTGTTTGTTTAAATGTTTTCTCTGTGCAGAACTTTATCAAAAGTGCCAAAAGTGGATTGAATTGAATTGGATACTATCTACTCTGTCTGGTGCACACTGGGGCATTCCATCATGATTTTACAGCAAATAAACTGAATCTAATGAGCTGTGTTTAAGTTGAATAAAATAATAATAATAATCTTAACACACCAGACCAAATTTTTTCTCATTACATTCTGAGAGCTGATTGGCTGAGCGAGATCCTCTCTTTTTCACTTTTCTGTCTGATCAATTTTAGGGTGGCCGAGGCCAAACTGTTATGAGAGCTATAGAGACATAGTTGTTTTTTGTGATTTCAAAGTTTGGTAATCCAACTTAAAAAAAAAAAAAAACATGTTTTCTGTTATGCCGGCGACTTTAACCACATGAATGAACATCAGAGGATTTGTTCTGATGCAAGTTACAAAATGTTACGGAGCGTCCTGAAATATCATGTAAATAAACCAAGAGGCCTCTTTTTAGACCGGATTAAGTGGCAACTTAAAGCGAAATCGAGACATCTGTTTTGCTGCAGTGTCTCCCACAGCAGTGTTTGTTGTGGGGGGGGGGGGGGGGGGCCTTGTGCAACAGGCTGACATTGATCAGGCCTGTTGAATGTTGACGCGTAACTCCATTGTCTCATCCGTTTGCAAACCTCCACCCATTCTCATCTGTCTCCCCTCCATTCCTGCAAAAATCACACATGCAGAGATGGTCTTACAATGCCTTTTCTTCATATTGACCAGAATTGAGTACTAGTTTTGACAAAAGAAAAAAATACATGGTAGAATGTTGGACTTTACATTTGTTCATTTATAAGTATATATATGATATAGGTTCAGTATATAAATGATTATGGATATAGGTTCAGTATATAAATGATTATGGATATAGGTTCAGTATATAAATGATTATGGATTTAGGTTCAGTATATAAATGGGTAACTCAGCGCTGATGTTCAGAATTCTTTGTCGAGGTTTTATGTAGTTCCAGAGCCTATAGAGTCTTGATTCAGAGGCTCTGCGAAAACAAACAACTGAGCATGAGCAGCTACGAGCATCAGCGCGATGATTGACAGCCCTTGGAACAGCATTACCCGTAATATTAGAATTCATAAAGTTACTTATTTTATATCAACATTTAAGGCCAGGAAGTCAATTTAATTCTTAAAACGTGTAATTCATTTAGAGGTCATTTATTTGTATAGCACTTTTCAAAAACAATGTTTACAAAGCGCTGCACTGTCCGCATGATAAACAATAAAGATATAAATACAAAGTCAAAATAATTAGATACAGGATACTCCACAGAATACTACATACAGGAAGACTAAGCAGACCGAGGAGACACAAGAAGAAAGACAAAGCAAAGACAAAGCAGACAGAACAATATAAAATGTGAAGTTTAAAACAAACAGTTCAAAGCTGTTTGATAAAAGTGGTTTATAACAAGTGATTTAAAGCCACTCTGTGTCATTTTTACAGTAGCTCCAAATGAAAAAACATTTCAACAAATAACAAATGTGACCGTTTTAAGAATATTTACCTCCGCCATGTTTTTGAATTGTTGACATAGGCTGGGAATTTGAATAATAAATGTCCATGAGGCTGGAGGACTCTGTGTCAATCTGCCATCTTGAAATACAGTGGTTATTAAGGGACAAAAAGGAGTTTGACAGGAGTAGAGTACCACTGTCAAAGGCGATATATTGTCCTGCAAAGCTGCTGTAGAACCGTGGATTACAACATATGGTCTCAGCGCTAAATGGGAGTAAAAACTACACAGGGGACCTTTAAAAATGTTACTGATGGTGCTAAACTTATGTCCTCGGGCAGGCCCATTGTTACACATAGATAATCTATAGATGGACATTGATAAACTCAATGAAGCCCAAAAAGGAAGTGCTCAAGGACAAAGTTTTGCTACAAATTGCTCAGCCTCAAAAGACTGAAAAGTAAACTTCTATCTCAGTAACCATTTAGGCTTAAAAATCTGTGGTTTTGTGCTCTTTCTGATCCTGGGTTTTATTTTGATAATGTCTTTTGTAAATCCATCCACTTCGTTCTACTCCAAATGCTCCTCAGACAAATGAAATTGATGCCAATGAAACGATAATACAGCTTGAAGTTGACAGTGTAATAAATACTGTGACCAAACGCATCTAATTTCATGCCACAAAGTAATGTTTTCACTATCTTTCCACTAAATTGAGTTAGTTTGAAAGCCTGTCTTTAGATCAAAGCAAATCACATTTCGTAACCTTATCTGAGAAATAATGTTCAACAAAATGAGCTGCCTCGCTCGATAAACTCACCGTCCCAAAGTGTTACAAATGGATCAGTCCCTGGTAAGTCATTTATTTCCACATTATTGGCTCATTTTTATGTTCGATGAAATCTGAGTCGAGGGATCTCCTCAGCACTTGTTTGAGAGCTCTTTTAAGTATGAGCTAAACTATAGAAACCTGTTGTGGCCTAAAAGAACTTCCTCGTCTCGTTAGAAAACATGATATTGTCTGTAAACTTGTAAGAATGGGCTCTGGGAGTCACTCTTTGACGCTTTGGGCTGAGCGCTGA
The DNA here is from genome assembly GCA_964034765.1 of Knipowitschia caucasica. Taxonomy (NCBI): domain Eukaryota; kingdom Metazoa; phylum Chordata; class Actinopteri; order Gobiiformes; family Gobiidae; genus Knipowitschia; species Knipowitschia caucasica. The sequence goes on along the minus strand of OZ035827.1, from coordinate 6,700,802 downwards.
ATAGCAGAGCGTGGGTGGTCCTTCATTTTTTCTCTTTTCTGTCTGAAAAAGCAGATCAAAGGATGGGACAGGAAGCCAAAAAACACATGCACGTGAAATCCATAATGAAAGAAGGGCTTGCTCACACTGAAGGGTGCCAAAGTATGACCATCCATCCATCCATCCATTTTCTTCCCCTTAGTCCATTTCTGGGTCGGGGGGTGGCCAGAGCTGCACCCAGTACACAGAGCACCAGCCCCTCACTGATCCTCCTGCAGGTGCTGAGTCCACAGGAGCCTTGATCTTTCAGTGGGGGCTTCAGGCAAAGTGGGGTTAAGTGTCTTGCCCAAGGACACAACGACAGCAGACATCAGTGGGAGTCATGAAGTGGGTCTCGTTGTGGGCTCGAACTCACAACCTTCAGCTCCAATGGCCAATGCTCTACCAACTGAGCCACTGTCGGCAAAAGGTCTAAATAAAAGTGTCAATCAGAAAATGCTGTGTGCAAATTTTCCGACACATGACGCAGTTTTTGAAAATCTCTTTATTTTAATAATAAGGGTGATTTTAATTGTACAAGTCTGTTATTAATGCAATGTCTATGTTCATATTCCTTAAAATGGTGTCAATCAAATACACTCTTTATTTTACATATACAATAATCACATTTCTCCTCAGAAAAACCCCTCTTGTGGACCCCTCCAGGCTCTCATACGCTGACTTCTTGCTGACTGCAGCGGAGCAGGTGGCGAGTCCAGATTTATTGCCGCGTTGCCTGGTGTTGCGAGCTGCATTGTGTCTGCGTGCAAGTGTCCGCGCTGGAGGGGAGGGGGCGGCGGCTTCCACTCCCTCTGCTCTTTCCACTTCACATTAAAAACTTCCTGAAGAGCAGCAACAAGTGGAAATGATCCTTCCCAAGTATTCCCCTCACGCCGCCAACATACCTATTATATAACACCAGCCCTGCGCACTTCCAGTGTCAACACACAAGGGTGACTTTAAGGGAGTTCAGTCGTTTATGAAGCTTGATATTGGTTTTGCAAGAAATCCCTGCAATGAATGTTCTCAAAGGCAAATATTTATGTTTAATATGGGCGTGATGTTGACATAATACATGCAGTCTATACGGGGTGATAAAGCTAACATCTGAGTAATAAGTGGAAGCCTACATCAGAATGTGAGCAGTTCGCAAGCCACTGGTAAAAGAAAAAAGGGATGTGATGTATTTTGTCCACATTTCACAGAGCTATTAGATTCTGGGGAAGAAAATGAGCTCTTGGTATTTGGACTTGTGTTGTTCATTCAAGTTCCCTCTCCCAATAAACTGAAAATGTAACGTAAAATTAGGCAGCTGTGAAAAACCAACAGGACTCAATGACAATTCTATTCATTTCAATTCAATGTATTCTTGTATCGCCCTAAATCTCAAGACCAGTAACCAGTAACAACACGGCGTATATTTATGAATTAATTCTTATTACTTACTCAAAGGATACGCCTTAATTAAGTCAAATGTATCTGTATTGCACTAAACATATGACCAAAGTGCTGAAAGTTTGACCCTGTGTCCTGCCCCCTGTCCAGGCATTGACAGCAAACTTAATTCACATTAGAAAAAAAAACACCAACATACACTATATGCAGACTTCAGTTTTGGCTGTCATTTATGCATTGTACGCAGAATTCTTATCAACGAATTAAATGCTGAATATTTTCTGCTCTTGATAAAATGTTATGCAACAGGGATTCAAATTAAAATACTATCTCAGGTTCTCAAAGTCTTAGTAAATTCACGTCGTAACATCATTCAATGAACAATTCACTAACAATGTACTGTTCAGACCAGTGGGGGCGGGCCCCGGCTCCAAAAGATCCATGATCATGTGCGCTGACATGTTTGCATGCTCGCTCATCGCCGGTGGGGGTGTATCCACCGCAGACAAAACTGAAATGATTGTCTTTGGTCCCCAGAAACAAAGAGAGAGCGTCATCTGTCACCTACAGTCTCTCTCCCTAAAACCTTCAAACAAATCTTGGGGTAATACTGGACTCAGACTTAAATTTTAATAGCCACATCGAATCAGTAACATCAGCAGCTTCTTACCATCTAAAAAACATTGCCAGGATCAAAAACATAGTGTCTAAAGCAGACTTGGAGATTCTTATCCATGCATTTGTCTCCAGTAGGTTAGACTACTGCAATGGCCTGCTCACAGGTCTGTCCAAACAGGCTGTAAAACAGCTGCAGTACATTCAAAATGCAGCAGCTCGAGTCCTGACTAGAACCAGGAAGTACGACCACATTAGTCCAGTTCTCAGGTCTCTGCACTGGCTTCCTGTGGCTCAGAGAATAGACTTTAAAACAGCTCTGCTTGTTACAAGTCTCTCCATGGCCTCGCACCAAAATATATTAGTGACATGTTAGTCCCATATGAACCAGCCCGGACTCTGAGGAGCACAGGGACTGGACTCCTGTTAGTGCCCAGAGTCAGAACTAAACATGGGGAGGCTGCTTTTCAGATTCATGCTGCTAAAATCTGGAACAGTCTTCCTGAAGATGTGAGACAGGCCTCCCCTCTGACAATGTTTAAAACCAGGTTAAAGACAGTTCTGTTTAGCTGTGCATACAACTGAGGGATTTTATATTTGTATCTTTCTTTTAAATGTTCTGTGATTATTTATGATTTTAATGCTTTCTTGTTTTGTTCAGCACTTTGAATTGCCTTGTGTATGAATTGTGCTATATAAATAAACTTGCCTTGCCTTGCCTTACCCGGAAAGAGAATTAGCCACTGCTTTTGAATGACGTTTTCTTTACTCTCGAATATGGCTTTACAGGATGGTCCAAAAGTCGCTCTTTGCCCATCGCTACGTTCCAGATGTGTGTCAATGCTGAGGGGAGTATGTTTTTTGGACCAGTCTAGTTTAGCTGCTGTGGACTTGGAACACATGCGCACATTTTCCTGCCAAAAGTGGTGACACATTAGTTTAAACGGTGGAGACAGGCGTGACTACGTCTGTTAATATTTACTGTCTATGGTTCAAATAGAAAAGTGAGAAGTAAGTGACCGCCATCATCAGTTCTCAGCCCAAAATATCAAAGAGTGACTCACAGGACTCTTTTATAGAAGTGTGCAAGTGTTTTCCAGTGTGGGTGAAGAGTCTTGCCCAAGGACACAACAACAGTTTGGAATTCTACAAACCGCCTCACTGTGGCACCCGGTGTTCCCAGAGGTTTCCCATCACTCCCATCACAGCGTTAACCCAGCCCTGCCCTGCTTCACTTCAGAGGTCTGATGGGCTCTGGCTTTCACAGTTTGGTTCAGTCACTAGTTTCCACACATGCATTTTTGGCCTGTGTCTCATCTTTGGATCAGCTTTTTTCAAACAAAAAAGTGAAAAATAAGGGAATAATCTCACGCAGCCTCAAGCGTCAAATAGTGACTCTAATCGTTCTTTCTTACAAGTTTAAAAACATGTTTTAATATGATTAAGACCTGCACGTAGTGGTATCCTTCTTATTAGACTCTTTCTGCTGGGACATGTATTACATATAAGGAAAAATGTTTGTATTAGTTTAATTAGTTTCTCTGTTTAATATTGTGTTATTCAGAATCTGCTGTGAGGTTTTGGAGTACGCACTTATAGAAGTACATCCGAGACATGTTGGTGCCATTTGAACCGACCCGGACTCTGAGGAGCACAGGGACTGGCCTTCTGCTGGTGCCAGAGTCTGAACTAAACATGGGGAAGCAGCATTTCAGATGTATTTTGCTACAGTCGGGAGCAGTCTTCCTGAGGATGTGAGACTGTCATCTTCTCTGGCGTTGCTCAAACCCAGATTAGAGATGGTTCTTTTTGCCCGTTCATACAACTGACAGACTTTATCTCTTTTTAATGCATCGTTCTTATCTATTATTTGTATCTCTTGTGATTTTTAATGGGTTCAATTACATGTAGGTTTTTAATTGTGATTTTGGTTTTTGTTTTATGTGATGATTTGTGCTTTGTGTGGTGTGGTGTAGGAAAAACGCTCTATCAATTAAAATTCATTGATTGAAGTAAATAACACACTAATATGCACCAAAAAAGATGTTCAACCAAATTAGCGACCGATAAAACGCGTTCCCAAAGCCTCTCCCCAGTGAAAGTAAATAAAGAAGCATAAACAGTTAGCCTCTTATTGTCGGGCTTAAGGACGCTGTCTCTTTAAGCCTGCCCTCAAATTCAGTCTTCTCACCGCACTTTGCAAGTTTGATCTTAAAATATGTGCGTTGGGCGCTGTGTAAATCCCTAAAATTTGTGCAACTGTTTGTTCTCTGGTGCCTTTTTTTTTCGACTCCAGTGCAAAGCCGTGACTAAAGCCCGCATTCATCCAGAGAAGGGCCAGATCCAACGCTGGGCCAATGCTCTGGTGCTGTTTGCTTTTCCAGCTGTTGGGAGTGCGGGGAAAGTGAGTGTGGGCGGAGGGAGATGTCCTGGTTAGACAGCGAGGCGGAGGTGAGCGGGCGTTTGCAGTTAAAGGGCGAGATTGCGCTAAATCCTGTCCAATTCTATGTCACAGAAGCTCAGTGTGGGCCTTCTCTGGGGAGGTAAGAACCAGGGAGAGCATTTGGGATGTTTGTGGCGTCGCTATAGATTCAGCAGATGAAATGGGCTGAGGTCAGGAGAGAACTTCCACAGAGACTGAACCAGCTTTATTCGGGCCGATCGCGGTGGAAATTGTTGTGGTGCGTTTTTTTAGAAGTAAAAGGGGACAGGCTTGAGTGGATTTTTTTTTTTTAATTCAGAAGAAAGAAACAAGATAAAACAAGATATGATAAAAATTGGGTAAAATCAAAAACAACACTAAACAGACAGAATCAAAGACATTAAACAGAACAGGATAAACAGTATAATCAGTGTGTGTGTGTGTGTGTGTGTGTGTGTGTGTGTGTGTCACTTAATGAGTTGTAGAGGTTTTAAGACAACTGGAAGCAGTACTTGTTGCTGTAATGGTCCATTCTTTGTCCATTTTAATTTAGCAAACATATTTGGTTAGAACAAAACCTATTTTAGTTGATGGCAAAAGTTTGTGGGAACATTGGTCAATCAATAAATAAATTAATCAAAGTAGTATAGGGGAAACCGGAGCACCCAGAGAAAACCGGTGCAGACAAGAGGAGAGCATACAAACTCTACTCTCTTTCTCTCTCTCTCTCCCTCTCACTCTCTCACTACCATTCTCTCTCTCACACACTATCTCTCTCACTCTCACACTCTCTCTCTCACTCACACTCTCCCGCTCTCACTCTCTCTAACTCTAACTCTCACACTCTCTCTCACTCCCTGTCTCACTCTCTCTCACTCTCACGCTCTTGCTCTCTCACTCTTACTCTCACTCTCTCTCGCGCACTATCACTCTCTCTTTCACTCTTACTATTACTATTACTCTCACTCTCTCTCTCTCGTGCACTCTCACTCTCTCTCCCTTGTGCACTCTCACTCTCTCTCTCTCGTGCACTCTCACGCTCTCTCCCTTGTGCACTCTCACTCTCTCTCGTGCACTCTCACTCTCTCTCCCTTGTGCACTCTCACTCTCTCTCTCTCTCGTGCACTCTCACTCTCTCTCCCTTGTGCACTCTCACTCTCTCTCTCTCGTGCACTCTCACTCTCTCTCCCTTGTGCACTCTCACTCTCTCTCTCTCTTGCACACTCTCTCTCTCACTCTCTTTCTCTCTCTCACTCTTTCTATTACTCTCACTCTCTCGCACTCTCACTCTCTTTCTCTCTCTCTCACTCCCACTCTATCTCTCTCACTCCCACTCTCTCTCACTCTCACACACTATATCTCGCACACTCACTCTCTCTCACTATTACTCTCTCTCTCTCACTCTCTTTTTCTTTCTCTCTCACTTTCTCTCTCTTTGATTATATCCTTGTAGCCAGCTGCAAATCTTATAATATGTGAAATGGTCGGGGGATTGGTGAAGACATTTCTTCTGAGATGATTTAGGGCTATACAAGAACACATTGAATTGAATTGAAATTGAATTGAATTTCTGCGCACCAAAGCCTCAAATGCAGAACAGTACAAATGAGACTTGGGGCGACACAATGACAGAAAATAATGACACAGGAAAATGTAATAATTACTTTGTGAGTAACAAACTAGGAAATTGATTTGTCTCTCAGTACAAACGAGTTAAAAGGAAAGAATAAAACATGGCAATGCATAAATACAAATCTACAAAACAAGGATCATACAAGTTCATTCTGGATATTATCTGTTTTATTCTCCAGTTCAAACGTTGGGCTTTTAAGTTTTCCTGTGTATTACATTTGTTTTCTGTTCCATATACAACACCGAAACAGACATGACTACTATTTATCTAACAAGGATTTTGGTATATGGACTGTATACAGAACCTGCGCTGAACACACCACCACAGCCTCCAACTTGAACTTCTGACATCTAAACTGGCTTTGACGAGGTTTAGACGTGTTTACATGGTTAGAGGCAGCTTTCACAAACACGCTTCTTTCTCCTATGGAACACGTGGTGAAGGGGGGGGGGGCTGTAGACTGGTCCTTCCCTCTCAGACACAAAAGCCACGAGGGATGGCCTAGATTCCTGCACATGCACACACAGGCCGGGCGCCGGGAGAGCTCTCTCTGCACCGCGGCGGAGAACACAGGCGACGTGTGCAGCAGACAGGCCCCGTGAAGGCTCTTGCTCACTCGTTTTCAAGTGATGGATGTGCAGTGTAAGGTTGTGGAGTGGAATGCTGCTAATGCACGCCAGGTTGGGCCAAACAAATCAGTATTGTGATCATGATTTTGTTATTTGTTGTTGTAGGGAGAGTTCCAGGATTAGTGACAAGAAGATATGAATTTAAAAGTTGTTTTTGAAATGTAGTGTGTGATATGGTCCAGTGAGAATACTAACGATTATTTTCATTAAATGATAGTGTAAGGATTGCATCATGGGATAAGAACAAGTAAAGCAAGTAAGTAATCTATTAGTAAAGTGCCTTTCTCAGTCATAAAGCGCTTTACATTGGTTATTTTTGGGCATTTCTCTCTAGCTTCAAACAGATATGGGAGCGCTAGCAAGGGAGACACATGCTAGACCTATTTTACATGTTTTTAGTGGTAGGGGAAACCGGAGCACCCAGAGAAAGCTTACGCAGACACGGGGAGAACATGCAAACTCCACTCAGAAAGACCCTGTTTCGACCGGGATTCGAACCCAGGACCTTCTTGTCGAGAATGTGCGATCCACTCATAGTTGCCTTACATATTGTCATTGTTGTCAGGGACTACAGATGGAAACTAGCTTTTTGGCAATAATCTGGTGCAGAACATATCTGTCTTTGAGCTTAATGTCTCTGTACATCCCTTCAAAAAAATTACTAAACTAAACTTGTTACTTCTATATTCACGACATAGAGAAGACTTTATAGAGGTGACTATACTCCTGATATGTCACTTTTAGCTGATTTTTTAATATATCATGCTTACCATTTTACATTCAATTTCCAAAATGTATTCCTCTGATCTTCATAAAGTTCCTTCGTACCATCAAAAGAAAAAGTATCTGTATTCTAAATAAAGTGTTTTTTGTCTATTCACATAATAATGCAGAATTCTCTTATATATTTGTTAAAGAAAATGTGATCATTGTGAAAGTGCGTGGTAGCTAGTCGGGCTTTGAGACAAAAGACTGTAAGAAACCATACAGATGTTTCCAAAGTGTCCGTCAAAAGGCTTCAAACTGCTTCAAACAGCTTCAAACAGCACTATAACAAAGTGTCGGGACCTGAACACAACATAACATTTAACTTTCTGTCAACCATTAACGTCAAACAGCCACTTCACTCGGGTCATTGTAATAGGAGCCAAGCTGTTTGTGCTTCGTCTGTATATCTGTAAAAAGGAAATACAAAGTTATTCTGAAATGTTCATTGTGTAAATTGTGTAAATAAATTGAGGATTGCCACGTTTGGGGCATGAGGCGCACGGTCCGGTCTGCACAAGCCAGTAAAGCTGAGCAAACATGGAACCAGAAGCCATTTTTCAGACTTAAATATTGAATACAGATTGACAGGGGGAATTATAGCAGACAAAGGTAGTCAATTCAAGTCATTCTGACCCTAAATCACAAAGTATGTAAGATATTCAAGTCATTATTAAATGGTCCTAATCTGTCAGAAGGCAATAATAATCCATGCTCTTTTCAATTACTTCTTTAATAACAGTATTTCAGAGGTATTCAAAATTAGTTTTACAGCCCCTAAATCTTATTGTTTTCATTTTGATGTTCCGCTCTCCACCTTTTTACCAATCAGAAAGTCTGTGATCCGGGTTGCCAGAACTCACCGAGTCTAGCTAGTCTCACTGGAAATGTAAGGTGCATTATAAATAAAATGTATTATCCTTATTATTTTGTGGCCGCAGCACTAAAAAAGGTCCTGTTATGTTTCTCAAATCATTCACGACAAAACAACAAATAAAACCAGGATTTCTGTCTTTGTGAAAAATATGTTGGTTATAGATTCAGATATTATGGTCCCAGCTGGATCCCAGTCTGCATATCTGGCAACCTGAGTCAGGGAGAGTGCAGTACCACTTTTGGCCAGAATTTTACGTACTGCTCCTACAACAAATCCGTTGAATTTGCCAAAACAGATCAGAGAATCAAACAGTTCAAACACAAGAAATGCTATGATAAAAACACACACATAGAGCCATTGGTCTAAAAGAGGCAGACGACTAATATCTATAAATGGAAAAAAATTAGGGGCGGGACTCGATAAAAAAAAAAAATCTAATTAATTAGAAGGTTTGTAATTAATTATCTCAATTAATCGCTTATAAATATTTGACCTGAGAACAGTGAGAAGTAATTTTTTTCACACGGACGAATCCGGTTTCCGGGACGAATACGGGAGTGACACTGACCATGCACGGAGCTCGAGTTGGTGCATCAGTATAATCGGTTCGTCTGAAACTCATCCAGTGAGGAAGGTTCCGCAATGCAAAAACACATATACGATTAAAATGCGTCAATTTTTTTAACGCGCTAATTTTTGTGGCGTTAATTAATCTTAATTAACGTGTTAAAGTCCTGGCCCTAAAAAAAATCTCCACAAATGTATCCGTCTTCTTTTGAAATTCCATCGATTGTTTTGTGACTGCATTCAAAGAATATTTATGGAATCCAGAGAAAGTCTATTTCAGGCCAAAGCAAAATGCATCTCTGTTCTTCCATCCATCCATCCATCCATCCATGGACCTCTCAAGTAACGTGATGATTAGGCGCTTCATTAAAACATCCCAGGGGAAACTCTGCATTTACACCACGGAGAGATATTACTGTACGCTTAAATTAAAAAACAAATAAAAACCATGCAGGCACAGACCAACTAACCCATAGTGCACTTTGTTTTCCCTCTTCCTTGTCTTTTTGCTCACCCTCATCCAATTACTGCACTTTCTACGCTCAAGAGGTGCAGACGGCAAGACTTCTGTTGGAACTTCCATGTATTATGTATCAGGGACTCATATATAATGCACTTTAAGAAATGTATAGTTTGTCTGTTGTTAAGCTAAATGGTATCCTTACCCATGCAACAACAAACACACATACAGCGCTTATAGACTAATTATTTACTACTAGTTTCTCAAAGTCATAATATTACACATATTCTACATGGTAATAAACAGAATAAGGCATTTAATAAAATAGTATTTAATGATATCTATATATGCACAGGATATGAATGCATTTGGCCTTAAACTGTTCATTCAGGAATAGATAACATTTGACAGCAAATCCAAACAAGTTGTAACATGTCTCAGTTGCGTTCAAAAGGCACATTTATAGCATAGATAAATACAAACCCATCTCAATATTATTAGTTTCCTGCATGTAACTTATTGGCTGCTATAAAATGTGTCTTACAGTCTCATAGTGCTTTTTGCTACGTCACGACACACCCCTATATGGTTGGAAGGGAGCTGGCGGCTCAGCTGGAGACTGACAGCTCCAGCAGCCAATCAGCAGTGGTCTTTTCCAGAACTGCGCGCTGTGATTGGCCGCAGCCTGGATTATATATATGTATAGAAATGCCTGACTGGTAAACTGGGGGGGCGGGACTATGGAAGAAGTGCTGCTGTCCATCTATGTTGATACAGAACTCCAAACTGGACTATAACAGTGTCTCTTCTTACGTGTCTTTTCCGCATGGACTAATGTAAGTTTATTCTGTACTTTTTCCCGTGCACTGGGGCTTCCCACCGTGCGCTGTGGTAGGCTGGACCAGTTTTCGCCCTTTTCTTATTTTTTTTCTTGTATCGCTTTTGCTGAGAAGTGCTTTCAGGCCGAGTGACACGCGCAGCCCGGACTGGTTTGTGAGGAGCGCCGTGGTGCCTTTTTTGCAGCCCTATTATTGCCCTACGTTACATAGCGCTACAATGTCCCCCCCGCCTTCCCTGAGCCTGACGCAAAACCAACACTGAGACAAGCAATCCCACAGTCGGACGCGTTTACTGTTACTGTTTCTTTGTGTTTTGGAAATCCTGTATTAGTGCTAGGACCTGCGCCGCTGCTGCTTTTTTGCTATGCAGTGTCCATGCCCCGTTTACGTGTCCTCGGGAATAGAGAAATGCGGATAGCGAGCCTCTTCTATTTAATGCAATATCTGTGTCCTCCCATTAGATTTCAGAATGCAAACACCATACTTGCAGTGGGAGACTTAACTATACAGCGAGTTACGGGAGATTGCGCTTTTATTTCGAACTCATTGGAACCACTATTAGCGACACACTCCTAGATCTATTGATATAGGCAGTTTTTAAGCTACACTTTGGACCCTATTGTCAAAGTTTACTGAAGCGCGTATATCTGTGTCCACTGTGTATTTTGTGAGATTTTTCAGGTTCAAAAAGTAATGCTATTATGAGTGGGTATACGTAAGTAGCCCCTAAATTTGTCTAAATTAGTTAAATGGCGTTTTTTCCCTCCACGTCTCTCTCTCTCTATATATATAATACAAATAATAACGGTGCGTCATTCTGGTCAGCTCCACGCCAATCCCACCCGTCTGGCCATTACTTAACCAGACTCTAATTCACGCCTCTTTTCTTCTTTGTTGACAGTTTTTTTTTTTTTTTTTTTTATACCGAGGAGAAACTTTGTCATCGTGGAGGAATAGTAAAGACGCACACAACTTTTTTTTGACCATCTCGGACACAACCCCAACACTGCACACCAAGTAAAGGTTGATATGCCAGATCAGGTAAGAGGCAATGCCCACGCTTGGATTGTTGTGATCTGTGATGTGTGATGTCCGCAGGGGCGAATTTTCATTTTGGTTTGAGCTGAATTCAATGTTTACATGCGGTTTTCGCCACATGACTTACACGCCGAACACCCATATGGCATCTCCGCTCCCATTCTACTCTCCCCATGCCCTGCTGTGGTGTTATTGTTAGGCGGTGTTTGCGATTCCCTCCACATTCCAGTCAAAAAAATAAGACCTTGGGGCAGATCAAGCATCGTGGAGGTTATTATGGCATTGCATAGTAGCATGTATGTGTTTGTGTTGCAGGGAGTAGCGTAGGAGGTATGTTGTGGTTTTGCAAAAGGGGCTGTAGGGAGGTGTCAGGCTGGCTGCTCCACTCTGCTGCAAGGCGCGGAAGACAAAGAGACGCGTAAAAAAAAAAAAAAAAACATTGAAAGCATGGGGGAGTCAAAAACACGAGGTTGGGCTTAAAGCATGGTGCACACAGGCCACACGCATGCTTCATGAATATCAGAAGTCATTTGACAATTAAGGCCATTGCAAAGAGATGTTCCTTCATCTGAGAAAACTTGTGTGTAGAGTGAGCACCACCTGCTTGTTTGGCATTAATATATGGCATTAATGTATTTGTTTTTGTCTGATCTGACTTTAAACTTGGACTTGAGGCATCCACTTGGCTCTCTAAACTCCCGTGAAATGCCATTCAAGCCAGAGAATAACATAAACACATACAGCAGATTGTTTTTGTACAGGACAAAATGTGACTTTTTAATACATTTTTGAGCCTGAAAGAGAAAACACATTTACTTTAATTGTTGTCATAGCTCAAAAAGAAAGTTCATGAAGACACAAATATAATGCAAATTGTTGTGTTTTTTTCCCCCTAAGGATCTTTTGCCTTAAGTACATACTCAAACATTGACTTTATGGCGCAATTAGAACCCTGACAACTTTGGTGTTGTTTTGCCCAGTTGTGGTTCGGTCGCTTGAGGAAGGAGTTTAAACATTTTGGCAAGTGTTGATTTTCTAGTGCACCCTGTAATAACGTGATAACAGGTCTTCTACCCGAAACTTCTCTCGTGCAAAAGCATCCATCTGTGCATGAAGCATATTCAATTTTGCTATAATAAAGTTTTTATGGTGAAAACAGTTCATGAGTGTGGCTGATAACGACAAATCATAATTTTTTATTTCTTATTTTAAAGAGGAAAGAATATGTTCCTGCTCCTGCTGTATAGTTCTAATCGATGGCACCCATGGCTGGAATTAACGATCATTTTGATAATCTTTTAATCATTGGCCAATCATTCATCTGATTGATCCATTGCTGCAGTTGCTTGGATCAATAATATATGTTGATATTTAAATTATAGTATTTAGATTTGACAAAAACAAAGCTAAAACGATGCGACTCCATTTCAACATTTTCTCGTTATAACAAGTAAGAACAAAATTGGTTGTTTATTTAATTATATATGTTTAAGCAATTTCGTTCTGTTCTGCAGTCATTTCAGGCTCAAAACTTTACGGCGTACTTAGATATCTGTTGTTTAAACGATGATTCATTGGTTACTTGAATTAGTTGACAAGATTTTAAATAATTAATTAGTTGTGATTAAATCATTAGCGTATTACAGCCCTATTAAATATTTAGTGCATTTGGAACCTTAGTATTTATCAAAACAACGTAATGGTATAAATCAGCCGTACACTTCCACAGTCAGTCTCTCCGCATTGCTCAAACCCCGCCCCCTTTTTTCTCGACGTCAGTGAAAACGTGGTCACATCAAAGGCTCCATAGGCTCCCATTATTCTGTCTGCAAAAAAAAACTAGTAACTATAATACGGTCAAAAGCTGTAAAATGTTATTACATATATTTGAAGTCAGTTTATCTAACACCTGTAAATACAAATAAGGCAAGGCAAGTTTATCTGTATAGCACAATTCATACACAAGGCAACTCAAAGGGCTGAACAAAACAAGATAGCATTAAAATCATAATAATCACAGTACATTAAAAAGAAAGATGAAAATATAAAATCCCTCAGTTGTATGCACAGCTAAACAGAACCGTTTTTAACCTGGATTTAAACATTGTCATAGAAGAGGCCTGTCTCACATCTTCAGGAAGATTGTTCCAGATTTTCGCAGCATGAATCTGAATTGCAGCCTCCCCATGTATATATATATATATCTCCGTTTCATTCAGACGGTTTGGGATTGGAATTTTGTTGTTGTTGTTGTTGTATGTCACTTTGAATGAATTAAAAAAATAGATTTACAGATTTTCTAGAATCTATATCTATCTATATCTTCAAATGTTCAATAATGGCAATAAGATAAATGTTGTTAATGTTGTTTTGTGGTAACTGTATGGTAGAAGTAATGAAATCACTCAGCAGCAACTATTTGTGTTGTTACTCATCCAGAACCAGACTCATTAACTAATATTAAGATGGATTCTCTCTTCAAACTCACATGACAGATGGCTTAATCAAGGAATTTACTGTATACCAACTTGTCCGTGCGATCCTGGGCTATAGCCGTATACAAAGTTCCCATTTCACATCAAACAACCCGGCCACAATCAATCGCGGGTGCACGTTCTGCCGCGTCCGCCCCGGAAATTGTGGGTTTTTTGCGGCGAAGAGACCGATCAGTCATTTGGGAACGCTTGATATGTCCACCTAAGGGTCCCTCCCACCCCAGCCATTACCTCAGCGCGCTACAATAGACTCTTTCTATAATGAGGCGCTTAGTGGAGCACATTGTACAGGGGGAGGCTGCTGAGTTACAGGCAGGTTGTAAAATGATAACAGATGCAGGGGCCCCTCACAGCAGCGCACTGTTTTGAGACGTAAGCTAATTCCCAGAAATATGGAATGTGTGTGTTTGTGCCACTGCGACCGCTTGACATTCTCCCGTCCGCCGCTGCAGCTTGTGGAGCGTGGGATTCTGCCATCTCCATTATTCCCCACCTTCTTTGTGCGTACCTTTCACAAATCCTGGGACGATTTCAAAATGTGTTTTATCGCGTAAATGGAAAGAAGTAAAAGAGAGGGGGGGAAAAAGAAAAGGTGGCGGTCTGGCAGAGGTGTAAATAGCCCTATTTGGGTTTCATGGAAGAGCAACAATTCTTTGAAAATGAGGTGTTGGGCATTACGGTTGTAGTTAAGTTTGTGCTTTAATGACGGTTAGCCGCGCTAAATCACTACATATAGTCCTGAAATTTTGATATGTGGTGAACGACAATATTATACAATTGATGTCTGATATGACTGGACAAAGTTTGTTCAGTTTGCAATATCTAGCCCAAATCATGTTTTTGTATGTGTAAAATTGTATAATATTTAATTACATATGTCAAATGGAAGTGTGAAGTCAAAATTAGAAAAATCAATGGCAGGTACATATTCTTGGTGTTATGTTATTTATCTGTAACATGGAACAAACATCTTGGTGTAATTCTGTCAGATATCAATGTCATAACAAAGTAGAGGCAGTATTTTAGTCCCGACATTTTTAAATGTGGTGAAAGACAATATTATACAATTTATGTTTTGGACAAAGTTTGTTCAGTTTGCAATATCTAGCCCAAATCATGTTTTTTTTTTTTTTATCACAGAATCATGCATCAAATTTCTATGATTTTTACAACTAATTTGAGAGCTTGGAATCAAATATTAGGTGGAACGTTTTAGCGCAAGGCTTCAGCATCTGTTAAAGTAACCATTAAATCTCTTGTCTTAAGGGTTTTGTAGCCTGAGTAGAAGTCGAGCCACATTTTTCTTACCGCAAAGTCTCTGCATCCCCTTTAAAACCCCGTGCCAGTTTTCACCACTAAATATGTGTATCAATTAATCTGCAGCACGGGAAAAAGGTCATAAAAGATGTATCCAAAAGTGTTGTAGTGTGTGTTTGTGTACGCAAGTGTGTGTGTGTGTGTGTGTGTGGACCTTAGACATCAGACATGGAGTGGCATTAAATTCTGTGTAAAAAATAGAGTCACTGCATTTCGAAAAAAATAAAAAACAATAATAAAATGTCTTAAGCCTGTAAAAGATGTGTCTGTCTTGTATTGACTGTTTTGGAATGTTTTGCATTACTTAAAGTAGTCCCAGTAAAAAAGATCAATGCAGAGTAATTCTAAAGTGACCCCAGTATTGGAAAAAAAGCAAGATTTTAGGAGTTAATTGTGTGTCTGTGTGTGTGTGGACATTACATTATATAAGTGTAATCAGTGCAGTATGAGCAGACCTTTATCTCAAGTATCAGCGTTAACGTTTATGTAAGAAGGAGCATACAATATTTAGAATACTATGGTACAAGGATTACTATGTCCTGTCATCAGCCAATGGATCGACCACCTTTCAGTAAACACATTCTGTTGTTTATCCCGCAAAGGCCGTCACTCACGACTCACCACGCCGGATTTTGACCTCAACCGATAGCAGGTGTTTACTCTGGCAGATCCTGCAGGTTTCTGGACAAGGCTAGAAGTGGATGGATGAGGAGTGTAAAATAGATCAGAGCGAGATAGAAGCAGAAGGCCTCGTGACATTTGGACAAGCATCAGTGTCTTACTACCAGGGCGCTGTATACCGGGGCTAATGGATTTCTTATGGGACGTAATGGCAGGGCAGAAACATTAGCGTGGTTACAGGCCTATTGTATGTTGTCGTCAGGGGGTCCCCATGGGGTTAGTGGTCACGTGTCACCGGGGGCTCATGGCTCATTTGTGGTCATCCATTATCCATATGTGAGTAGTGTAACGGTGTTGTGTTTCCTTCTCTTCTTTTAAATTTTACATTAAAGGTGCAGTGAGCGATTTTGTTAGCTTAGCCGTAGCATCAACTTCAGAATCACTCCCCCCTCCCCTCGTCTCTCCACCAAACCAAACATCCAGTATTTTCTTTTCTTTGCCACAACAGGGAGAGTGGGCGGCAAACATGAAATTGGCATTTTCCGTTCAGCCATTTTAGGTTTAAGAAAATCCGATAACTCAGGTGTGCGCACTCGTGAGAAACAGGAAGAAGGTGAAGGGGGTAAACGCATCCCATTGGTTCGTTGAGGATGAACGAATCCCATTGGTATATTTTCATCGGTACGCTCCAAAATATTTTGTTTTAATTTTTGTAGATTAACGGCATCTGGTCAATTCCATTACTATTTGAAAACACAATATTTAAAAAAAATGCGTCTGGAAAAAAATCACTGACTGCATTTTTAAAGTCCCATTTTGTCTCTATACTGTATGTTATTGCCTTTATAATCAGCACCTCTCTCATTGTGATACTTCTGTCCTCGTTGGTTAAAGTTGTAAAGAATTTTGATACAATTGAAAGTGAAAGATTATCCAGTTCAGAGCGGCTTTTTAAGATAGTAAGTAAGTAAGTAAGTTTTTATTTATATACCGCCTTTTCACTGCAGATCTGAGTCTCAAAGCGGTTTACAATTGTTAATTTTGGGCATTTGTCTCTCACTCCACACAGAGATGGGAGCGGGGTCGCCAGTACAGGAGGCGCATGCCAGAACTATTGGACATATTTTTAGTGGTAGGGGAAACCGGAGTACCCGGAGGAAACCTACGCAGACACGGGGAGAACATGCAAACTCCACTCAGAAAGGCCCTGGTCCGACCGGGATTCGAACCCAGGACCTTCTTGCTGAGAGGCGAGAGTGCTATCCACTCAGCCACCGTGCCGCCCAGATGTGGTTGCTTTTGCTTTTAAGAGGCCATTTGATATTCCACGAGCACGCGACCACCCCTCGCCTCCAGCGTCTATCTCTCCAGAATCTTATCAGCGATGTCCAAATGATACAGCACGACAGTTGTACAAAAGACTTCCTTCTACTTCCTGATACTGAAAACTTGACAATACCATTTTGAAAGGTGATGACAATTTCCTTTGGCGTTTAGAGTCCCCCTTGTTTTGATTTGGGCTTTGATAGTTTTTGTGGAGTTGAGAGGGAGGTCCTAAAATCAATGCAGTTTGTTCGTTATGAAGTGAACGCGTACCACAGCAGAGCACAAGCAATGTTCCAATACCCTGGCAGTAAAACGCTACAAACATATACGCTATTTCTGTTTGTGAAATATGCAGATACACAAAAGAACATCATGCATCACTGCAGAAAAACATGTATTATTGTTGTAAGAACGCAGCACTCTGTTTTCGACAATGCTTCAGAGGGATTTTATGTATACTTGGATAATTGAAAGTAGTTATTATCTTTTCTATAGATTTTTTTATTTCACCTGGAAAAAAATACTTACAATGTTGGTCGAGGTTGTATAATGCATTGTATCTTTTTAAACACTAAACTTCTTGGTGCAAAGTTCATTTTTATTTTTCGTGTATTAATTTCAGCAGAATTAGTTCATCATATTGCTGCCTACTGCACATGTAGTAAACACAGGCATTTCACGGTGAAACTGCTAAACCTATTAAACCTATATAACGATGAATTTAAAATGGCATTTCAATCTCTCTGTTTCTCTCATTAAATGAAATAATCAGAGTTTTACGATCTAATTTCTGTTTAATGTTTGCTAAATAGTTTGCCGTGCCTTTGGACATTTAGAGAATGTAAACAATGTGCAAAGTGCTCGATGGTAACCTGCTCCAGTTTCAGCGCTCTTTGATACCATTGAGGTCCGTTTTGTTTGCGACAGGTAAAAACAAAGTGCTTGCTAAATGACCGTAACAATTAAAGTACATCTGAAAACTAAACACAAAAGCTGTATCAGTCTGTACTGCACCGGCCACAGAAGAGTGCAAACATTTGGGCAACTCTATATCTTGTTTTGCCCGTTTTTAACTCTCAAAGGATGTGCGTTTCTTCTCCTTTTCCATAGATTTAGAGCAGGTCCCTTTAATAACGTTGATGGGCCGAGTTAAGTTTTATGGCTGCACTAAAAGCACGCCTGGCTCATTAGTGCAGGCACTTATTAAACCTGGTGGTGTGTGTGTGGATATGCATGAAGTGATCCGACATGGACGTACAGTGGGCTTGTTTTGAAAAAAATGTTTCAAATTCGTGATCTAGGAGTAGAGATGTTTGTAAATTGATTAATTGAGACTGATTGGCTATACCATTGTACTAATTTCATTTTGTATAAGCTCTGGATTTGCTCCATTGAGCTCCGTTAACAGGTGGGAGGGTTAACTCCTTTTGCAGATTGAAATGATTGGATCTGAGTTTACCCTGACGTCTGTATTGAGCTTCAGTGAGTGAGGCATTTAGTATTTAGCCTAGCTTTAACCATCTCCTTTGCCAGAGCCTGTACGGAGTAGAGCCAGAACATCTTTGCAGGAATGACATTTGCTAAACTTTCCTCTTGCTCTTGCTTCAATTTCTTCATATTTGGAGCCGAACCAGAACAGATTACTTTACAATCACATTCACCGCCAAACTACAACCAGCAAAAATTGGCGCAAACTCTTGACGTCACCGACATCTCCCTACAACACCCGCGTCCCTCGGTCGCTGATTGGTCGGAGGGGATTCAACCGAGGAAACTGCAGCCACTAGGATCAGACCCAGACGCACATGTAGGAAATGATAATTGACCTGAGTTTACGGATGGCTAAGACCAGGCTAATACAGACTTATCTGAGAGAAAAGTTCACCCAGGGCTTATCAATTAAATATATAACCTATAAATAAATACAAGCCAAAATTGCTTGATTATAACTACTTCTTGTTTTAGGCAAGGCAAGGCAAGGCAAGTTTATTTATATAGCACAATTCATACACAAGGCAATTCAAAGTGCTGAACAAAACAAGAAAGCATTAAAATCATAAATTATCACAGAACATTAAAAAGAAAGATAAAAATATAAAATCCCTCAGTTGTATGCACAGTTAAACAGAACCGTCTTTAACCTGGTTTTAAACATTGTCAGAGAGGAGGCCTGTCTCACATCTTCAGGAAGACTGTTCCAGATTTTAGCAGCATGAATCTGAAAAGCAGCCTCCCCATGTTTAGTTCTGACTCTGGGCACTAACAGGAGTCCAGTCCCTGTGCTCCTCAGAGTCCGGGCTGGTTCATATGGGACTAACATGTCACTAATATATTTTGGTGCGAGGCTATGGAGAGACTTGTACACAAGCAGAGCTGTTTTAAAGTCTATTCTCTGAGCCACAGGAAGCCAGTGCAGAGACCTGAGGACTGGACTAATGTGGTCTTACACGGGCTTATTAATAAACTTGCATAAGGCTTTTACTGTATACTTTCTGTAAGGGATTGTCAATATGTACAGAAGAAGAAAGTTGATGAACGTAATAAATTGTAAAAAAAAAAGTATAGCGTCTTAAATAGTGATTGAAGAAAGGCTTAAATAATCATGATTTAGAGGTTTTACTTCATTGAGCAGTTTACCTGTTGCATTTGAATTGGAAGGTGCTCAAACTAAACGTAGATTTTGTTCTAAATATCTGTTCTTAATAAGTGTAATAAAATGAATAACTAATATGTGAGTCTTTGATAGCTGTTGAATGGCCTCCGTTTGTATTCAACACATTTGCTTTGCCGCAGCAGCCAAAGCCCGGACTCCACTGGCCTGGGTAATGGAAGTGCGCGGGTGGGTGTGGACAGTGGTGCGTGTTATGTGGAATGGCCCGCAGTGAGACGGGAAACATAAAACACTCAAATGAGATTCAGCTCCTGTATGTCTCCGTCTGTGTGCTGGAGAGGCCCACTTTAGGGGCTCTTTCATTCCTCTGTGGGTCCCGTCTGATGCTACTGTAGGCGGGGAGGCACGGACAGGCCCACAGGGGGACTGGTCGTAACTCTACATGCCCCCCAAAGCAGGCTCCACCCATTGGATTCTGTTGGCGGGACGGGCAGAGACCATGTTAGAGCTAGGACAGCCTGGACTTTGATTTATGAACGGTTGAATAATGTGGAATGGAACACGGCCACGAGTCAAATTGACAAATCTGTGGTTATTTGGGCAATAATGTTCTCTGTATATGTAAATGTGGATTCTGTTGCCCCATTTGAGACGTTGAATGTATTGAGGCTGTTTTATTTAACACAACTCAGAAATGGAATATGGAATTACTCGTCCTGCTCCACCCAGAGACTACTCCACCTCTGCTGCTGTGACCTGAAGGGCTGTTGCTGATTATTACTATTGCTAGCTTTTTAGAATAATCAATTTATTTAAAAAATGTTTTTACTGCTACTGGACATACACTTGAATTTCTCCTACGGGATCAATAAAGTATCTATCTACTCTTTTGAATAATCTTCATAATTTTCCCATCATTATAAATCTGTGTATTATTGAAGATGACTAGTCCAAGCATTATTTGAAATGATTTGTTATAAAATGTTAAAAACATTTGAAATATCATCTGTCTTTACAGAGACATTTCCTGAAAGTATTATTGAGAATAAAATAGAAATTGTGGCATTTTGATTAAAGCATGCCTATTTCTTTTAACATGCGTAAAAGTCATTTAAAATCCAAATATTCCTGCACCAGCTTGATTCACGACATAGGCAGAGTATTACAGTTGACATTTGTTCTCTATTATTTCTTCCTTGTTGGCATTTTAAACGGGCGTCATCAACGCTCTGCCATCCTGAATGCGCTTTATAGTCCTTCCCATCCACAGACAGACAGGAGGCGGACTGTGGCTGGACCTTTTCCTTCAAGCTCAGATTTATAATTGCTCTTAAATTCAAGACTCTCCTTGCTCAAACTAGTGTCTTTGGTTCTTCCTAAATTCAAACAATGTCCTTTTGCTAAATTAAAAGTATTTTAATAATTAAGTAAGTAAGTAATCTTTATTTATATAGCGCTTTTCACAGACCAGAGTCACAAAGCTGTTTACAATTGTGGGCATTTGTCTCTCTCCACACAGAGATGGGAGCGGGGCCAGTACAGGAGGCACATACCAGACCTATTGTACATGTTTATAGTGGTAGGGGAAACCGGAGCGCCCAGAGGAAACTTACACAGACACGGGGAGAACATGCAAACTCCACTCAGAAAGGCCCTGTTTCGACCGGGATATGAACCCAAGACCTTCTTGCTGCGAAGCGAGAGTGCTATCCACTCAGGGCACGGTGGCTGCCCAACATCTGCCTGCACAGATGTTGGTGCAGTTCTACACGGCCATCATCGAGTCCATCCTCACCTCCTCCGTCACCGTGTGGTTCGCTGGAGCCACAGTCAGGGACAAACAGAGACTACAGCGCATTGTGCGCTCTGCAGAGGAAGTGATCGGCCGCAGCCTTCCATCGCTGCAGGACCTGTACGTCGCCCGAGCTCGAGGCCGGGCTGGTCGTATCACAGCCGACCCCTCTCACCCTGCACATGGACTATTCCAACCACTCCCCTCAGGCAGGAGGCTGCGGTCCATCAGGACTAGAACCTCCCGCCACAAGAACAGTTTCTTCCCCTCTGCTGTTGGACTCTTGAACACTTCTTAACCTGTCCCCCCGCCCTTTATAAAGTCACTTTACTGCCCATCATACGTCACTGTACTTCACTGTACTGCTGTCACCTTACATTGTGTGCACCATGTGCACTTGTATATTGTAAATAGTAACTGTAACTCTATTTTAAATTTAAATTTATTCTTTAGAAGTGTTTTTTATTCTTATTTTTATTATCTCTTTTTGACTGTTGCACTGAGCCAAAGCAATTTCCAAGTCTGTGACCTCCCGTTACTTACGTTGGCAATAAAAATGATTCTGATTCTGATTCTGATTCTGAACAGGAATGTAAATGTATAGAAATGTAAACGATAAGTCTACATGAATCAAACGGACACAAACAGCACAATACGGCTTTTGTTTTGGAACTCAACGCTACACAACAAAAGCCTAAACCTCGACATTAATTCACTCAGAAACTAAACACTAAACCTACTGCTGTACCAACAAATCTGCTACGTCACCTCAACCTTAGCCTGGTCGTACCACACCATAGTACAAATTACATTTCGTACTATCAATCAATCAATCAATCAATCATCAATTCGTACTAAGGTCTGGAGGCGCTCCTTTGAGCTCTGTTTACAGGTGGGAGGGGTTAACTCTTTTTGCAAATTGAAACAATTGGATCTGAGTTTACCGTGACGTACAGTATGTAATGCGCCCAAGTGAGTCGTTAGCATTTAGCCTAGCCATCTCCTTTGCCGCTAACGGAGCCTGTCGGGAGTAGCGCTAAAAAAAAATTGTGCGATTACATCCTTTACTAAACATTCCTCTTGACGTCACCCACAACCAGAGTTGGGCACGTTACTTTGAAAAAGTAATTAGTTATAGTTACTAGTTACTTCTCCCAAAAAGTAACTGAGTTACTAACGGAGTTACTTCACTATAAAAGTAACTAGTTACCAGTAAAAGTAACTATTGCGTTACGTTTTCGTTTTGTTCTGGAACATAATGTGCACCCGACGTGCGCATTTTTACCTTTAACCTTTAACCTTTAACCTCAGTGAGTTTAAATAGTGCCAATATTTCCATCTAGAAAAGTCTGTTTTTCTGCTGAAGTCCTGTTCACTCTTCATCTCTCTCTGTGCTGTCAGCACTAAACACCAACACCCGCCACTGTGAATGTGGAAACACCGGTGAAGCACTGACTTCAGCCCAATCAGATGAACATATACATCATATAAATCAACAGGACCTACAGAGCGGCTTATTCACAGTTTGTTTGGCTACAGCAGAATATGTTTCATGCATTGTTTGTCCATACAAAACTCAAAACTATGAGTTATGGGTCTTACCTTATAAATGACCTGCACAGGCCACTTCGGTTCAGACCAGTTCCGTGTTTACGTCCAGATAGTAGTTTGAGCGTAGATATGTAATCCTCCATTTGGAAATGAGTCCAATGAGTTTTAAAAAGTAAAACAAAACGCGTGTGTCCTCCGTAAACTCCTCTGTTTTGCTGCAGCCGGGTGCATCCAATTTCTAAAATCAACCGTCTTACACTTCACCTCTCTTTCTTATCATTCCTATAGTCATTGAAAAAAATACCCTAAGTGCATTTTAATTTATCTTAAAATGTGTTGTATGTATGTTAGCCAAACCTGTTGCTGTCCTTAGCAGATAAACCAGGAAGAGAAAGGAGCCTTTCGATGGAATTGTATGCAGCCGATTTCTGCGCTCACATGCGCTCCTCTGAGGCCTCACGGTGATACAAGCCGTGGTTGAGCTCGATTAAGACCAATATTTGTTTTAAAAACACAATTTATGACCATCCTCTCAACTGTAGACATGTGGATTGTAAAGGAAATATGTTTTACATCAGCCTAGGGCTGGGCGATTAATCGATTTTAATAATTAATTCGAGTTTTACGTTTAGGGCGATTTCTTTTTTTAAAAATTCGATTTTTATTTTCTCCAGCGCAGAACTACAGCGCTAACGCGCTAACCGCGGGTCTATGGTGTTGTGCAGTCATTTTGAAGCTAACCTAATGCTAACAGTCTCCCTCTGGCCTGACGCTCGCTCTCACAGTTGGCGCTGTTGCAATAACACTTCAATCGTTCAAGAATCAGACTTTATTTAAATCGCCAGAACACACACACACACACGCACGCAGGCTCCGGTCGCTATGTTTGTACGCCATGTTCGTACGCCACATCTTTCACGCTCTCTCACGCTCGTTATTCCAAAGCGCACTCCCGTGTCCGTGGCGCGCACACACTCGTGTCCCACTGAGCCGCTGCACTTTGAGGAAAGACACGTCTCACACATTGTTCTCATTGCTCTGATACAAACAACGTGTTCCCCGCTGTCTGTTAGCTACAGTAGCTGCTACAGTAGCTGTTAGCTACAGTAGCTGCTACAGTAGCTGTTAGCTACAGTAGCTGCTACAGTAGCTGTTTAGCTACAGTAGCTGCTACAGTAGCTGTTAGCTACAGTAGCTGCTACAGTAGCTGTTAGCTACAGTAGCTGCTACAGTAGCTGTTAGCTACAGTAGCTAGTAGCTGTTAGCTACAGTACTGCTAGTAGCTACTACAGTAGCTGTTAGCTAACAGCTACTGTAGCAGCTACAGTAGCTGTTAGCTACAGTAGCTGCTACAGTAGCTGTTAGCTACTGTAGCAGCTACTAGCTGTTAGTACAGTAGCTGCTACAGTAGCTGTTAGCTACAGTAGCTGCTACAGTAGCTGTTAGCTACAGTAGCTGCTACAGTAGCTGTTAGCTACAGTAGCTGCTACAGTAGCTGTTAGCTACAGTAGCTGCTACAGTAGCTGTTAGCTACAGCATCAGAATGTAAACAGGAAGCTCGCACAATGCGGGAGTCACTGAAGTTAGTATTAGCGCCACCAGCTGGACCGAGCGTTGTACTACAGCACAGTTACTCAGGCACAGTTGAAAGAACAAGCATGAAAACCCGAGGAGGCTTTTGGAAAAGACTGTCCGTTACAACATTTCTATTTTGAGTAATCAGTTTTAAAAATGTGATATTTCATGTAAATAATGCATGTGTTTAATAGGATTGATATATTTGCGATGGGCCTTGTTTGTGTGATTTAAGTTATTTTGAAGGTGCATAGTGTCATTGTAAGTGAAGTTATTATAAAACTGTTAAGCTACATTTTCACTGTTTACAATGGCAGAGCCATCTCGTTTACAAGCATGTTTTAAGGCTTAATTCCTGTTACACTTATGCTCCATGGGGATTTAGATCAAACTGCATAAAGGAAAATCTATTTCTTTGTCAGTTGTAGTTTGTTTTTAAATAGAAAAAAATAAATCGATTAAAATCGAAAATCGGATTTGGTGTGAAAAAATCGGAGATTTTTTTTTTTTGCCATATCGCCCAGCTCTACATCAGCCAATAACATCTTAGAGGTTTTCTCATCCTCCTTTCTCTCATGACAACACGCGCACGAGTCCTATCACAAAGTAAAAAGAGAAGTTCATTGTGCGTCTTGAGTAACGCGCAGTAACGGGATGTCGGAAATGATAACGGCGTTATAGTTACAGTCATAGTAATTAGTTAGATTACTTGTTACTGAAAAAAGTAACGGCGTTATTCCCATCACTGCCCACAACTAACTACAATAATAATGCATCGGTTTTATATAGCGCTTTTTTGGACACTCAAAGACGCTTCACATGTCATTATTCATTCACTCCATACACGGTGGTGATAAACTACTACTGTAGCCACAGCTGCCCTGGGGCACACTGACAGAAGCGAGGCAACCAGTCTCTGCCATCAGCCCCTCCGACCACCACCAACCATTCACACACACCAGACTCATTCTAGGCAATGGGGGTGAAGTGTCTTGCCTAAGGACACAACGGCAGTTTGGCACTTTACAGCCGCAGCCGCCCCACTGTCAGTCAGTGGGAGTCGATGGTCAGTGGGAGTCGATGGCTCAAAGGCCAACGCTCTACCAACTGAGCTACTGCCGCCCAACACCCGCCTTCCGCGCTCGTTGGTTGGTCGGTTGAAATTCAAGCGATTATACTTGCTAACCCAGGGACCAGACCCAGACGTTACATGCAGTGAAATGATGATTGAGCGGAGTGTACGGATGGATAAGGCCAGGCTACCTCATCCTCAAAGTTACAACTAAAAAGAGAAGAAACACATAAAAGCTATTAGAGCAATGTCGGTTAATTCATAGTTACACCATGTGACAATAATAGACACCATGAGGACAAGTTGACAGACCAGCCACACACACAGGCTGCAGCCCCAGACGGGTGAGGAAGCTGGATTGGACCTAAGCCACGGACTTCTGGGAGATGGGAGGGCCGGTGGTTCTCCAACAACAGACCAGGGATCTCGAGATGGGGGGGGTTGCCACACACGCACACACACACAGCAGTATGAAGGCCTAACAAGGGCACATGCATAATCATCTGCTTTGAGCTTTAAACTATAAGTCTGCTTAGGACTTATAGTACTTTTTTTTTTTGTGTCCACGCCATTATCAAACGTCTGCCACAAACTGCCACAGACACGTCCACCCCGCCCCCTTTCTTTTTCTCATGTGGTGCACTCTGATGAATCCTTACGCCTATAGCCCATGGCAGTCTGTGGAACTGAGGCCCCAGTTTAGTGCAGACTTTTCCTCTCTTTTGTGACTCACACCAGGTCTCTGGCGACAATAGCACTTTGAAGCTGTTCTTGTGAGGCTGAGACCACGGGTAATAATTAAACAAATAAACAAGGGAGAGGGCTGCGCAGGCAAAATAGACAACAAAAAAGATCTGTACAGGAAAGATTGTGGCCAGTTTAAGCCAATTTCCTGACCATCTATTATTAGAGGGTCCAAGAGCTAGTATATGTGAGGGTCTGAATCACGAGTAGAACATGTCAAAATGCCTGGCTGGTCAAGGAAGTGACTATGAAGTCATCATGGGTAGGCCTGACAGGATAAAATCATTTGGCTGTCTCAGTAAATTATATTATTGAGCACAGAATGTTTTTTTTTCATAATAAAAATGCAATAAGTTGGCTCCCATTGGTTTTAAAGTTGTTATCGCCCCCAGCCTTCTGCGCAGAAGCACATGCCGTAGTAGAACACTGTGTGCCTCACCTCATCGCCGCTGTTTTGGATTTGACTTTCTGCACGCTCAAAAGTGCCTCTTACCTCCACACTCACTGGCCACTCCTGCAGCAGGGGTTGTGGGCTTCAGCTTAAACGATTGTATATGAAGAGAGCTGCTCAGACACACAGCATCTCAAATCAGCATCCTGAAGCTGCATTGATCAGAGCCGTGAAAGCAGTCAAATTCATTGAGTTTTAAATGTTTTTTGTGTAATTACTTATCGAACAATAACTCCACATAGTATTTATCGTGACAGGCCTAGTCATTGACACCAGCTTTTTCTGTCCAAAAGTATTTCTCCATTATTATTTGGTGCATTCTATTCATCTTGCTCCATTTATTTTGATTATCCATATTTTTCTACTTCTTTCTAAATTCACAAATCACATTCAAAAACATTAAAAGTCAAAGTAAATCATCTCAAGTTACTGTTTAAGAACCAACATTAACACTAGTAATGCCCAAATATTTGTTCTATAAAAGATACAGATTGAAACTATTAAAATCCAGCACTTTTATGATGCTGCTGGTAGTTAAGTGCTCTCTCTACCCCTACTTGGATATTAGTGTATAATATTGTTTACTCAGAGGCTGAAATCTCTGAAGGCCAAATTCACTCTAGTAATTGTGGCTTGCGGTCTCCTAAAGTGATTATATGCTCTCTGGACACGTTACTATAGCATCAGTGGAAGCTTGGTAGTCAAGAGCTCTACACAAGGCAAAATGATGTTACACATATATTTAAGCTTTTAACTGGAGCATGGATTTAATTACACACATTTGTCTTCAAAAGTTGTAAACAGCATAGGTGCTAAATGTAATGGCTGGTTTGGTGAGTCACATTTTTAATACAAACATTAAATTAAAGTAAACGGAATATTGTTTAAGTATTTAAGTGTTAAGCTGAATATTGTATAAATAAAATTTTGTGTTTGCAGCAGTAAACATACTGCTAACGTCTACAGATGCTGACTAACATACTGCTGCTAACGTGTACAGATGTAAACATACTGCTGCTAACATGTACAGATGCTAACATATAACTACACATTGCTTGCATTAGAATACACAGCACTTCATACTTGCCTCTTATTTTGCCAAATGTAAAACTTGTATTCTTATTTTTTATTATTATTATGTCCAAAGTAGAGATGTTTTACATGTTCTTTTATGCTAGGGTTAGAGATGTTGTTCTACTTTAATTAGTATAGCTATTATCTATTATCACTTATCTTGTGCTGTGTTTCCTGCTCTTCCTACTGTTCTATAACTTGTGATGCAACACTGAAATTTACCCACCGTGGGACGAATAAACGATCTCTTCATCTTCATCTTAATCTTAGAGAACTGAATTTTTTTTAAAAGGCACACAAAGCCTTTATATGTTCTCAGTCATAAAGTTGGCAGCAAAGTCAAGGAGATGATGGTATTAATGGTGTCCTGACATGTCCATCGTGAGACTAATTATACCTATCCAGAGATTAAATAAGCTACAGCACCAAAGGCACAAATGAGAAAATCGGTTTAGCTAGTCGCACATCTGATAAGCACATTTGCACAAGAATAACAACTGTTTTGCTTATGAAGTCGTTTGGCCCGCATCGGAGGCTGCGTTTAGAACCAGGCCCTCGAAGCACACACAGTCCTCCATTCTCAACAAACAGAACAACAACTTGAACTTCATTTTCCCGAGCTTCTCTCCTGTGCGTTTTAACATGATTGCGGCTGATGCACATACAAAGTTGGCAGTCTCCGAAGTCCAGCCACTCTGAAGGGAAACAAACTGTCATTGCTTCTAATTACTTACGGCAAGCAGCTGCAAACTGACCACTGAACCTCGGCTGGACCCGACACAACAGAACCAAAACGTCTGGGCAGAAATTTACTGCATCCGTTCTAGAAGACGGTACGGGACTTTCGGCCACTTCTAAACACAGATTTTGGCTCATTTGTTGCAATTTGAGAAGCCAATAAGCGCCTTAGCATGTCTCCCTCTGTCATGTTTACTGAGAAGAAAGTCAGAGAGCAGAAGGAGTTGACTATGTGGGATTTTGTACTGCACAAAGAGGACCAATGGACTGTTGGTATGAAGTAAAAAGGATGAGCCCATAACAAAAGATTGGATTGGAATGTTTGAGTAATCTATTGCGTAATGTACATTTGAGTTCCAATACACAAAGGCATCAAAGTTCAAAACACTCACACTCATTGGAATTAGTAGGTTAAAAATATATGGCATGCTGGGGAAATTCTGCCTGTTTTGGACGTAGTTTGTTCACTCCACACTAAACTGTACCAATGTGTCGCATTATGGTCAATGACACGAAAAAGTCCTGAAATGTCCACGGCCACTTCTGCCGAATGTCACAGCACCCACTCTTGTTTTTATCCACCTGTTTGTCCAGTGAAGGGGGCACTACTTAAACACCAATTTGTTCACGTCCGTAATATAAAATAAGATAAGATAAGATAAGATAAAACTTTTATTAGTCTCACAGTGGAGAAATTTCAGTGTCATCGTTGCACATTACAGCAGAGAAAGGAAATAAGAGCACTCAGATTGCACACATCAAAGTCTATTATTTAAGATAATAGACAATACATTTAAGATAAAATAAAATAAAATAAAATAAGAAACTCTGGGCTATAATTGCACTTGGTTCGGAGTATTTACAGATGTCTATATTATACATTAGCGGCGGAGAATATGAGGATATGAATATGAGCAGAATAAACATCAGAAATAATATCAACAGGTAAAGTGACTTGAATGGGAGAATTATCAGATGGATATGAATAATACAGTAAGATATCAACAGGTAAAGTGACGGTGAAAGGCAGAATTATCAGAAATGAAATAATACAGTAGTACTGATAACAGTAAATATCAGATATGTAGTACTGTAGTAGTACTGATAACAGGTAAAGTGACTAGTGACAAAGTTACTCGTGAATTATCAGAAACACTTGTGCAGACTCAGCAGTTCCTGTTACACATTCTCGTTGTACAGTCTGACAGCAGCAGGAAGGAAAGACCTGCGAAACCTCTCCTTCACACATCGAGGGTGATATTAACAGTGCTCCAGACGTTTTGGATGCAATGTGTTACGTCCACAACGCCCAGTTTGTCTGCAGTTATTGAATAATATTTATCTGCATAATATATAAACTATAAGTAGAGATTGATTATAGTTTTATTCCCAACCATTAGCGACTACATAATCTTCCCTGTCCTGTAAATTCTTCCATTCACAAAGCCTCCAACACGACATGTCCCCAAAGTTCAATACCATTATTCTTGATATGGTTTTGAGACCGTCTTAGATTATCCTATGTATGTCTGTAGAGTACATAGTATTAAAGAATTATCAGGTACAAACATTATTGGTTCAAACTAGGGCTGTCCAAAATAGCGCGTTATTAACGCGTTAACGCAAATCAATATTAACGCCGTCATTTTTTTTATCGCGCGATAAAAAAAAAAAAAAAAAAAAAAAAGATTTTTTTTTTTTTTATTTTTTATTTTTTTTTTTTACTTTTTATTGCAGACAAACACATAGAAACAAAGAAAAGGACTAGTTCAGATACATTGTAGACAGAGATTACAAACAATATGTAGTTGGAGATACAGGGGGCCAAAGAAGAAACCCAGAAGGGCACATAGGAGGGGAGGGACATGAAGTGGGAGATGGGGGGAGGGGTTAATAAAAAAAGGCAATACAAGCAAACAGTATACAGTCATAGATATACCGAAGGTAAACAGAGAAACAGCATAGAGTATTTACATGAACAAATTTACAAAATATTTACAGATTGTTTATCATCATCATAATGACACCATGATGTTTCTATACAGTCTATGGTCTATACCCACACATACACACACACACCCACACACACACATTGAAGGGGCTTTTTGTTACCAATTATTTATTTTGTCATCCATTTATTGATGATTTTGCATCAAATGTTAGTGTGTAATATAACACTACACATTGTTTTCAATAAAAAAAGCAATTGCACACAGCACGCAAATGTGTGACTAATTTGCGATTAATCGCGAGTTAACTATGAAATTCATGCGATTAATCGCGATTAAATATTTTAATCGTTGGACAGCACTAGTTCAAACATATATTGTATTGCCCCTAGAAGTAAGATTTATGCCGTGTACAGTTTAGTGTGGAGTGAGGCAGTTGTATTAATTTAATCTGCTTGTCACATACACCTTCAATCTCTAAAGCGGACATAACACCTCTGCATTTGACCCATCCTGCAATGCCATTAGGGAAACCTGTCAGTGCAGCCCCAAGGACCCATCTCCAGAGGTTGAATCTCAGCTCGTATCTGGATTACCAGGTACTAGAAAACTGACAACTTATTTCTTATAGTCTAACAAATACTATAACATGTTAAATAAGCCCCAACCATGATCAAGAAGTTTGTTATGAAATAGATAAATACTAATGCAAATAAGCACAACTGTAAAAAAGCCTAAGGGAAGAACTATTATCCTGATACAAGATGAACTGCTTAAGGAAACACAGTGACATTAGAATCATACCAAGAATGAATTATTTGTTTTCCAAAAGTAAAAAAAAATTTAGAGGAGGAAGAAATGGCGTTTATATGAGATAAGTATCGCCTCTTGTTAAGAATGTTTGTAATGAAATATCTAAATTGAGTATCAGAATGAATATAATCCAGTTAAACCGCTCAGAAATGTGGTAATCTATCAGGTGATGCTCGGTCAAACCTCTACAATTTTCCCTTTTTTCCAACCTCCTGCGTGTCCAGTCAGCCTAAGGTCCTGTGTCCTGAGCTGACCAATCAAGTGCTTGGCTCTGAGCACAAGAACAAACCCTGGCACCGCTTTGGCACACCGGGCAGCGCCACATAATTAAATGACACCGCGCGGCCCATTGACTCTAGCAGATCAGATGGGGTTAGCACACCTCGGAGAAGGGAGCTTTTCTAGCTCTTGTTCCAATTCCGCACTCGTTTCTTTCTGTGTGGCTCTGGCTTTTCACAGCTTATTGCGCTTACACTAGACGCCACGGTGCGAAGCGTCACCTACGTGTGGCAGACCAGATACTCACGACACGGGCCGAATAACAATTTTGTAAGGAAGAATTATGGAGAAAAGGTCCTCCTCACTTACAATCTGAGAAATTACGTCGGCTTGCACTTTATGTAATGATGTTCAGGTCTACTGCTGTTAAAACCTATAGCTTAAACATGCTATACCTGATTTATTTTCTAATGAGTTCATAAAAATGCTTATTACTACATACAAATTGTTTTTTAATCCGTAACTTAATTGAATACTTGAGCTCATTGATTCAGCTTGTGTATGATTGTCTTCAGCGTAGATGGATCTTTGAGGTAAACACAGCAGCATGTTTGCAGAAAGTGGCTATACCTGCTCTGGATGTAACTGCAGACACAGCAAAACAGCCCAAACAATGCAACAGTGAGGAAGAGAAGAGAAAAAAAGAAAAAAGATTAAAGAAGAAATCAAGCCCGAGTGAATCTAGCTAGCTTACATTGTATCTTCTGGAGAGATCGGGACTGCCTCGGACTTTCTATGCTCGGACCACATTCGGGCGCGGAACTAGCGGTAATCTTTCAGTTATATATTTCGTTAGCAGTGCGTTACTTTTGTACCATTTCATCAGTGATTGTTGTACAGCCTACAAGAAGTTGCGCTCATGCTAATGTTAGCATACGTATCAGATCACAAATACAACTAGATGGCTCCGTGGATTGAGAGCGTAGGGGAAATGAGAGACAAGTGAGCGAGTTGGGGGGCGGCGCTAAACATTCAAACTGATAAAAACTTGCAGAAACGGGTAAAGCTCCTTTAAAGACGCAAAACAAAAGATGCCGATATTATTGTAGGTAGGATTTGTTTTTACAGTCTTTACACACATTCTCTTCGGGCTTCTTTCTGCTCACCGGTGTCAGATAGATCTTTCTAACAACCTGACCAAGGTTGACTGGACCTACCTTTGGCCCGATGCCAACGACTGCAGGGAGGTCAGGTATTTTAATTCAACTTAGCCAGGAAAGGAAATTGTTCGCACCAGAGTGAAGCACACGGCAGAATCCAGCCTTTGTGGCCGCCATCTGATAGTGCTAATCTGATAGTGCTAATCTCAAAGATGGAAGAGGAAACATAAGACAGTTATGTTATCACACTCAGCTGCAGGAGTGAAGCGTTTCTATGTTTTGTTTTTGAAACCAGTTGTTCGTCAAAATGAAACTCTGACTCACTTTTCTTTCCACTGGAGCCATCCCGCTGGCAGCTTTGACCAATTCTCTGACACTTGCATAACTCCACCATTCCACAAATACTTCTTCTGCACTATATTCATGCTTTATTTGTCCAATTTGTTGTATTTCTAACCAATAAACGTAAAAGGAGTAAGGAGTTAGATTTTCTGTAACTGCAGTAACTATAAACTGCATTTGTTCTTATGCCTTTTGGAATGTCCTTTGAGATGATCCTTTGGTATAAATCAGGGGTCTCTAACCTTTTTCATTCGGAGAGCTACTTTTAGGCAACAAAAGAGGCAGAGAGCTCCTTTCAGCAGAGGTAATAAAAAAATCGACATATATTGTAATATTGTAAAACCCTATATTAATAATTATGATAGATATGTATTGACTCAAAATAAATGTATTCAAAATCAGTTGTTAAATTCTAAGTCCTTTGGGGAGCTACCTGAATGGGGCTGGCAAGCTACTGGTTGTTCCCGAGCCACATGTTGGAAACCCCTGGTATAAATTATTCTTCTTGTTTGCGTTCAAGTGAATACATCTATGATTGAGCAGTTTAGCCTAATACTTCTCATTTAATTAGTTTTATACAATCAGCATTGAAATAGCTACCATACAGTATATCTTATTAATGAACTCTGAACATTGTAAAGCGCTTTGGGTGACCATGGTCTGTAAAATGCGCTATTTAAATAAACATTACTTACAAGTCTCTCCATGGCCTCGCACCAAGGTACATAAGTGACATGTTAGTCCCATTTGAACCAGCCCGGACTCTGAGGAGCACCGGGACTGGCCTCCTGCTGGTGCCCAGAGTCAGAACTAAACATGGGGAGGCTGCATTTCAGATTTGTGCGGCTAGGATTTGGAACAGTGTTCCTGAGAATGTGAGACAGGCGACTTCTGTGGCAGTTTTTAAGTCTAGGTTAAAAACGGTTCTGTTTAGCTGTGCATACAACTGAATGATTTTATTTTATTTTTAGCTGCACAATGGCTACTTATGGTTTTAATCCCATGTGTGATTTTAATGTTCATGTGATCTCATTGTGTGTTTTTAATGCCCCTTAGGATTCTATTTGCATTTTTTATTTTAATGTGGATTTTAATGTCTACGATTTATGTCTGATGTGATATGGGTTGTGATTGATTGATACTTACTATAGCTACATGTTTTGATTTACACTATTGTCTAAAGGCCACGGCCGTTACTTGTACCATCACAAAGCCATAACCATTGCAAACTGAGCTAAGTGCTTTTGTTCCACCCTCTCATTGTCTTCTGTGTGTTGTGTTGCTTCGAGAACACCACTGCCTCTGTCCACCACATGCGCCGCTCGGGTTTTGTGCGAGTGTAAATAAATGTGTGCGGAGCAGCTGCCGACAGCCGCGACCAGCACTTTTCTTTTCCGAAGATCTATGCTCCTTCTGCTGCCACTGGAAGAGAGAGCAACAAACAAGAACCACAGAACAAAAATCCTGATTCAGACTCCACCCACTCAGCGTTCCGGATGCCGTGCTGCGGTTGTCGTCCCGTGTACACAGGCGCCGGAAATGCACTGGGTTAATGCATACATGCAGGTAATGATATAGTCCACTCGGTTTAAAAACGTCTCACTCCGAAGCCAAGTTGATTTGACCACAAAGTTGGGGCCGCCGCTCTGACTCAGGCTTTCATGTGGCGCTCCAGACCATAGTTGAACATTGGGCGTCCATGTTTACGGCCTGATTCTAAACTGTGGTCGTGAAGCTGCTTGTTCTGGAAATGGTAGATATTTTTCTTCAGAAATGTGAAAGCTGTGGAAGGTTTCGAGGGTGTGTCATCATCAGTGCGACACATTTTCTTTTGCGCTTTACAGAAGTTAAAGTTGTGTTTGTTCAGTCAGTACTGTTTTTGGGGTAATCTAAAGTTTGCGGATGACTGATTTTGACTCGTTCATTATTTGTAGTTTGTCTTGAAAGTCCTTGAGAAGGGAATTTTAGATTGAATTTTTAGACTGTAATAATATATATTTTTTTAAATTGTATCCGGTTTCTTTGTGAGTGATGAACCCCCCCCCCCCCCCCCACACACACACACACACACACAAACACACACACACAAATCATGACTAATAAGAATAAGAAAGGCAAGGTTGGCAAGGCAAGTTTATTTGTAGAGCACAGTTCATACACAAGGCTCAACTCAAAAGTGCTGAACAAAACAAGATCAATACCAGGCATTAGAATCATAAATAATCACAGGACATTAAAACGAGTGAAGATGCAGTCTTTGAGTTGTATGCACTGCTAAATATACCAGATTATTTTAGCTGGATTTGAACATTGTCATTGTAGAAATCTGTCTCACATTTTCAGGAAGACTACTCCAGATTTTAGCTGCACAAATGTGAAATCCTGGCTTCTCATGTTTAGTCCTGACTCTGGGCATTAGCAGGTTGTGGTGGAGTCGTGGTAGTTGATAGTGCAAAGTGTGCAAAGTGAGTTAGGAGTTAGCCAATATAAATCTTGAGCCTAAATTCCTTTGGGTCATTGTTTTGCACTGATGTTCTTCGTTTACACAATTTAGTATATTTTTTTTTTTCTGATGGTGAAATGTGTCAGATTTTTGAGGACATGTGACCGGGATCTGGTGTTTGTGGTGACTGAGGTACTTTTATTTGGCTACAGAAAAACATGTTGATTATTTTTACAATTTCAAAGCTAATTTCTTAGGATAAAAAACCCCTGCATTTTTAGTTTTACTCTAATCAATTGACCAAACACAATCATTATTTTGAATCTGCGTAATATACTATTAACTTATACTTCTATTCAAATCGGTTTACACCACTCAGCTCTTTTATCTTTGGTCCAGTTTTGGTTCAATCCAAGCATTACACACACATTTTGTTCAGAAACGCCTACACAATATGATACCTTGAAACAGATGCGTCTTTAATGTAAATATTTAAAAACAACCTCATCCATGATTCACCAACTCCCTCTTCAAATCAAATCCACCTTATAAGCCTTATTCCCTGTCCTTATAAGCTATTCTTTTTAAATTTGCTTTTAAATTGGCCTTTAAAACTTTGAAAAAATCCACGTCAGTCGCATAAACTATGTTTGTCTCTTTCTATTCAGACGTCGTTCAGTCGTAGATGCTGTGCATGCCTTTGTACTCGGATACTCCTGTTTTGTGCTGTAGTAGTTCACTGGAAGCAGTGTAATGCCTGGTCCCAGGAAATCGGGTTAAACGAGCTCACCCGTGGTCAGAGACG
Source organism: Knipowitschia caucasica (assembly GCA_964034765.1). NCBI lineage: Eukaryota > Metazoa > Chordata > Actinopteri > Gobiiformes > Gobiidae > Knipowitschia > Knipowitschia caucasica. The sequence goes on along the minus strand of OZ035827.1, from coordinate 6,664,446 downwards.
TGTTTCTGAGCAGCTTTCTCCACAGGGGCTCTGCACATACAAACATTTCTCATGCTGAGATCTCCTGCTGCTCACTGTCTGCGGGAGTCTGTGTCATCTAACAGAAAAACAAGCGTGCCATAAGCTGTCCTGAGAGGCACATGGACATGTGTCTAACCGGAAGGAAATGGACGATACTCTTTGAAAACATCCACTGTATTCAAGTATTGTTGAGATTTCTTAGACTTCAGGCAAACATAGGGTCAGTTGTTTTGTTAAGTCATCAAAAATACTGCATACAGTGCTTTGAAAAAGTATTCATACCCCACACACCTTTTCATATTAGTCTTGCTTGTTGCAAACACTAACAAATGAAAGTGGATGAAATTGTGAAGTGAAAGCAAAATGATTCCTCAGGTTCCTTCTTCTATTGGGTTCATTTGGAACATTCTAGTTGCCACTAGACAGTTATGAAGTGTAATCGTCTGGTAATGTAGTGACCAGGAGCAGTTTGTCAGACATGTCTTGGTAGGTTTGCAGTTGTTCCACTTTGTCTATTCTTGGATGATGAATGGATTAGGTTATACATATTCCACTTCATCCCTAACCTGTGTGTTGTTCTGTGCACTTCACGACACTGTTTAGAAACCAGTATCCTCTGAACAAACCTCTGAGGCACATTACAGACATTGGTTTGAGGTCAGTTCAATCTCTAGACTCTACTTAATAGCTCTGTCAACATTTGGCCATTCATCAATCACCAGGCAATAGGTTTGATAAAAGGGGACTGAATCCTTTTGCAAAACACGCTTTTCAGTCTTTTATTTTCAATTATGAAATGATGTATACATTTATTTTAACTTCACTGTTGTCTATTGTAATATTTAGTGAAAACCCGTCTTTAGTAGGAAAAATATGGATACTTTTTCTCAGCACAGAACAAAAACTGATAAAAACGCTTTAACCACACCTTTCTTTAACACACGTGAAATCCTTGTTTCTGTTAGCTTTGATGTCTTTTGTCAATATTCCTGGAACAATCAGCTGGAGCGTGTTGTGCGCCTCTTTGCCGTCCATGTTCCCATTTGTGTTGTGATGTACAGGATGTTCCAACGCCGTTAACTAAGAGAGGAAGAGAGAAAGCATTCGGAGGGTTGGAGCAATGGACGAGTCATTTTCCCTGTCCGAGTCTGTTGTTTCCCCACTAAAACCTGTTATTTTCACTCATAAATGGAAGCCAGGTAGTGGGTGGATTTTTTTTTTCACATTTGGGGACATTTTATGAGGGCAGACTGGCTGCTGCTTAAACATTTGCATGGATATAACCTCTCACGTTTTGTGGGGGCCAAACAATTTAATTAGCACGGCAATAACTTTGGCTGTCACGACAATAATGATATATATTCATTAAAATACAGGTTTTGTGTGCAGTATATGAGCCAGTTTCAAGCATGAATACACCACTGTGAGACACACGTTTAAAAATACATTCATATTTTGTTTTTTTTAGAGGGATTTTTTTTCTGATACAGATCCCAGCTGTAATATCTTAGCAACAGAATGCCTCATGAACAAAGTGGATCGCTGTGTTTATTTTGGTTCATATCAGGTATAGGCATAAATGTCATGTCTGGAGCTCATGTGCAAGAATAAGATAAGATAAAAACTAATTGGAGAACCTCTGTTGTTGGAGTTCAGCGTTTTGTCTGAGGATGGGACAAACGACAGGTTCAGTCTGATCCCGCACAGAGCCCGCCGCAGCATACATACTCCTGCCGAGAGGAGGCCCAGGGTCTGTGGCGATGCTTGTGGCTCGTCTCAGCGCTGCCGATTCATTAATGAACTGATTTGTAATGTTGCAGCCCAATTATCTTCATGGCTTTTTGTGAATGTAGGCGAGCTTGTTTTTTAACCCTTTATGTTCACTCCTTGAAGAAAGGATTTTATTTTTTAATTTTTAATTTTAATTTTATAAGATGTATAACACTAATAACACAATAAGGATAATAATAATAATAAAAACATAATTATTTGTTTTTTGTTTAATGGTCAATATGCCGTTTGATGGTAAAAGTGCCTAAAACCATGTGAGTAGATTTAGTGACTCAAAAGGTGATCTACCCAAATGTTAAAGGGTTAAGTTGGACTTTAGTGACAATTGTTGGTGAGAAATGTATTGTGTTTATCTTTGTTGTATAACAGCAGAGGCCAATGTATTTAGATAACTTGTTATGTTCTCTTGCTCTGCCCAACACATTTGGGGCTCTCCGCATGGATCCAATCCCCATAGTGGTAGCATTATCGGTACAAAATTAAAATTATCTAATTTTTGTTGGTATGTATACATTCTTTTGATTAGAAGGATTGGTTCATTTTAATGTCAGCACTCTTATTGCCACTCTTTCTTCTATTGCCATTTTTTATCCATCCATTTTCTTCAGGCAAAATGGGGTTAAGTGTCTTGCCCAAGGACACAACAACAGCAGTCATCAGTGGGAGCCTTGACATAGGTCTCATGGTGGGCTCGAACCCACGACCTTCAGGCCCAAAGGCCAATGCTCTACCAACTGAGCCACTATCCTGCACTGACTATTTTATTCTGACCCTAACATGTTGCACGCTTCTGTCTTTTGCACATTTCTTCAGTGTGAGATCAATAAAGTCTATCCTATCTTATCTTCCAAAATAAGCCAAAGTTCACCGGGTCCCACAAAAGTTCCACAAGAAAACGAAAAACATAAACACAGTACTCATCCTAATACAAACTGCAGATGAAGAATTTGTGTTTTTCTCGCTTCGTTCCCACAGAGCAGTCAAATTGAGAAAGTGCCATCAGGTATCCATTTCCTCTGTGGTGATAGTGCACTTGGTAGAGCCATTAAAAATTGAAGCCTGCGTGGTTACACAGAAAGCCCAAAGTGACTCCATCATTTAACACCAAAGAATGAAGCTGCATTGTCCACCGGCTGCTTGATGCGTGTCCAATATCAACGTTGTGTTTTTCCTGACCCTTCCACCGTAAACTACGCCGATAACTCCGCTGTCCATTATCTCTGGCCTTATCCCCTCATGTTGAGACGCACACACACACACACAGCACGTGTTATCTCTGGGTTTATTTTCCTGTTTGAGACCCATGTTTAACCAACTGTTGTAAAGCACACTCCACACATTCCGATGGAAGTTTAAATGGCAGTTTTGAGGCAGTCGGGAGTGTATTGATTTACATTGCATACTTGGCCGTCTAGACTAGGTGGTGGAACAGCGCCTGAGACCTGGATTTACAATGATGCCCCAAGGAAGCCTAACTGTGAAGGGTGTGATTGCGACCGACTCTCTGATCATAACAGAATATAGAACGGGGAAGAGGTGGGTATCCCCTATTTAAAGGGCTCCAGGCATCTGATTCTGTGCTGTGTAATTTTAGCTCCGGTGCTTTTCTAAATGGGGCACCAGGTTTAGTGTGGCAGTGAGCATTTCAACAAACATTACGTATGACATAATTCAAATACAAGCGCCATGTCCACATTGGTTCATAATATTTGTTTTTCTCACGCTATCATCATATACAGCCTTTAAATTTTTTAATGTTCGGTTCAGTTCTCCCACACTTTCCTAAACTACTTATCAATAAAATGGTCACTGCTGTTTATCGGGTGTAATGATAACTGCCATGATTTTATAAGTATATTTCTTGTTTGCTATAAGATAAGATAAGATATTCTTTTTTTCCTCCCACAGTGGGGACATTTCAGTGCGCAACAATGGCACTGAAATCACAGCAGAGAAAGAAGGAAATAAGAGCACTCAGATTGCACACATCTATTATTTAGGATAACAGACAGAAGAATTAAAATAAGATAATAACTATAGACTTAGGGTTTCAAAATGTCAATAAAACGTTTAAAGACATAAACTTTGGATGTCAATGCAAGTGGTGGAGTTACTTAATGCTCCAGATTCTCTCTTGCTTGTATCATTATTCGGAGCATTTGACCCATCGTGATGCCTCTCGGGCTTACGTCAGAAGCAGTGGTCGCCGTAGTAACAGCGCCGGGGAACCCATCTCCAGATGTTTATGCTCGGCTTGGTCAGGACCACCGGAGATGGAGGATTTACCTAGTGAGCATGTTTTTAGTGGTAGGGGAAACCGGAGCACCTGGATGAAACTTACGCAGGCCCGGGGAGAACATGCAAACTCCCTCAGAAGGCCCTGTTCCGACCAGGATTCAAACCTAGGACCTTTCTTCTTGAGTAGCGACAATGCTAACCACTCAGCCACCGTGCCGATTGTATTGTAATTGGTCACATTGTTCATGACAGGAAATAGTTTTAATTTGATGATTGTCCAAATGTTGAAATAAGAAAAACGATGAAGCAGGAATTCTGACGCAGGCTCCTATGACACAATCTAGAGTTTTCTGATTTCTTTCTTCATTATGGTAACAGCACCGCAGTGCATCTGTTGAATTCATACCCCTCTCTAAAACACATGGAAACAATAAAAGAACACACAATGGAATCTACCTTTTGAGCCTCCCATGGGTTGGAGCTGCATACCGAGGGAGCTTATCCTGCGGAGGAGCGGCCACTCACAGCCAGAGGACACCACCATTAAACAGTCTCCATTTCCTTCCTGCGCCAAAATGGGAAATCCAAGCACCCTTTTTACAAACTTTTATTTTGAGAAGTTGCCTAAATCAGGTACCTTTACAATTATCTTTGCTTGGATTGTTTCTTTCCTTATAAACACCTTAAGAGAATATATTTTACACCAGTATGAATTTTCTTTGTTTCCATAGCATCCATAATAATAAATAATAATTTTGAGTTTGCAAATTATCGTCTGAAAAGAGACACGGACGATGTGTGCGAGGAGGTCTAAAACATGGTATTTTTTATTTATTGTCCTTTTTGAACATTCCTTTTGTTGTCAAGCACCTTTGTCAACTTGAATGAACATGAACCCTCTTTTATTTAGCTTCTGTTTATGATTTAAAAAGTCACATTTTTGGGTCATGAATGTGGAAGTAGACTGAGGAATGACTGAGCTGTTGTGCGCGGGAATGTGACATATAATGTTTAATTAGGGATGGGTGTTAAAACGATAACGATATTTATTGCGATAGACACGTGTTCGATCTCAATAGAAAACAGGGTCGATAGAATGTTCCATAGTTTAACTTAGCTCTGTTAGAAAAAACAGGAAGAAAACACAGGAAGTAAAGCCGAGTCAGAAGCGCGCGGCATTCTGGGACTTCTCGACCTATCACAGCTGATCATGGACTGCAAAACATTCTGGTAAATGCAAAAACAATGCCGTGTCAATGGTTCTGCACGTCCGTTCGAGGAATAGCATGTGTGGTGCGATAGAGGCAGTGGGTACAGACACTCGATGCATTCGGCGAAAGCAAGGGATGAACTTTTTCCTCTGGAAGCACAGCCGCATGGAGCCGTCACGGGGACACAAGACACTCGAAAACAGCCAAAACAGGAGTTTAACCAGGACTAAACCAGGATTAAACCAGGATTAAACCAGGACTAACAATGGGGGAGACTGCTTGTGAACATATTCCTCCAGCCTCATTCCCCGTGACTATAAAAAAGGCTGCCGACAAATGTATTTATTTAGGTTTAAAAAAACAAAAAAAACAATATATATCGTTATTGACCGATATGAATTACTTATATTGTGATATCGTTTTCAGCCATATCGCCCAGCCCCGTGTTTAATCAATGTTTTATTTTATAGACTTTTGTTTTGATTATTTTTGATTATTTTATGATCCATCCATCCATCCATTTTCTTCCCCTTAATCCATTTCTGGGTCGGGGGGGTGGCAGTCAGAGCTGCACCCAGTACACAGAGCACCAGCCCCTCACTGATCCTCCTGCAGGTGGTGAGTCCACAGGAGCTGAGATCTTTTCAGTTGGGGCTTTGGGCAAAGTAGGGTTAAGTGTCTTGCCCAAGGACACAACGACAGCAGTCATCAGTGGGAGTCATGAAGTAGGTCTTATGGTGGGCTCGAACCCACGACCTTCAGGCCCAAAGGCCAATGCTCTACCAACTGAGCTACTGTCGCCCTTATTTTATGATTATTTACATTAATGATTTATTATGTTATTTACATGCATGGGCCCATTTAAATTTAGACATGAAAACTATAAGCACAGACAAAAGACCGTCAAAAAGAGTCTGTTATGCTAGGGTATGTAAACTTATGAACATAACTGTTTAAACGTACATAATTAACAGATATTATAGTAAGTAGTAAGTAAGTATTTATTTATATACCGCCTTTTCACTGCAGATCTGAGTCTCAAAGCGGTTTACAATTGTTAATTTTTTGTGCATTAGTCTCTCACTCCACATAGAGATGGGAGCGGGGTCGCCAGTACAGGAGGCGCATGCTAGAACTATTGGACATATTTTTAGTGGTAGGGGAAACCGGAGTACCCGGAGGAAACCTACGCAGACACGGGGAGAACATGCAAACTCCACTCAGAAAGGCCCTGGTCCGACCGGGATTCGAACCCAGGACCTTCTTGCTGAGAGGCGAGAGTGCTATCCACTCAGCCACCGTGCCGCCCATTATGCCGGATGGATGACAGTTTTTCAAATTATTGCAAACTCAAACCTAAGAACACGTTTGGTTTTCACACAAGATAAGATGTTGATGCGGCTCCACCTCAGAGTGCTTTTGTAGGTCACCTGACGTCTCACGTAGCAAATCTGTTATTTTTGGACCGGTGCCCCCTTCACTCCAACATGGGGATTTTGGCAAAGGGCAGCCCTCCTGTATTTGGGATCTCTTCTCCAGCTGCAGCAGGGTGTTGAAATCAGAGGAAAGGTGCTTTTTGGGCCCTCTTTAATGCCCTCTTTCAATACCAGTATAACATGAACTTTTATATTTAACCTGGTATAGTGAGAAGTATATGCCATTAACACACTTTCAGGAAGGTATTTCTTTTTATATATTTTACCTTTCTCCCTTCCAGCTGAAATGATAACCAACAAATTGTACACAAAGGCTGTATCCAAATGTCCCGATTATTCCATATATAGTGAATTATATTGTTAGTGTTTTAATGTCCAACAGTACTTGGCAGAGGACTTGTGAAACACGGAGTAGGCCTTGACCTCCATCAGCAGCGTGTCCTTTGTGCAACAATCATCAGTCCACACTCTCTATCAGCCGCGGTACCCCTCTGCCTCCTCTTCCTCCCTTTATTCCATGTATTCCATTTGGTCTAATTATACCTTAAGGATAAAGTAATGCTGCAATAGTTCTGACAAAGGAGAGGCAAAAGAGTGCATTAAAGTAGCTGTATGTAAGCATGTCAAGTCATAATTAAATGGCCCTAATCTGTCAAAAGGCATTAATAAAACATCTTTTAGCATACTTATTTACCTGATTACAATAGTTCAGCCGAGATGATTGAATTTCACAAGCCCCTAAATCTTGCTATTGTTTTCATTTTGATTGGTAAAACGGTGGCGGACGGGACAATCACAAAGTCTGTGATCTAGGCTAAATGCTAAAGCTAGGCTAAATGCTCAATGCTTCACTCACTCCGGCGCATTACATACCTCACGTTAAACTCAGATCCAATCGGTCCATGCCAGACCTTAGTACGATGGTGTGGTACAGTACGGCCAGGCTACATTTAGAGGTGTGTGAACAATATCTAATGGAGATATTCTATAATTTTATATTTTCAAAAGCAAAAACCAAGCATGTTTTTAGTAAATTACCTTTTTCAAGTATTGTGTTTTTCATTGCTGTCCACTGTCAACTGATAATCTCATCTGCACTTCTTTTTGGCTTCATACTTGAGAGTATTGGACAATCTAGTGCAAATATTAGGATTTTGTTGTTTACTGATGATAAGGATGAACACATCACACTGTTCTCTTGGAGTGTGTCACCAACGCTGTGCTTTTTATGAGGGCCCCTGGCACATAGAGGTGATTTAAAAATAGCCGTCCTGTTTGGTCAGTGACAGTTTGAACTTTGCTCTGGACTATCTGTTCTTGGACGCATGACGGCAGACTTTTTTATGCCATGCGGATCAAAACAAGACGGCTTCAGTTTGATCGTGATCCGTCCGTAATGATTTTACAGCACGGCCACAATATCGTCAATAAACTTAAACTTCTGTAACCTTTTTGTTATCAAAGTGTAGGAGACTAATATCATCTGACGTGTGCCGTGGGTGTGCGCTTTGTGAAGGTAATAAGTGGAGGAATACTAACGGCTTATTAACCGAGCGCGAGGTCTGTGCAAAAAAAGGCCAAGGTCTGATATTTCTCTGTACAGACCGAGCAAGCAAGGTTAATAAATGTTTTATTATTTGACTCTTGTCTGTGTCTTTACCAATGCTTTTGAGATATATGTGAAGTATGTTCATGTCCAACTTGGTTTTGTGTGATACGCGTTGCAGATTGTCATGGTAACGGTCCGAGGAAAGATATCAAATGTGATACGCGCTGTTCGGACCAATTGTCATGGTAACGGTCCGAGATGGGAAAATATCAGACCGGTAATCAACCAATCAGAGCGCGCGTACGGTCCAAGTCATATAATAATCTCTCCCGATCAGTGTTGAAGGTATATAGGAGGAATTTCCCACATTACAGGAAAAAGAACTGCCCTCTACACTTTTTGAACCAAACTCTATGGTCTTATTTGACGAGCACGTATCACCAGAATGACTAATGTAATGTAATGTTATTTACATAGCGCATTTTACAGACTAAGGTCACCCAAAGCGCTTTACAATGTGCAGAGTTCAGATATTGTTCCAATCATTCCACACACGGTGATGACAGAAGCGAGTCCAGAACACACTGGACCATCAGCTCCAACACCATCCATTCACTCTCTCATTTACATTCATACCTATTGTACATGTTTTTAGTGGTAGGGGAACATGGACACAGGGAGAGCGTGCAAACTCCACTCAGAAACGCCCTGTTCCGACCGGGATTCGAACCTTCTTGCTGAGAAGCGAGACTGACAAATGGGAGGACCAATGGTTTTCATGATCCACCCGGAAGTAGAAAATCCTCCTATTTACCTTTAAATGTCTGTTTTTCATCACTCAAAAGATTGAAGGGTGCAACTTTTGAGCCAGTTGAATCATTTTGGTCCTTAGGGTTAGGGTTTATTTGTTGTCATATCTGTTTCATTAATATACTGTATATATAAACATTTCTGCGGCCCAAAGTGAATGGGAGGGAGGTGTGTGGTCAGAGAGTGTTTAGTGTTTAGACCAAAATAGTCCAACCCCCGTTCAAACTGTATTTCTGTATCTTTTTTTGTATTTTTTGTATTTTTTGTAGCTTTTATTATTTTATTAAGTTTGTTTTATGATGTCGTGATTGTGTTTTAACCTTCTGTAGCTCTTCTAGATGTGATTGCATAGGTAAAGAGAGTCATAAAAACATATATACAGTATAAAATAAAAAGCATTATGTTTATGATTGTGTTTGTGTTTGTGATGTGATGTCTCTGTGGCAGACCTAAGAAGACCACATTCATCTATGTGGAAAAGTACAAGGCAAGGCAAGGCAAGTTTATTTATATAGCACAATTCATACACAAGGCAACTCAAAGTGCTGAACAAAACAAGAAAGCATTAACATCATAAATAATCACAGAACATTAAAAAGAAAGATAAAAATATAAAATCCCTCAGTTGTATGCACAGCTAAACAGAACTGTTTTTAACCTGGATTTAAACATTGTCATTGAGGAGGCCTGTCTCACATCTTCAGGAAGACTGTTCCAGATTTTAGCACAGTGTATAATAATATTTGGTATTGACATCCACATTCAACATTTTTTTCTGTACATTTGCCTTTGTCTGGTTCATTTGTAGAGACAAAATGGTTAATGGTTTGGCTGACGTTGTGGATTGGGTGCAAATAGCCTATTTCCCAGTGCCATTTGATTTATTACTTGTCATTTCTCCAGTAAGGACTGAAACAGGGTCATAGGATAAATTGCTACTGATCGAGTATTTAAATATTTGTCATCTCATTGCGTGTAAGAGTAATCGATGCTTTTTATCATTTACAGGTTTAAACAGGCTTCCACTGGACTCAAACAAAGCCGTAATTATTGTAGTAGTAGTAGCAGTATTTCTATATGAGCAGTTTTAAAATGTATTTTATATATATTTTTACATGCACATTTAATTCAAGAAAGATAGAAAGCTCAAAAGGAGAAGGCAGAAGAAAAACGCTTATAAGTGTCTTCCCCATTATAAATAATTCATTAAAGTGGCTGCAAAACGATTTAAATTTTCACGTGACATTACTGATTTTTACCATCATCAGGAATTTATTGCAGAACGAAATGGTTAATGGGAAAAAAACAGTATTATTATAACTTGTATCTATGAAGAGGTTTTCTATTTGTATCATGTTATGGTCAAGGAAATCCCTGCCCTAGTATGTGTATTAGCATGCATTAAAGTGGTTGCATTGGTGCCTGGTTCCGTGTGCATGCAGACTGACCTGTCCTCGATCCTGACCTGGTGGAGTTTACTCAGTTGACCCCAGTCATCAGTTAAACATTAGCCTGGACGCGGTTGGCTGTCGGCGATGGACTCTGGCTGTAGTACGCTGTGAGTCACGCATGGTATAGGACTCTGTGGGGATGGGAGAGAAGGTGTTGTCATGAGGAGCGCTGGGAGTATCAAAGAATATACGAGAGGAAGGAAGAGCCTGGAACTGGAATTTTGTTGAAATGATCCAGGTTGGAGCTTTCACTTAGTCAGAGCGGAATGGAGCACAAGGTTAGTCTGCTCTTGTTTGTGCTGATGTTTGGGATTGGTGTCTTTGATGTTTATGTTTTTATGTACATTGTGTAGATTTATACAGATTGGTAGATTATATTTGCAGAGAAGTTTTATTGCCTCTTTAGCAATAGTTTGGTGAAATGTTTTTCCTGATTCGTTGTGAGCATGCTGTTGTTCATCGTCTGCTTCGTTTGCTAAGAATCTATGAAAGGAGATTTAATACATTTATTAATCATCTTGGCCGTCACATTTTTGCGTTGCATTGCACTATGGCACCCGCTGTCATTGTAATCTCATCTTACTTTTTTGTTCCTAACATCATTTTTAAAATATGGTGGTACTAAATATAGCTGTAATAGTATCACTGCATAATATGATACTCGATGGAGCAGGCATGATACAAATGACAACATTCTCCACATTTATGGATTGACTTCATTGCTTGATTGGTACATTAAGTTTTTATGTTATAAAATAACCAGTTTTCTCATAACTCTGAGTCTTATGTCACAGATCGTGGGGTATTTCATCATTCAGAACAGGTGTCTTTTAGTCATTCTGTTGTTCTGTGTACAATAAGGAATTTATTAAACTGTGACTCACTCAACTCTGATTGGTCATCAGCTATCTGTTTGTTTTCAAAGTTTTTGTCTGTAAAAATGGAAATGTGATCCAAATGTGTTTGTCGAATGGGACGTGCTTTTGATATGACTGATGTTTTCTTTACAATAACACAGAAGAAGTGTCTGTCTGTGAAGTCTGAAGTTGTGTGCGAGGCGCTGACTGAGAAAAGCTGAAGTGAGATGGAGTCTATGGCCATTGGCGATCAATAAGAACTGACAGGATTAAGTCAGAGCTGCTCAAGCCTTTGCTCATAGCAGATGTACTTTTAATAAGGGCAAAAAGGGGTTACAATGTGCGCACTGACAATTCTCTTGGCTACATGATCTTGAATCGCACTATGTTTATGTTGTGAAATCTGATGCCTCTTGACTGTCTCTGCAACCTTATTTACTCACGGGTACAAATCAAGAAACCTTAAAGGAATAGTTCACCGTTTGTACATACTGACATATGTTCTTACCTTACCTTAGACTAGTTAATACGTACCTGTCTGGTCTTAGTCCGTGCGCTCTGTCATGCAAACGGAGCAAAAACGGGAGCACAAATGCAGCCTCCTCTGTATATTTTGTAGCACCAAAAGGTAGCTCCCGCTAGAAGCTACCAAACTCTTCCAAGTGTTCCCTATGGGCGGCACGGTGGCTGAGTGGATAGCACACTCGCCTCTCAGCAAGAAGGTCCTGGGTTCGAATCCCGGCCGGACCAGGGCCTTTCTGAGTGGAGTTTGCATGTTCTCCCCGTGTCTGCGTAGGTTTCCTCCGGGTACTCCGGTTTCCCCTACCACTAAAAATATGTAAATATGTATAGGTCCTGTTCGTCGACCCATCTCTGTGTGGAGTGAGAGATAAATGCCCAAAAAATAACAATTGTAAACCGCTTTGTGACTCTGGTCTGAGAAAGGCGGTATATAAATAAAGCTTACTTACTTACTTACTTACCTATTAAATGTATATGGTTACGTGACGTGTTACACTGCAAAGTATAGTAACACAGAAATGTAACAGTCGATTTTCTCAGCGGATAAAACGGGTACTATATTGTGAGGCGTAGTAATCTGAGGTGCGCTACGTCCGCGCACTAACTTCTCTCCGGAGACTTCTCTCTCGCTCACTTCCGTCAATAGAAGCAGCGTGACTTGTAGTACACACAGTAGCAGCGAGAGAGAAGTCTCCGGAGAGAAGTTAGTGCGCAGAGAAGTTAGGAGCGCTACGTCCGCGCACTAACTTCTCTCCGGAGACTTCTCTCTCGCTGCTACTGTGTGTACTACAAGTCACGCTGCTTCTATTGACGGAAGTGAGCGAGAGAGAAGTCTCCGGAGAGAAGTTAGTGCGCGGACGTAGCGCTACTCAGATTACTACGCCTCACAATATAGTACCCGTTTTATCCGCTGAGAAAATCGACTGTTACATTTCTGTGTTACTATACTTTGCAGTGTAACACGTCACGTAACTATATACATTTAATAGGGAACACTTGGAAGAGTTTGGTAGCTTCTAGCGGGAGCTACCTTTTGGTGCTACAAAATATACAGAGGAGGCTGCATTTGTGCTCCCGTTTTTGCTCCGTTTGCATGACAGAGCGCACGGACTAAGACCAGACAGGTACGTATTAACTAGTCTAAGGTAAGGTAAGAACATATGTCAGTATGTACAAACGGTGAACTATTCCTTTAACTTGATCTGCCGGTTATTGATTCTGTCCATATCCTAATGCTGCTATTACGTAGTAGGCCTAACAGTTGTAGCCATCACTGTATACTCTAGTCTGAAACATCCCTAAGTGTGCATGGGTTATTAGTTCAGAAAGAGCAGGTCTTCGGTGTAACTCACCTCAAAAATGCCAGATTGAAATGTCCATCAAAACTTCAACTATGCCGATACTACTGTAGTTTTACACCTTAGAATAGATAGAATGTAGTCTTTTGATTGACAATTCTCCCATTTATTTGTGATTTCTGATTACGGATGCAAACTGTTCACTGGCTACATTTGTGACATAAGTGACAAGTAAGAAAATGAATCAAAATGGAGCAGGAATACCGTCTTTTAGCTCGGTAGCTTAGGACAGCCTGAATCCAAAAGCTAAACCAGTGAAAACAGTCCAGTCTTTGGCTTGAGATCAACAGTATTTTTCTAGTTAGCAGATGGTTGCATTTTTAAGCATCTGCTCGTTCCTATTGCTTTGTTTTTATTTGTTACAACCAGTTTGATCTTGCATGGCGTCCAAGCTGATGGAATTTTTTCAAGCTTATGTGTTGTGCACCCAAAACATAGTTGTGTTGCTCTTTATGCAGGCCGCATGTGCAGTGAGGCAGATGCATGACAAACCCTCTTTACTTCCAGATTTTTTACTTATTACTTGGGGGAAGCCGGCAAACCCAAGGGAAACTCACCCTGACATGGGAAGAACATTCAAACTCCACACAGCGTCTTTGGGTGAGAGGTTCTCCTGGGTGTTATTTACCCTCTTCCTCTTAAATGGAATTACAAAACTATCCAACTTTAACCACTTATTGAGGACAAAAAGCTACAAAGTGTTCCTCTCGTTCTGTTTGAACTAAAGTCCCCCCAAGATGATGTGAAATCTGCAACGCCGCATGTGCAGAATTCTTGGCCGTGCTCTCGACCACGCTCGCTCTATTTTATCAATAGAACAATCTGATTTATTTTGTCTTGGTATTTTATCACTGCACATTTAGACACAGCTTTCAAACACACAAAATCCACCGTGAATACAACATCAAGTGTGAAAATGACTCGATAAATGATCAATGCCTTTGACACAGACGTATGTTGCTGTTCTTACATTAAACTGCACCTGTGAGACACTGCTATAGGGATGGGACAATGGTGGAATTTACTCACATAACTGTAGCCAAACTAATTGTGATTGTTGATTTGATCATGATTATCAAAAAAGTAAAACCTGGTCACAAAAACAATAATGGATTGTGTCACTCACTCCTAAATCATAGTTGCAGACACATTCACAGCTGCTTCCCTGTCTTATTTGACTTATACAATTACAAATCAGATAGAAGCACCCATGTACATCTGACTGTAGACCATTAACAGTTTTTATTGACTTTTACTTCATTATGATAGTTTCACTGAGGCACTTTGTAACTGTCTTTAGTGATATAGGGAAAGCCTGAAACTGCCACAGGCACACGGAGAACATGCAAACTCACTCAAAAATGGCTGGGAATATGAGCTCAGGACCCTCCTGTTCAGAGAGAGAGCAGCAACTACTGAAATGTTTCACAAGTGAATAATATAAAGCCAGCTATACTGCACTCAAGCCAGAGCAGACATCACAAACTGACAGAGAGCCACTGAAATCCTGAAGAGATTCAGTTTTCCGCTGCATGTGACACTACAAACTGAAGAGCTCTAATGACAGCACACACAGCAGTCTTCTAATGCGCTTCTGCTTCTGCTGCTGCTTCTGCTGCTGCTGCTGCTTCTGCTGCTTCTGCTGCTTCTGCTGCTGCTGCTGGGCAAGAAAAGGAGGCGGGACACAAACAGAGAGAGACTGCACTGAAGTGGGCGGCTTTGAATTCTGATAATTCACATATCTGCATCAAATCTGGATCTGTAAGACATGTTTTCCTCCTCAGTTTATACTCTACCCCTGAAGTCTTCCTCCTCATTCACAAGTCTGCTTCTGTCCGATGATCTCTAGACCTTATTTTCAAATGTAGGATGATATGGGACAGAGAAGAAGCACCTGTGAACTGAGATCGTAGCACACTGAGCCTGGTCACCACAAAAATTACATCATATATAAACAACCCAATGATCAATAGATTGTTGTTCATGTTCCAAAAATTGTGACTAACTCCAAGATACATATTTGATTTTAGCTAATTTAAATATTAGGGAAAACAGATTCAAATGTTTTCAAAGGGTCATGAGTATTATAAGTAAGTAAGTAAGTAAGTTTTTTATTTATATACCGCCTTTTCACTGCAGATCTGAGTCTCAAAGCGGTTTACAATTGTTAATTTTTGGGCATTTGTCTCTCACTCCAGACAGAGATGGGAGCCGGGTCGCCAGTACAGGAGGCGCATGCCAGAACTATTGGACATGTTTTTAGTGGTAGGGGAAACCGGAGTACCCGGAGGAAACCTACGCAGACACGGGGAGAACATGCAAACTCCACTCAGAAAGGCCCTGGTCCGACCGGGATTCGAACCCAGGACCTTCTTGCTGAGAGGCGAGAGTGCTATCCACTCAGCCACCGTGCCGCGGTGGCTGAGTGGATAGCACTCTCGCATTATCGTGGATAGCAATCTCGTATTACTTATACGATTTAGTAATATTTACGTCTACGCTAGACCCCAAGAAAGAATAACCAATGCACCTCATTTTTTTCTATTTTGGAAGATGTAGGAGCACTAATAACACAGAATTCGTTTTTTTGTATTTTCTTGATTTTTTTAACCCCTAGTTTGTTTTTTGTTTTTTTTAAATATAGGATTTCACCAAATGTTGAGATGCAGATTGATGGTAAAAGTGCCTAAAACCAAGAGAAATGCCCCAAAGAGGTTGATTTAAGTTCCAAGCTTCAGGTTGACTGTATATAGTCTCTCAAAAGATATCGTGACTCAAAAGGTGATCTACCAAATTGTTGAGGTTGAAATATTAACCTTTTTTTCTGCTTAAAAACACAGTCAACAGTAAAAGCCCCTTTAAGGAGTACACGGAAACATATCAATTCTTTGGTGAATATCCTTCTACACATGATCTCACACAAGTACATTTCCACCTGCAGCAGGAGAAAGTGCTCACACCTGCTGCAGCCCGGCCCTCCTCCCTGTCATCAGTGTCTTTGAACTGGTTAGAACATGTACATCAGTTTGGGAGGCAATGGGACGCCTTGTATTATAATGGTTTATTGGTTACAATAGATGTTTCCACTGATTCTCTTTAGCCTTTGCTCTCTCAAACCTTCCCTCTTTTGGGTTCTGGACAGTTTCTCATCATTTGTGAGAACTAGAACCTGGGATGAAGTGAATGAAGGAGCAAAATGCAAGAATGATTCAGTGATTGGTCAGATTGTGACCAATCACAGCGGACCACTGCCACAGGTCTCTTGTTAGCACAGACAGCTGAGGTAAACAAGCGGCGGAGGCTAACCTGAAACTTCCCGTGTCTTTGTTACCGGTTACTGCTTACACAGACAAACAGCCGTCCAAAAGAAAGACTCGTTCATCTGCGCTTCCCTGTTCTGTCATTCTATGGTCACGCCATCCACGTTCAGATGTGTCCATATTGTGAGACGTGAGCTCCGTAAACATACAATAGCGGGGAATTCGAGAATGCGGGGAGGGCGAGCAGAAGAGCGAGGCCTGCACTCGCATTCAAAAATGTCAAAAAGTGAGTTAGTGCAGCTTTAATGATAATAAAATAATAGTCCAGGGAAAAACGAACACCAAAATCCAAAACTAAATACAGGAACCAGGACAACGGACGACAATAAAATGGACCAATCAAGACATTTGAACAAGACAGGAAGTAAAACTAAAACCAAAAGTCAAAATAAAACCAAGTACTAAATAAATAAAAATTCCCACCATGACAGAACCTTGTATTCTCCTTTGGTTTGTTTCGGTTGACCACACTGGGCTGCCCAGTACAAAAATGTACAGGTGAAACCCGGAAAATTAAAATATTTTAAAGTTATTTTTCTTCTAGAATTCACGTTAAAATCTTCAACCAATAATTGACCTATTACTCGCAAAGCTACATAACACATAATCCTACCGTTTGTTTGTTATAACTGATGATTATGACTACAGTTCATTTTCAAAATATTATTATTAACTGAGAGGTTTTATTTGGGTTTTTACAATCTGTGAGTCAGAATTACCAACAGTATAACACTTTGCTTGTGATCAGTCTGTCTGTTTCACATTGTAAGATGAACTAAAGTCTATTCTTCTGCTTTTCAGCTTTTATACTGTAGTGCAATTGTATTTAATCACAAATATTATTTTATTTTTATATTGAGATGAACATAACACTGGCTTTATCTGTATTCATTCATATGCACCCCCTACAAAGAAGTAGATGTTTAAATGTTGATCAAATAAATTGTTTGTCAATACTTAAATCCATTTCTTTACAACAACCATTGCAATTTTCTTACTATTTTTTTCTCTATATATTTCCCCGTATTGGTCTGTGCCTGAACGGGGCATTACTCTGTCTCCCACAGTCACCCACAGATGACTTTGGCCGTGGTCTATACCTGTGGTCTGCCTTTAATTTCCGTAACACGCCACTGCATATCACCTCGACCAAAGAAAAGACCGGGCTTTGATCTCATGTCCCGCACTGAGGTCCTGTTTCTCGGTGAGTTCGGCTTGGACTTTTGATGTTCCGCATAGAGTCCCACTGTCGCCATTTTCTACATAAGCTATGAAGTTTAGGCTCAAGAATGAAGACAATTGAGTGTGTCAGAACTGGACCTGCTGGGATTGTGAGAGTTGTGATGTGGCCGCTGCTTTGTTGTATTGTGGGTTGGAGTTTACAGTGGAGGCCCAGTGTGGGGCAGCTGGTGGGAAAAGTAGGACATGCGCCCTACCGTGCCGCCTATAGAATTAACCCCGACTCTATTTCCTTTCCTGTGGCCTCTTATACAGTGTCATATGCAGGACAAGTACGGAAAAGTATGCAAAAAGGACCCACAAACTCACAGAAAGCACACAACTTTTGGGCTGAATAAGGGCCAGTATCGAGAGTGGTTTGGGATTTTTGGGTGTTATAAAGATTTTTTTTTTTTTTTTCACTAAATATTTGACACAATTACAATAAATAAAGTTAGGTAAATTAGAGAAAACACAGCAAAATACTAAACCCAGCATGTTTTGACACACATTCATATACATTCAACTGCAGTGGGAGTCGTGAGTGGATTTCACACATATTTTGAAGTCCTTGAGTAAAGTACAGCGCTTTTACTTTTGTTTTAAACATTTCCATTTCAGTAAGGATAATGTAAGAATGTTATGAGTTACATGTCTTTGATTGACAGTCGAGATTTTGTTTTTTTCGCTCAGAAATGTATAGAAAACCCCAATTCATATTATTACATCCTGGCCCTTTCTCTGTTCCTCACTATTACTGCTATAACAGAGCTATTTGTCCATATCAAAATTAACATGGGATTGGTCTACCGCAATGTTCCAAACACGGTTCCAAATCTCAGTATTTGGTATTACAGCCGTCCAGGCCAAATATAAAGGGGGTGCTCTGGCAAATGTAATTATTCCACAACCACTTTTTAGCTCTTCTGTAAACATCTCATTGTTTGCTTAACTTTTTAAAACACACTTTCAGGTTTGAGGACATTCCAACAGAAAATAAATAGATAAATAAATATATAATTTTCATGAAAGCAGACCACCAAAGCCTTGACCTGTTCTGGAAAACCTTTAATAGAACTAATGAATGGATCAAAGTCCCCCGCACTGTGCGCTCGCATCCTAATGCAGACCACCCACTGCTGCACCGCCACTGACTCTTAATTACACATTTATTTACTTTTATTAAGACAACATACAATTATAGAACAAGATCTCGTCAGATTTTATGGCCACAGAAATCCATCCCACCCTAGCACTCTCTCTATTTAGATTTTTGTGCCTTTATATTTTTAATCCAAAAGGGTTAAAACTAGGGTGTTTTTACTCTTGAGCTACAACCCTAGAAATGCAACTTCCCCTTCATCCATTTCTGGGTCGGGGGGTGGCCGTCAGAGCTGCACCCAGTACACATAGCACGAGCCCCTCACTGATCCTCCTGCAGGTGGTGAATCCACAGGAGCCTTGATTATTCATCAGGGGCTTCAGGCAAAGTGGGGTTAAGTGTCTTGCCCAAGGACACAACGACAGCAGTCATCGGTGGGAGTCGTGAAGTAGGTCTCATTATGTTCAAACCTCGTTCTTGTTGACCTCATCAACTCTTGTCTGATCCGAATTGTGCATTATTTTGGTTCAGTTCAGTTCACTTTTTTGATTTTCATATTCAAGGGAAGATATATGTAAGTTTTGCAGATGTGTTATTGGTATTGGGGGCGTCATTCTTCAAAAATATGCAAATACCTCCAATATGTGAAAGGTATATACCAGGGGTGGCCAACCAGTCACAGACTAAGAGCCAATTTTTTTACTGTGTTACAGCAAAGAGCCACATTATACAAATGTGCACTACATAAACATCACCCCAACCCTTACACACGCACACACACGCGTGCACACACACACACACACACCTCTGCTCAGACAGAGTTATTGTAAATGTCATCAACATGATAATGACAGAAATTGACTTGTACAGTACTAAAGGGCTGGACTCGACTCTCCCCGGTTTGCGGGCACTTCCACCGCTCACTTCAGCCGCTCCCCGGTACTTTTTATTAATGGTTTGGCCCTGGTTCTAACCGGGCGAGTCGATACCAGAACAATATCACGTCAGCGAACATCAATTATGATTCCGCAATGAAAAAAGCAAGTTTCAAACCAGTATTCAGCAGAAACACAACTGTCTTTATCGAACCATGGTTCACTCTCTGACTGCATTTAGCAAAAGATATAGATTTGACACATAACACCAACACCACTGTAGCTGATTCAGAACCACAGACACATGTTCAGTATAAGACCAGATAGTTTTGCATTTGATTGAAGACAGACACTCACCAGGCAGAGTTGGCTTATCTCCTGGTGTAGCTGGTGCTAGCTGGTTTTAGCATGTTAGCCGGTGTTAGCCGATGTCCGTAAATTTAATCCATTTGGTCAAACCACCTCCAGACTTTTCGGTTTTGCCTCTACTTCTGCTGCTGTGATCTTTCATTTCACGGTTGTCAGCTTTTTAACTTTTCTCTGCATTGTGATGTTCGTGGGAATCATTCTGCTCCGTCCTTAGTGCTAGCTCCACAAACACCGTCTGGTTTCTGGTGGAACCATCGAGCTCACGCTGGTGTCCTCTCTTCAAACTGAGGAAGGTGTTGCCCTCATCCAGCGACCAAGGAGTTTTCCGTACGGACGTCATGGGTCGAGGCAACGTGTTGTTTGTTATGATATTTGCAACAGCTGAGGCAGCAGCTGCAGAGTGACTGACCAATCAGAATTGACGTTCGCCGACGTCAGATTGTTTTGGCGGCCCGGCTAGTGGAGTGAAGTCGGCCTTTACTATGGGTCAGAACTACATAGAGAATGAATGGCAGCACCATCACCGAGGCGTTTTTGACGCTTGTCATGTGAAAGCCCGAGAGCCGCACGGAACCAGCCAAAGAGCCGCATGCGGCAAACGAGCCGAGGGTTGGCCACCCCGGGTATATACTGTAGGAGGACTTTCTACTTGGTGGGTGGATTATCAAGATTATTGGTCTTCCTAAATGTCAATCATTCTGGTGATACAAGCTCGTCCAATAAGACCAGAGAGTTTTGTTCAATAGGTGGAGAGGGCGGTTCTTCCCTAAAATTTGGGGAAATCCTTCTATACACCTTTTAATGAAACGTCATGGTAAAGATTTGGCAGCTGTGGGAGGACGGCGTGGGTCCTGGGTTTCTGCAGGTGGTCCAGTTGTTTTTACTCCTCTTGAAAGAAGAACATGTGTTTTGTGAGAGGTCAAACTGCAGTGAACTGAAGCCCAGATTAAATCAATATGAGCAGCACATGATGTTTATGTGTGTTCCAGCCGTTTCTGTAGTGTCTGTGCGTGATTCTGTATGAAGTGTCCCAGTCTTAGATAGGTCTGGATTTACTGCGACCGAGGTCTGGACTTGGACTTCGTAACTCTGAACATTCCCTGAAGAAGTCCGCTAGGTTGAGGACGAAACGTCGGGAAAACTTGCTAAGAAGTACAGATGATGGGTGAGAAACCTTCCTTTGCTTTGACTAATCCCTGTACGACTGAGGGCTTACACAAACACATCTGAACATTCTACATAAGAAGAATGAATCGGTTATGGGATGTGGTCAACCGTTAGAATGTGTATCAATGATCCAGATTTAAAATTGCTTTTATTGTTGTTAATGGATAAATAAATAGATAGATGGATGGGCAGCAGGGTGGCTGAGTGGATAGCATTCTCACTTCTCAGCAAGAAGGTCCTAGGTTTGAATCCTGGTCGAGACAGGGCCTTTCTGAGTGGAGTTTACATGTTCTCCCCCTGCCCGTAGGTTTCCTCCGGGTGCTCCGGCTTCCCCTACCACTACAAACATGTACAATAGGTCTGTATGTAATGAGTTATTGATGGTGGGGTTCGGGGGCTTTGATGCTCCAGTGCGTTTGGCGTCTTGCTTCCGTCATCACCGCGTGTGAATGGAAAAAGATCTGATCTCTGTAAAATGCGCCAAATAATTAAACATTACTTATTTACTAGATGTGTATTTGTTGCATTGTTATCATTATTATTATTGTCTATTACGAGTATTATTATCTTTTTTCTCCTCTCTCTACATTGGACTACCTACGAATGTCTTGAGCCACATTCACTGTGACCCACACACACACACACACACACACACACACACAGCCAATCACACACATATACATTTTCGTACAACAATCTTTTTTTTGGAATAAAATTTAAAAAAAGCAGTGATTATTGTTTTTGGTTGTCATGATCCTTACATATAACAAACATGGCGTTCTGACAAAATGAGGTTAAATATTGTGAACACATTATCCTGATTTATTGAAGATTGCAGTGAATCGATTCTTAATTTCAATGAATTTTTTTCCCAAGTCCTTGCAGTGAACCTCTCTGCATTATTGCATTAAATATCATACCAGGAGATCAATATGGAAATCATGTAGTATCGTGAAGTTTTGTCGTATAGTGCTTTGTGTCAGTGCAGGATTTAAAAGGAATTCATATTATTGTTTGAGTACATTGCTGAGCTGCTCCCGTAAACGACACATGGCTTTTGAAACGGCCAATGTATACACCCAGTCTGTATACAGTGCTTTTTTAGTTCTTTTGAAAGACAAGTTTAGATGTATTACCTTGTTAACAATGAGGAACGCTTCACTTCATTTTTAACAAGGTAATACATCTAAACTTGTCTTTCAAAATAACTAAAAAAGCATTTTAACTCAAGACAAAATGAACCTTTTTGAATCAGTCTGTGTATACACATAAGTTTCCCCACGCACACACTGTTTTCGTTTCGTGGAAGAGGAGATGATCTTTTGTTGAAATGCTGCTCTAGACACATTCTAACATCTTATCTGGATGATAAATGGCCCGGCCTATAAATCCAATCTAAAGACAACCGGGTAAGCGCACCACTTGTCGTCACATTATTGCTTTGTCACTTTGCCAAACCCTGCGTCTACACAACTATCCACCACATTTATGAAGGGTTTACTTTACGGACTTTACCTGCATCACAGTCGACTTATTATTTTCCTTTTTCTGCAGGAGTTTGCCAAAGGTCAGTGTCCTATAGCAGTGGCTAATATTGACAGATAATTGGATCTTGCCGTCAGCAGGGACCTGGACTGTCGCTACAAAAAGTCTGCAGTGTCTTAAGATTACAGCATTGCAGACAAACGATAACTTCATGTGATTACTGTAGCTTTCTTTAGGGTACACTTACAGCTTACTACAGGGGTCTCCAACCTGTAGCTCCCTAACCCCGTTCAGGTAGCTCTCCAAAGGATTTAGAATTTGACACATGATTCTGAATGAATGCATTTTGAGTCATTCCAGGTCCATTCTAAGTATAATTAAGTTTAATCGTATAGCAGAATTCATACACAAGGCAACTCAAATAATCACAGTACATTAAAAAGAAACCTGTTTTTAACCTGGTTTTAAACATTGTCAGAGAGGAGGCCTGTCTCACATTGTCAGGAAGATTGTTCCAGATTTTAGCAGCATGAATCTGAAAAGCAGCCTCCCCATGTTTAGTTCTGACTCTGGGCACTAACAGGAGTCCAGTCCCTGTGCTCCTCAGAGTCCGGGCTGGTTCATATGGGACTAACATGTCACTAATGTATACATAGGATTATACAGTATTTTTTACATGTGTTCTCTATGTGTTGTCGTAAGTATCACGTAAATCTTAATTACAGCTGCAGAAAGGGTAGCTCTCTCTTCTGTTGTATAAAAGTATCTCTCCGATTGGAAAAGGTTGGAGACCCCTGGCTCTGAATAATACTCTATTCTTGTTTAACATTATTCAAATATGAGAGATTTGTCTGAGTTCTTGACACCATTAGCAGTGTGGTGAAAACACTGAAATGTGTGTGGTGTCCGAGCGCTTCATTAGGACTTATGTTTCACTGATAAACTGTAAGAAAACAAAACTTGGATTTTAACGATCGCAAATGTGAGAGCAGAGAAACTGAGGTGACAGAGGTGAGAGAACTGCACACGGTGAGAGGAGGGCGGCTGGCAGATGCCGTTAAAAACTACTTACTTTTACATAACTAAGAAAGGCACATTTTTAAACGTATAATCTCGCATCATTTAAAACATTTTTTTGATTAATATTCACAGAGTCCATCCTTTTTAAATAAATACACGAATACAGATGTTTTTATTCAGTGCAATGTCTTGATTTTTGGCACAGTTGTAATATAACAAAAACATTAAGGCAAGGCAAGATTTTTTGTATAGCACAGGCATGTCCAAACTCAGGCCCGGGGGCCAATTGCGGCCCTCTGAGTCATTTTATACGGCCCTCTGCCTTGCTAACCCAACAGTGGTCGTTAAGATCGTGAAGCCAAGTTCACAGTGTAATCCAGACATGTTGTACCTGCTTGTGAAGTTCTATTTCTCTGGAATCCGTTGACTTTTTGACTATGGTATGGTGCTGATGTATCTGGTGAGTAAATGTATCTTTGTCATTCAGCCAACTTCAGCTCTGTCAAAGATTAACCAATAATCATTTTACACCTAATATTAAAGCTCTGAACATACTTTACCCTGTTAACCCATGGTGTCGGCCCTTGGGCATTTTTGGTGAACCAAATCGGCCCCATTACTAAAAAGTTTGGACACCCCTGCACAAGACAAGATTAAGCATTAAAATAAATAATCACTGTACATTAAAAATAAAGATGGAGATATAATAAAATCCCTCACTTGCACAGCTAAACCGTTTTTAACCTGGATTTAAACAACTTTCTCTCCAGTTACTCAGATGTATTCTCGAGATGTTATTCCCCAACTTAAACATGTCTACCCTAGTATTTTTACACATAGAAACATTTACATTGTTGTAAAAGTTGTCCTTATTGTACTAAAACTGCCAGAGAGAATAATTAACCTGTCTTGCCTTCTCTGAGCACATTTTTTCCTCCCTCCACATCCATAAATAAATCTCCATGCTAATTAGGAAATAGCTTGCTTTCTTGTCACTGCTACTATGCTTGGTAATTACCCACGCAGATCCCCATAGCTTGCTTTTTATTTATCAGGAGCTCTAATGGAATAGACCTATTGTGTGAGCCTTGATCTGTTTGCAGCGTTTTCCCTTGTTGTTCCGCAGAGCCCCTGATGAATAATGGGGAGAGTATTGTTTGTGTGGCGGTAACCTGAAATCACTGTTTGTAACATGGCAGCCCTCATTCTTTATTCTGTAAACATGTGGGCGAGTAAAGATGCACACGCTCGCATGCAACTGCAGGGCTTAAAGGCAGAGATCGGCAATTTGTGGCAATATGGTAAAAGTGAGTTGTTTTGGCACTCACACAGACATTTTTATTTTGTTAGTCCTCCACAAAATAACATGCAGATTGAACCACGAACTACTGTGAAGTTTGTGTGTGGGGCAGTGATTGTCAGCTTTTTAGGCAACATACTTTTGGCCAGATCCAGGACAGGCCTAAACCAGATTGCTCCCAGAGAGTTTGAATTAGGACCTTATGTTTTCCATACTTACAAGTTCTGAAAAAAAGACAGCCCGGGTTATCTGCTCAGAACTTAAATTCTTGGGTTTCATTAAACTGGCCAGTAGGGGGCGATTGAGCAGAGGTGGGACGACTCAGTTTTGCTCCCATTGAAAACCATGTAAATCGTGTCTGAGTCAAAAGGCTTTCATTCTGTGCGGTGTACGGTTGTTGTAACAGTCTTCATCAGGGACACTCAATTTTAAGGTAGTACTAAAAAAATATTTCTCAAAAGAGTCTTGATTTTGGGCATTTTTGAAAAAGAAAAACAGAAAAAATTGCTGCATTTCATTGGGGTGACCTGCAGGGGGCGCTTATCTGGGAAAGCCTTGATCCACCTCGCCCGCCTCATTCCAGTGATTTTTTTCAAAGTGTCCTCCTTTATATGAGACCACAGTTGGAACATGAACAAACTCTTGTCTTTCCCTCTATTTGTGCGGTTGCTACAAGCGTACACCGCACAAATAGATTTTGACAGCGCTTCTTCTTCTACTATATCTCCGTGTATAAACCCGGAAGACTGCACCGCCGTTTGTTATTTTACGCCACTGCCCTGACGTCATATGACACCCAAGAATAAGCTACTACCAGTGTTATGTGTACCTCAGTTTGAGAATCACTCAAGATCAGCATGCCGTATGAGAGATATCTGAGTGTTGTACCTGTGCTCTGTCAGGTCTGAACAAGCTACGAACGGTGAAACGTGTTCATTCTGAATCCTACATTCTTTTGCTTTGATCTTCATCTGGGGAAAGTGCAAATTACCTTTCAGAGATTGGTGAGTTGACTTATACTCAGGAGAAGCTTAATGTAGAGCTGCTGATCCTTCATCAAAGAGGCCACTATATTCAATCAGGAAATCCAAAAGACTGCAATTATTCTTTAACTTGCGAATCAAAAAGGGAGAAAAGAAAAAAGCACTTGGGTTTATGAAAAGTCTTTCTATTCTCTCTTTCTCTCATTCCAATTGCTCTTATCTTTTTCAGCTCTGACTACTGTATGAACATAAACGGGCTAAAAACATTGACTTGTTGTTCAACTTAAAAAAAAAAAAACATGTTTCAGTGCTGCACAGTCACCAAAAAACTATACATAAATGTAAATACTAATTTATTATAACATCAAAAAGAAGATATAGTAGAGAATGAAGCAGTCAGAGGGCACACAACAGGAAAGACCAAACAAAGGCAAGAGAATGAAGAACAATTAGATTCATGTATTTAGGTTAGAACTCCATAAACATCGTCTGGAATGTGTGAGATTTATACACACTTTTTCAGATCTGACTGTCTTGAACACGTTTTACTTTGAACAAATGTGGACTTTATTAACCAGCAGGGCGTCAAAAATCCTGTCGCAATCTCAATGTTGGTCAGAAACTTATCACAATTAGATATTTTATAGGGATGCACCGATACCGATACTGGTATAGGGTACGGGTCGATACCATAGGCTTGTACTCATACTCATACCATAGGACCCGATGCGGACAATCAATAACTTAGCATAGCTTAGTTGCTAGCTTAGCGGGCAGCAGACAGGATGTTGGGCAGTGTTTTAAAGTTAGCAAGAGTGACAAGAGTAAAGCGGGCTGTACGTTGTGTGTTAGAGCAAAACTGTCACGAGGTGGGTCCAAAACAAACACGTATAACACCGGAAACTTGATCATTTGTCTGAAAACTCACTCCCACACAGCGTATAGCACCTTTGCTAGCACCGGAGCTATTTCTATGTACCATTTGTATGAGTATATTTGTATGACAGTAGCTCTTAATGTTGACTGGTAAAACAATTGCTAAAAGTTTGTTTTTTAAAGCATTTTTATTGTTGTTGAAAGGAGAAATACATGGTTTTAATTTCAGTTACTTTCGTTTAATGAAGCTGCACTACTATTGCCACTGTTTCTTTGATTGCCACTTTTTTATTGTACATAATATATCCAGAACAGACTATATTTTTTTTTGCCTTTAACATGTTTGCACACTTCTGTCTTTTGTACAAATCTTGAGTGATTCTATCCATAACAAATGTGACATGTACATTTCTCTTGTGTGAGATGAATCAATTCTATCTTATCTTATGAATTCTCAGGGATAACACAATGCAGTACTCGTATCGGCAAGTACTCATATGAAGGTACTCGTATCGGTTTTGAAAAAAAGTGATATTGGTGCATCCTTAAAACAGTGTTTTAACAAACTTGGCGTCTTGGTTTGACTTTACCTGCCTACAACATGTTTGAAGAAGACACTTTGCTCTCAAAGGGATGTTGTTCTAAAAGGCGCTGGTTAAATGGCTCCATTGTGAGATTAAAAAAGTTTTTCTGATCTTATCTTAACCAACCTGCTGTATCTGTCGCTAGTTTAGTAAAAAACATATATATTGATGAGAAAATCTTGTCAAATTGGTTTAGTTGTTTATTGTATGCTGTTTGTGTGTGGCTGTCATTTTGACCCATCGAAATACCAGTAATAAAATACATACTTTGCATTTATACATTTTAGCTCTTTTAATCCAGTCATGTAGTGCACACTTCAGACCAGTCACTATCAAGCAGCACTGCCTTTAATTTTGCCATGCATTGTGGTGTTTTTCTGACCTGTTAAAGCTGAGGTACCTAACTTTCCTTCCACAAACAAATGGAACTAATGTGATGTCAAAAAAACCCATCATACTAGTGTTGCTCTTATGTCTTGTGGATGTGTGTGACTTTTTCAGACCCAAAAGTGAGAAAGAGAGGACCACCCTCACTCAGCCAATCAGAAATCAGGCCCAAAAAGTCACATAGAGACACACAGGGATCTTTCT
Organism: Knipowitschia caucasica; assembly: GCA_964034765.1. Classification (NCBI taxonomy): domain Eukaryota; kingdom Metazoa; phylum Chordata; class Actinopteri; order Gobiiformes; family Gobiidae; genus Knipowitschia; species Knipowitschia caucasica. Next base: position 6,636,312 of record OZ035827.1, on the reverse strand, counting down.
TATGTATGTTAAGTATGCAAAATATGATGCGTTTTCTGATTGGTTCACAACATTTTTACCGCAAATTTCCCTTGGGACAATAACATTTATCTAATCTTATCTTATCTTATATTTTGCTACACGACTGTTAGGGAGAAACGTAATGTCCTCTTCATGGAAAAAAAAGTCAGGAAAACCCCAGATTTTTGTGACCTTAAAAAGTATTAGCTTCACTGGTTGAATATTGAACAATACAATACAATACAATACAATACCATTTATTCTTGTATAGCCCTGAATCACAACAGCAGCCATCGCACAGGACTTGACAAAACCATTGAAATCACCAACACAGATCAGAGAATCAACAGTTAAGACACAAAAAAGATAATAACGCATAATATGGATTCAACTAATACATGTAACAGTATTTTATGAGGACAAAAATAACTGAATGTATTTCCAGTGACATGTTTTTTGATGGTATAATATTTTGCTGTCACTCACTGATCAGTTTCGTTTCCCCGTGGGCTGAAAATGGTTGTGTATTCATATGAGTCGCTCGCAGACACTCAGCTCTGTCTCATTATTCATCAGCTGTATCCAGATGGCACCTGTTTGCCTCCGTGTTAAGAGAAATGAGCCCAATAAAATCATTTTTCATCTCTTACTATGAAATGCCAATCAAATTTCCCTCAAGCCACAAGTCTGTCCTCCTCCATTAATTTTCTTGGCTTTATGATTGTAATTTTATGAGATTTGGACTTGCATAATTACAGGCTCGGGAGTTGTCGGGTTTCACTAAATATGCAAATAAGCCAACACCTGTATTTATACTGGGGAGAAAAGCCTCGCCAACCACAAGCCAAACTCATGCCAGAAGCATTGGAGTTTGTGCCGTTCTAAAGAGCTCCGTGTGCGTTTTTTGTGTGTCTGCAGTGATGGAGCCCATGACGGTGACGACGTCAGGGGTCGGACCGGAGGAGTTCGACCGGAATGCTCCCCGGATCTGTGGCGTGTGCGGGGACAAGGCCACGGGATTCCACTTCAACGCCATGACCTGCGAGGGCTGCAAGGGCTTCTTCAGGTGAGCGCGCTGAGGGGAGGCTGCAGGAGGGAAACTCAAAGCAAACTCACTCATACCAAAAAAGAGCAAATTGCGATTGTTTGATGGCTATTGCTGAAATAGAATGCATATAAAGACAAGAAATCTAAACTTAAATGAAGGAAAATAGATATTGGTTGATCTACGTTTATCGATATAGGGTTGCTAATTCATCTGTCAATTCATTATTTTCAAATCAATTAAAATATATAATAATTTCTATGGGAAACAGCTAATTTCACATGGTTCACAATTATTAATAAATATAGATTTTCTGCTATTGTGGCCTGAAGATTTCAGAGCTTCATGTGGTCGAATAACAGCCTTGGAGATCCGGCCCCTTTTTCAGTGCAGCTGTGTTTCTGTTTAAGGAATCGTGGCCAATTGTGTAGAATGCTTTACAAAAAATACATTTTAGACTGAATATAAAGTATACTCTCAGTGTAGGTGGTGAAGAAATGCATATGTCAGAATACAAAACTATACTCAGGCTCAATGGAAGCAAATGATAAAGATGCTGAAAGGTCTAAATTAAAGTTTACAGCTTTACTAAAAGGCAGTACATACATTTTTAGATACAAAATGTATAAAAAAATACTTTCTTCATCATCATCGACTAGTCCATTCATCTTTATAGCCTCGGACATTCAGGGCCATGAGGGATCCATCTTTATGTTTATTTGTTTTGTTAAAAATATTGTATCTGTGACATAACAAATGACTACAAAAAACCATGTCCTGACTTGGTTCTGTCTGAAAAATCTGAAAAAAACCTGAAACCTGAAAGAAACTGAGAATTAACTTCCAGGTAGCTTTGGTGCGCAACGATCCCGTCTCTGTGAGGTTAATTTTCTATCACTCTTGGGTTTCATGAACCTGGCCTGTAGGGGGCGAATGAGCAGATGTGGGACAACTCAGTTTTGCTCCCATTGAAAACCATGTAAATCGTGTCTGTTTTGGAGTCCAAAGGCTGTCATCCTGTGCCGTGTACGGTTGTTGTAATCGGGGACACTTAATTCTAAGGTAGTACAAAAAAATATTTCTCTAAAGAGTCTTGATTTTGGGCATTTTTGGAAAGAAAAACAGAAGAAATTGCTGTGTTTCATTGGAGTGGCCTGCAGGGGGCGCTTATCTGGGAAAGCCTTGATCCACCTCGCCCGCCTCTTTTGAGTGATTTTTTCAAAGTGTCCTCCTTAATATGAGACCACAGTTGGAACATGAACAAACTCTTGTCTTTCTCTCTATTTGTCCGGTTGCTACAAGCGTACGCCGCACAAAAAGAGGGCATTTTGACAGCGCTTCTTCTTCTACTATATCTCCGTGTATGTACAGACTGCACCCCCAGGATACATCACGTCCTCTCCTACATTTGTCATTCGCGCCACTGCCCTGACGTCGTATAACATGTATTCCTTATGCAACATGGACACACAATGATAATGTTGTTATTATGATCTTTGCTGCTATTCACTATTCTCTCTCACACAATAAAACATCCTTCTCCTTGACATTTCTCAACTCAAAACACTTGGAGAATGTAGCCTCTTGGGAATAAAGTGCAATAACTGTGTGCTCTGTTTGTTTGTTCTCCAACAGACGGAGTATGAAGCGCAAAGCCAACTTCACGTGTCCCTTTAATGGAAGCTGCACCATCACCAAGGACAACCGCCGCCACTGTCAGGCCTGCCGCCTCAAACGCTGCATCGACATTGGCATGATGAAAGAATGTGAGTAGCTCCCTCCTGAATGCTGGGACAGGATTGGTCTGTCAGTGGGACCACATTAACAGATGAGGTGACGTGCACAGCCTTTTTCATGAAATCCAGTTCATTATCGACACTAGTCACAAACACTGTCGCAACATTGAAAGCTTTTACCTTCAAGGATTTGTCGTGATGTCATTATGATGTGTTCTCTGCCCACGTTCTGTTCTGTGCCCACACTGCTCCTCTCTGGCATCAGTGCGCAGTCAGACAGGAAACACCTTAATTTAAAGGAATAGTTCACCGTTTTTACATACTGACATATGTTCTTACCTTACCTTAGACTAGTTAATATGTACCTGTCTGGTCTTAGTCCGTGCGCTCTGTCATGCAAACGGAGCAAAAACGGGAGCACAAACGCAGCCTCCTCTGTATATTGTGTAGGACCAAAAGGTAGCTCCCGCTAGAAGCTACCAAACTCTTCCAAGTGTTCCCTATTAAATGTATATAGTTACGTGACGTGTTACACTGCAAAGTATAGTAACACAGAAATGTAACTGTCGATTTTCTCAGCGGATAAAACGGGTACTATATTGTGAGGCGTAGTAATCTGAGGAGCGCTACGTCCGCGCACTAACTTCTCTCCGGAGACTTCTCTCTCGCTGCTACTGTGTGTACTACAAGTCACGCTGCTTCTATTGACGGAAGTGAGCGAGAGAGAAGTCTCCGGAACACTTGGAAGAGTTTGGTAGCTTCTAGCGGGAGCTACCTTTTGGTCCTACACAATATACAGAGGAGGCTGCGTTTGTGCTCCCGTTTTTGCTCCGTTTGCATGACAGAGCGCACGGACTAAGACCAGACAGATACATATTAACTAGTCTAAGGTAAGGTAAGAACATATGTCAGTATGTAAAAACGGTGAACTATTCCTTTAAGCACAGCCGGTCTGCAGAGATTGTTGTCTAGGGGCCTCTGACTTTCACCTGCCTAATCCAATATGTAGAGACCACCCAAAGGACAGTGGCCAACTGCAGTGTATATACCCGGCAGACTGCACCCCCAGGATGCGTCACGTCCTCTCCTACGTTTGTCATTTGCGCCACTGCCCTGACGTCATATAACATGTATTCCTTATGCAACATGGACACACAATGATAATGTTGTTTTTATGATCTTTGTTGCTATTCACTATTCTCTTTCACCTGCCTAATCCAATATGTAGAGACCACCCAAAGGACAGTGGCCAACCGGATCGATTTCCGGTCTAAGTGGAACTGATCTGAGACGGTGAGACAGCCCGGCTTTTGTGTCCAGGCGTGAGACATAGGATTAAATAGCAGCCAATCTTACTGAGATGCACTGAGATCTGCAGTAAGAAATCCACACATTCAGATACAGTACAAGCATGGAGCTCATTTATTGCCTTTTAAACATGGTACAAGAGATTTTATTCTTGTTGAATCTTTGTGTGAGACTGATTTCCAAGTCTCAACAGACGGCCTTTTGACACTTACGCAGTACTTCTAACATCTTCGTGTTGGTGGTTGATAAAAACAAGGGTCGAGGTCACACTGGGGATGAGTCTCATGATGAGGTGACAACATGAGTGTATCCTAATTTGTAAATAAGGACCGAGTTAAATGTCTTTGCTGTGTTTGAGACCATGCCTTTTCTCTTTAGTGCTGAAATATCTCTGGATGTAGTTCAGAATGGCATAGTTATAGTGTATTGATGTGATAATCATGTTGATGTTGTCTCTGTGAGTGTGTGGAGACGGTAGATGAGAGAGTGTGTTGTTCAGAAGTCGTTTTGGCAAAGTTCTGCCTGTGGAGCTGCCCTCTACCTTCTTTTCTGCCCCACTGCATTTCACACTGGGGCTGCACATAGGCCGTATTACACAGAGTGGAAAGTATTACAATCGTTATGCACACACTTTCACATTCACTCAATGACATAATTTGGTCTATATATTAGAATTATCAATAAAACCAACTTAATGCTATAATGCATCTTATAATATGTAGGGTGTATTTCATTCTTCACATATTTCCAGTATTATTTTGGAAAGTCATCTGGGGTCAGGCTCAGTGTGTTTTAGCGAGTGCCAAGATCGCTGCCTGACCTGATCTCACCCCTGAACATTATGCCCCGGGACGCATGGGGAAAAACAGCACGCAACCGACAGAAAGTGGTCCACCAGCCAACGGATCCAGAACGTCTGCTTTGTCTCGTTGGTCTACTTTATTCATCAAGTAACCTTCTAGAAAAAGGCTTTTTAAAAATATTTATTGTCATGATTATTGCACAAACTATTAATAGATAAACAAATATAGCAGGGATGCACCGATACCACTTTTTTCAAAACCAAAATCAGTACGAGTACCTTAGTTTGAGTACTTGCCAATACAGGATACTGATACAAGTACTGCATTGTGTTATCCCTGGGAATTCGTAAAACGGATACAACTGAAATAAAAAAATTAGAAAAAAACTTTCAACAATAAGAAAATGCTTTAACACATAAACATTTTACCAATTGTTTTAAGAGTCAACAATAAGAGCCACTGTCATATCATACAAAGGCTGTTATAGAGTTGGTTGTTTTTGTGCTATGTTTTGTAGATTCAAAATGTGAGTATTGGTTGCAGGTATCGGGTACCTATGGCATGAGTATGAGAAAAAGCTTACGGTATTGACTCGATACCTGTTACTCGATAGGGGCAACAGTAGGTCAGTTGGTAGAGCCTGAAGGTCGTGGGTTTGAGCCGACCATAAGACTTACCTCACGACTCCCACTGATGTCTGCTGTCGTTGCGTCCTTGGGCAAGACACTCAACCCCACTTTGCCCGAAGCCCCTGCTGAAAGATCTCAGCTCCTGTGGACTCACCACCTGCAGGAGGATCAGTGAGGGGCTGGTGCTCTGTGTACTGGGTACAGATCTGACTGCCACCCCCCCAACCCAGAAATGGATTATGGGGAAGAAAAAAATGGATGAATGGATGGATATTGACCTGATACCTTATACCAGTATCGGTATCAGGTATAATTTCTAATCTCTAAAATATAATATATTACATGTTTATATAAGTGCCACTTTCCCGATAGTTATTTTATTTATTTTAAGTTAATGATAATGCATTAGTTTTATATAGTGCTTTGTGGACACTCAGAGTTGCTTCATTATTTTTTCACTCAATACTCGGTAGTGATAAACTACTATTGTAGCCACAGCTGCCTTCAGGCACACTGACAGAAATGAGGCAACCAGTATGTGCCATGGGCCCCTCCGACCACCACATCCGAGCATTCCGACTCGTGCAGCAGACTCATTGAGTCAATGTACTTCTTGAACACAACACACAGTTTGGCACTTTACTACCACCGCCGCCGCCCCACTGTGGCACCTGCTGTTCCCAGAGGTCTCCCATCACAGGACTAACAGCAGGCCAAGCCCTGCTTAACATACCAGGCATAAAAAAATGAGGGCTTTCTATTGATAAAAAGGTAACACTTTTGTCAAATTGACATGATACAATGTGAAAAGTGAAAACCAAAATAAGTAAATTGTTCAGAACCCGATGCCCTGGCTCCACCCTTCAGAGTCCCCTCCTGTGTCCTGCCTGATGTTTACTCCAACCACATTAGTCCCCTTTGGAGAACTGTCTCCTCAAAAAAACGTCCATCTTGTCAGTGTTTACCAAACCTTTCTCTTTCTCCTGCTCTGTGCCACATTCTGCCTTGAGCCTTCCCAACGGCTGTCTTTGGGTAAAGGCCTCAGCCTCTGCCAAGCGCTCTGGGGTGGCCACGATGCTCCTTTGATGCTCCCTTGTTGTTGTGCCTTAATGATGCCATCAAGGGCTGGGATTTGGCCGGACGCTCCCATCCTTCCAGCTCTCCCTAAGAATAGCCGCTCGTTTGGTTTCTCTAGTGCCAAATCTTAACCAAACCGTGCCCATTCATACTTGGAAGGAGTGGCTCTTCATGGCAATGGTCTTTTGGGGCCAAGCCAAAGTCTAATTAATGATGTTGGCTTGGAGAAGATGAAAGCTAATACCGGTACACTTTGAGGCTTGGAGGTTTTACTTTACCAATTTTAGCTTGTTGTTTTCCATGTTACGCGCTTATGCAATGTCGCTTCTGTGGTTGCAACCAAGGATGTAATCACTAAAATCCTCTTCAAATATGCTTGTTTACCATTTCTGTGTAAGCACCCAGTATTTAGCTCTATTTAATTTCCACATTACAGTCTATGTATTTTTGCATTTGCTAAGAGTCAAATATGACTTAATCTTCCTCCATTTGGATAAACAGCATAAGCCTATTTGGGCAGGATGAAGAAGCGCTCTGTGCGATTGGTGAAGGCCTGGTGTGTGTGAGGTAGGTACAAGGGTTGTATCCAGGCGGGTTTTTGGTGTCTTGCCCGGCGTTTGGTCTGGCATCAGCGGCGTCTGTGCCTGGCTGCTCTGTCTAGGAGCTAATCGGTCAATGTGGCACAAAGTCAACGTGCTATTACAGGCTGAAGGTTGCTTCCAGGGGTCAGCAGGCTGTTTTGTTTTGATCCAAGGCACAACGGACATTTGTCAGGCCATAGAGATGTAGAGAAGGACAGTTTCACGGGTTTGGATTTGGGTAGTAAAAGAATATTGTGTTATAGTTATGTAATGGATTAGTAATCAAAAGCAATAAAAAGCGTGAAGTCGTGTTTATTGGAGTCAATTCAATTCTATACTTTCAGTGCATTGGACTTGTGGTATTTTTGATCGCCACGTTGCCTAAAGAACAAGTATGATGCATGATTTGTGTTCATCAACCTAAACTCTAAAACATGAGCTTAGTCATTGCTACAGTAGAAAATATATAAATAAACATGTATAATTGCATTCTCCTTTTTGGTAAACATCATACATTATATGGTGTAATTGAGGGAATGCAGTTGTAGATTATATATTTGACTGGGCTGATTCACAAAACTAATTCTGAGGGAAGGCTTTTGCGTTAACAGGAGGAATCAGGACAGTGTGTGCTTTCGGTCTGGGCTTCACCGTAGAGCACCATGTTTGAGATCGGAGCCTTTAGACAGATGGGGCGTGAAACTTGTGCCTAAAGTTTCTGATATTAGTGTGGAGTATGATGTATGGAGTATTAGGATCAGTTACGTGGTTGATGAGGGAAAATGTTGTAACGTGATTACATTAAAATAATATGAATAATGTTTGTACTAAAGGCGTGTAGCTTCATCTGTGCTCGATACATTCGCCCAAAATGAATGATTTCACACAGTGGTGCATTATAGTGGTCATTTTTGTGTCAGAGTGGACCACACCTCACATGTGTACACAACATGTGTACACATGGGCGGCACGGTGGCTGAGTGGATAGCACTCTCGCCTCTCAGCAAGAAGGTCCTGGGTTCAAATCCCGGTCGGACCAGGGCCTTTCTGAGTGGAGTTTGCATGTTCTCCCCGTGTCTGCGTAGGTTTCCTCCGGGTACTCCGGTTTCCCCTACCACTAAAAATATGTCCAATAGTTCTGGCATGCGCCTCCTGTACTGGCAACCCCGCTCCCATCTCTGTGTGAAGTGAGAGGACAAGTGCCCCTAATTAACAATTGTAAACCGCTTTGAGACTCAGATCTGCAGTGAAAAGGCGGTATATAAATAAAGATTACTTACTACTACTACTACTACATGTGTTTCTATGGAGACACAGGAAACAAACATGTCAGCCCATGTTTACGGTTCATGAGGTCATTTTCATCACGTCGAAGTCCTAACACAAAATAAATAACATTTCAATTTTTCAGGAACCATTACTATGGCCGAGAACCGTAAACAAAACTGGCCGACAGATGTGTTTTATAGTTTTATCTGGGATATAGTTGACAGGTGTCATCCATTTTTGAAACGCCTAATTTGAGAATAATAATCTTTTACTTTTTTATTTATTCTCTCCTACATCATTTTGAAACCAACTTGCTGATCAATGCTTGGATGGGACATTTATTCCGTTATATACTACATGAACATAAATGCTCCTACTCGCAGCTGGCTGTGTCCATTGCTGAAGCCATATGTGGGGAGAGACATGCTCATGAAGTCTGGCTTTAAGAGTGTTGCTATAAACAGTGTTGAAACCATCGGGGCGTCCCTCCTATGCCACTCTCCCCTTGTGCTGCATGAATAAGGCAAAAGGCACTTAAGCATCCAACACCCGCTGCATCAGCTGCAGAGTTCTGCCAGCAGACTGAGCCGCTTGTGCGTGTCGACCTACGCATCCGCACGCTTCGTAGAGCGTCAGTAAAATAAGTTCAGCTTGTTCTCTCCAATCCAGCTATTTCCAAAAGGAACATAGTTGTGTCTGTCACTCTTTGCAGTCAGACAGATGCGGGTATTCCCATGAAAAAGACAGTTACAATAGTCAAAATTCTCCTTTTTGTTAGCATTTGCCCCATCCTCCAATGGCACTAGGGCGACCCCCGGGGACCCGTGTCCAGATGTGGAGGCTTGGTCAAGACTATCAGAGCTAAAGGATTAAAATTATGGTGCTTGTTTTTGGTGATGGGGAAAACAGAAAATCATGAAACCTGAATTATTTTTTCGGTACTTAAAGTAGCAATATGTAAGATTCATCATTAAATGGCCCTAATCTGTCAAAAGGCATTAATAAACTATGCTCTGTTCGAAAACTTATTTTACTGATAACAGTAGTTCAGAGATATTTGGATTTAAAGAATTGTTTTATTAGTTTTAGTTTAATCTGCGTCAGGGAGAGTGAAGCACCACTATTGGCCAGATTTTTACATACGGCTCCTTTAATTTTCTTCCACTGCAAAAGGGAAATACAGTTCATAAAATAATGGGCTAGAGCTTTTGAAATGACTGATCCATCCCTGCACTGATGCCTTTAGTTCCACCGCATTCCCCGTTCACAGATGAATATATACTTTTTTCCAAATCATTATTTTTTTTAGTTTATTCAATTGATGGATTCAGCAAGGATGCCTTTTGTTGGCTGTGGATCAACCACAACCCCACCTCTCAGTGAATGAAAGGTTTTTCTCATTGAAATAACCAGCAAATCTCTCAAACCGGAGCCATAACATTAAACTGAGACATGCAGAGAGATGGCCACATCAGAAACCGAATACAGTCTTCTTACACGTTCATTATGATAATTCAATTGAATTCATTCTTAATAAAGAAGAACTGGTTCATAGACATACGTATACAATAAAACTAAAAACAGGTGTACGGGCAGAACCTCCAATGCATTTGTCTCCAGTAGGTTAGACTACTGCAATGGCCTGCTCACAGGTCTGTCCAAACAGGCTGTAAAACAGCTGCAGTACATTCAAAATGCAGCAGCTCGAGTCCTGACTAGAACCAGGAAGTACGACCACATTAGTCCAGTCCTCAGGTCTCTGCACTAGACTTCAAAACAGCTCTGCTTGTGTACAAGTCTCTCCATGGCCTCGCACCAAAATATATTAGTGACATGTTAGTCCCATATGAACCAGCCCGGACTCTGAGGAGCACAGGGACTGGACTCCTGTTAGTGCCCAGAGTCAGAACTAAACATGGGGAGGCTGCTTTTCAGATTCATGCTGCTAAAATCTGGAACAATTAACAAACAAGTTAAAAACTGTGCTGTTTAGCTGTGCATACAACTGAGGGATTTTATATTTTTATCTTTCGTTTTAATGTTCTGTGATTATTTATGATTTTAATGCTATCTTGTTCAGCACTTTGAGTTGCCTTGTGTATGAATTGTGCTATACAAATAAACTTGCCTTGCCTTGCCTTGCCTTGCCTCCATACGAACCTAAAAGAGCTCCTCCGAGGACAGACTAGAGCTTCGATTTTCTAATTTGACAGACTCATGGCTCGGCACATAAAAGAGTATAAACAATATCTGATGGAGACAACACATGAACCACAATTTTGCAAACTTTTGGCGCGACAAAACCTGGGCACTTTCAGCAGGATCCTCACAGAGTCATTGTAAATCGTGATAATCCTTCATTCCACTGAATTTGTTGTTGTTTTTGTTTTGTTTTACACGTGCATAACTCAACGTCATACATACCGATTGTATCCTGTCCTTTAGTTATCCTTACGGACGAGGAGGTGCAGAGAAAGAAGGACATGATCATGAAGAGGAAGGAGGAGGAGGCGGCACGGGAGGCCATGAAACCCAGAATGAACGATGAACAGACTCGCATCATCTCCTCTCTGGTGGAGGCGCACCACAAGACCTACGACGCCTCCTACTCGGACTTCCCAAGATTCAGGGTCAGTTTGTAACGCTTTGATGAGAATATGTCTGTGTTTTTGTTAGCTGTCAACATTACTACAACACATTCTAGTTGTCCAAAAATATAAAACCACATACTTAAAGCTGGGGTACATAATTAAATCTATCTAACCACTTTCTCGCTCTCAAAACAGTTTGTTTCTATCACTAGTTTTCACAGGCATGTCTTATTTGGCCTATATCAGCGAATAGATAGGACCACCCTCACTCAGCCAATCAGCTCGCACCCCAAAGTCTCAGATGGGCAGCACGGTGGCAGAGTGGTTAGCGCTTGTACTTCACAGGGTTCGAATCCACCTCCAGGCCTCTCTGTGTGGAGTTTGTCTTGTCTCCCCATGTCTGCGTAGGTTTCCTCCAGGTGCTCCAGTTTTCCCTACCACTACAAACATGTAAGATAGGTCTCGCATGCGCCTCCTGTATGGTGACCCCGCTCCCATCTCTGTCTGGAGTGAGAGAGAAAAATTCCCAAAAAACAACACATTTAGCGCTTTGTGACTCTGGCCTGTGAAAGGCGGTATATAAGTAAGGGATAATGTATAGTAGGCAGGTCATTATCAGACCCCTCCGCTGCGTGTTGGGATCCTCTTTGCCCTGTTGGTGCTTATTTTCCGATAATGACCTGCGTACTATACATTATCCCGCTTATTATACGACTTTGTACCAACAGAACACACAAAACAAACTTCAGCCCACTCTTAGGAATGCCGAAAGGTTTATTCAATGACCGCAAATAAAATAGTTCCCAAAGGCTTTCCCGTGGCTTTGCGAGTAACAGTTAGGCAGGTAACTCCTAAACTAGAACTCTCTCGAAAACTGAACAAAGAATTCTGAACATCAGCGGTGAGTGACCCAAACATAAACTCAACCTAAATCCATAATTCGATCCTCTGCAAATGTTCCTAAAATGTCCCGGGAATCTACTTCCAGGCTCGCAATCGCTTTTTCTCGCATTAAAACTGTATTTTTGTTTTTACGTTCAAATCAATGGAGCGTTCTACTGCTGCTGTGAGGAGCCGTGTAATAAATAAAGATTACTTTTGCTACGGACTCTATGGACTATCTGTTTAGGGAAAAACAACATTACAGTATTATTTCTGTAAAAAGAAAGTTATGTACCCCAGCTTTAATTTCTCCATCTCTACGATAAATACCAAAGTCACTGGCAGCCGCAGCGCACCGGCCTGTTGGGAGCAGGTGCACAGCGTGGTGTTCGTTCGGAGGCTCCGTCAGACAAAGTATTTACTCTTACCTGTATTGTCTGTTCCTTGTGTTACTGGTGTCGGGTGAACCCACTGTTTATGTATCGATGTCCGCCAAGTCGTGAACCTGATACTGCGTACGGGCCACTCTCTCTGTCTCACTCACAGCTGGGACATCTCTGGTAAATGAGACCGAAACGAGCCTCACTTCACGTACCTGTGATTTATCATATGGATCACTCTGCAGACAGCCATAACCACACTCTCTGTCAGGCCAGAGGGACTTGAACCTGCCTACAGCCTCATGTGAAGCTTTGCATGGTGCATTTAGTGTCTGTCCGAGAGAACCGACAAGGCAATGAATTATGCTAATCATTTAAAACGGCTGCCTAATGATTTAGTCAGCAATTCAGGACTATTATAGACTAACAATCATAATATTGTCTCTTTAGGCACCAGAGTTTAGCGTATACTTTTTATACTTAGTTTATTTTTTAAGCTAAAGATAAACTAAGTATATTTTTTGTTAAAAAAAATTCTCTTGTCTTGCCTTGTGTGCTCCTCCTTCCTCCTCTGTAACTTGTGATGCTAAACTAACATTTTCCCGCTGTGGGAAGATTAGAGAATCTCTCAATCGTAATCTTTAATCAGAAATGTGATTTGAGACAGACAAAAGTTGACTTTATAAAGATATAGGACTACCAAATTGTGCTTTGTGTACTGGGTGTAGCTCTGACTGCCACTCCCCCCCCCCCGACCCAGAAATGGATTAAGGGGAGGAAGATGGATGGATGGAAGTAAAAATGTCACAAAATTAATGTCAGTGAAAGTAAGATGTCACAACTTTCAGTAGTATGCAGAACTAATCTTTGTCTCACATTTTCAGGAATACTTTTATTTTATATTTTACCATGACATGGTTTTGTCTGTGCATTCTAATGAAAAATGTCAGTTATTATTTATTTATTGACCTTTATTTAACCAGGAAAGTCCCACTGAGATTGGAGAATCTATTTGTCAGGGGAGTCCTGGCCCCAGAGAGAGGGTGTTATGGGGGACTATTGTACATGTTTTAGCACCGTAGCACCTGAAGGAAACCTAAGCAGACAGGCTGAGAACATGCAAACTCAAACCTATAGGACCTTCTTGCTGTGTAGCACAAGCACTAACCACTGCGCCACTTTGCATTTCAAATCTTTTATTGGTTAGTCGACTACAGTGTTGGCCCTACTCCTGTATGACCCAACTGTGGTGTTATGCCCCCAGCCTCCGGTTCGTGAAGGCCCGGTGACGCGCAGTGCCAGCAGAGCCGCTTCTCTTCAGTCACTTTCTGATGCATCCTCAGACTCATTCAACCATTCACCTGGTGAGAAACACAATCTCCTGCCACACTCGCCTGTGCCTCTCTCTGCTTCATGGAGACACACTATATTGTACTTATAGACATCAGGACAAGTTCATATTTTTCACTAATACATTGAATGGTGGCTGTGTAACAAACTCATGTAACCAAATATATAAATCATTGTCTTGGAGGTCTGCTGAAGGTCTTTTTATACAGTTGTTTAAAAAGTTTAATTGCTTTGGCGATAATTCAGAGATCATAAATGATTACACGTTATTTGGTCAGTTTGTGTAAGCTCTCAGTCGTTCAGGAATTAGACACCCCCTGATCCTTAGGCTAACTCATGAACACATCTAAAGTCTGCTAAGATGTGGTTGGGTGCAGGTCTAATGATCCTGCTAGGTCTAACGATCCTGTTAGGTCTAACGATTCTACCTCATTAACCTGCTGATTGATCCCCATTTTTAGTCGTGGCTTAATTGTATTCAAATTTGACAAATCCGTTTGTGACGAGCTCTTACATGCAGTTTGTGCAAGGCAGCCCAGGAGTTTACAAGGACTAGGACTTGTATTGAGGAGAATTGGCAGATTTACTATCAGAGAAGAGACAGAGCTGATTCCACAACTACCACAAAAGAAGGGGGGGGGGGGGTTCTTCCAGATGGGGCGTAAATAAACATTGACATTTATCTACGTACAAAATACTAAAAGTTGAAAGTGGCCTCGCTGAATCAAAAACATCCATCCACACATCATCCGGGTCATGGAGAGAGCAGGACATTTAATCACAGTAATGCATGGACAAACAGACTCAGCCCACTTGACCTCGATTAGTGCTTATCTGAATAACCCCTATAGAGCTGAAATGTTTGCTGCGGCACTGTAATACATTAGCTATACGTCTCCCTAGTCAATTATGTTTTACTGTGCCCCTCATGAACAGACCATCCTGTGTCCTTAAACTTGTGAAGGCCAGAGCTCCTCTGGTGAAGGCCAGAGTTCCTCTGGAGGCACAATAAAACACAAGGACACACTCTTGTTTGTCGCTATGATAGTGATAGAGAAAATAACGATAATAACAATTCTCTTGTCACTGTGCCCCAGAGCCTCACGCTGCTGTTGTTCAGATGTAAACACACAACTACATATTTCTTGCACTAGAAAACACAGTACTTTACACTTGCGTCTTTTAATGCCAAAGGTAGAGATTCTACACTTCTTTATTATGCAGAGTTTTTTACATGGACATTGGTCTCTTGCTATGGACCAAAACATGTGCTTTTTGTGTCTTAACTATTGGTAATTTCATTGGTTTTGTTAAGTCCTCTGAGATGACTACTATTGTGATTTAGGGCTATACAAGAATACATTGTATTGTATTGTATTGTACTCATTATGCTAAAGATAGAAATGTTATACTGCGCATATTTGATTGTTTATATTTACCCCAATACTGCATATACATCCTACATCTCTCCCCTTGTCCTCACACAGAGTCCGTGGACAGTAAGATGAACTTCAGTAACTTGCTGATGATGTACCAGGATGGGGCCAGCAGTCCAGACTCCAGTGAGGACGACTCAAAGCTCTCAATGCTGCCCCACCTGGCTGACCTGGTGTCCTACAGCATCCAGAAGGTCATTGGATTCGCCAAGATGATTCCAGGATTCAGGTACAAACTGTGCACTTTATCTACATTCAAGTTACCAGCTTTGTTTTGTAAGTCACAGCTTTGATTTGTCATCAGAGGTTACATTATTGATAACCTGGTCATACCACACTATAGTACGAATTACATTTCGTACTAAGGTCTGGGGGTGCTCCATTGAGCTCCGTTAACGGGTGGGAGGGCTTAACTCCTTTTGTAGATTGAAATGATTGGGTCAGAACGTACTGTGACTTTTGTAATGCGCACCAGTGAGTTGTTAGCATTTAGCATTTAGCCTCGCCATCTCCTTTGCTAACGGAGCCCGTGGGGAGTAACGCCACAATCTTGGCCAGCCATTACATTTGCTTAGCATTCCTCTTGCTCCTTCAATTTCTTGATAGAACCAGACCGGAATACTTTACTTTTTTCACAAACTCTTGACATCACCCACAACTAGCTACAACACCCGCCTCCCGCGCTCGCTGATTGGTCGGATGGAATTCAATCGATTGTGATCGCAAACACAGGGACCAGACCCAGACGTTACATGCAGGAAATGATTATTGAGCGGAGTGTACGGATGGATAAGGCCAGGCTACATTACTGATAACGTTGCTCATATGGAAGTAAGTTTCCCAACGCATAATTTTCTTTTTTTTTTATGAATAAGACATAGGCCATCTATTGCACGTGGCCACCAGAGGCTTAAACCCATTATTGAAAACTCTTTTGTCAAAACTTTGAGCTACATTCCGAGGACAATAGTGTACCCTTACCCTTGAAAACGTCTCGCAGAAGTTTCTCCTTTTCAAAACACTGCTAAATTTTTCCAGAATAACCAGGATAGTAACTCCTCAAGAGCACTATATTTTCAAAGCTGACTAACCTTAGACCTTCTGGAAACATGACAACCAATCAGAGGTCTCCCTCAGAGCTGCAGGAGTAATCACCTCCCATTGAAATCACTAGTTACTCTTCCCAATAAGCAAATATAAAATTATGTAATTATTTAAGTGAATTGTACCATAGTGACTAATGCAAATTGAAACAAAAAATGACATATAATGGAAATGACGTATTCCTTTGTTTTGTCCATTTTACCACCACGTTGATGTTGCTGGAGCAGTTTTCCCCTTTCTTAATATTAAAATGAAAGCAGAAATACCAACAAAAGGTGAGCCCTGAAACTGTCCATTTTCTACCCCTTAATCCATTTCTGGGTCGGGGGGGTGGGGTGTCTTGCCAGCAGGTGTCTCATGGCGGGCTCAAACCCACAACCTTCAGGCTCTACGGCCGATGCTTTACCAACTGAGCCACTGCCGCCACAAGGAATAACTAAAGTCATAAAACAACTGAAAATATATCAAATAAATTGGCCAGGTCTCTGTATAGATTCATTATCTCATGGAGCACTTCTACTTCTCAGGTGCCTGAAAGGGTTAAATGACGCAGCGGTAAATACTAAATTCAAGCTTGTTTGTGCGTCGAGCCATAATTATGTGGTGTAATTGGTAGAGATGGGATCTGCTCAAACAAACACATTATTCCAGGAACAACAGCATGAGGGCCTCGCAGAATGATAACTAGACACAGCACTGGGCCCAGACACAATGTAAATGTATGCATGTCCAGACACCACTTTAATAAAGGATATGGGGATATGTCTATGTGCTGGAGCCACATCATAAACATAATCCCCGCCGCTGTCTCACGCAGAGCACACTATTTTTAGAAATGTACAGTACAATTCATGGAAACCCCATTATTTGCATGTTTCTGTTCGAATACCTGGCCAGCCACGTTATTTTTTCTAATTCAAAATATTTCATTAAGAGTTGACATGAACGTAGAAAGTGTATGTTGATTATTTTTAATACTCAGAAACAGGCGAACAAGAAGTCTGGCTGTTTACAATACAATAAAAAAAATTCTTGTGTAGCCCTAAATCACAACAGCAGTCATCTCAGAGGATCCATTGCAATCACCAACACAGATCAGAGAATCAACAGTTAAGACCCAAAAAATACACATATGAATTGGTCCATAGGGAGAGACCAATGTCCATGCATGTTTTAGAATGTTAAAGTGTCCAGGATTCTATTTATTTTCTTATTTGATAGGTAGAAGTAAATGGTAGTAGTAAGTAATCTTTTTTATATACCGCCTTTCACAGACCAGAGTCACAAAGCGGTTTACTATCGTGGGCAGAGATGGGACCGGGGCCAGTGCAAGAGCCGCATGCCAGACCCTATTGTACATGTTTTTAGTGGTATGGGAAACCAGAGTACCCGGAAGAAACCTACGCAGACACGGGGAGAACATGCAAACCTCACTCAGAAAAGCCCTGTTCCGACCAGGATTCGAACTAGAGTTTTCTTCGGGCCCGAAAAATCAAGCCTGACCCGGCCCGAGCCAGCCCGAGCCCACCTGAGCCCAACCAATTAAACAATTAACGCTGTATAATAGGCCCGAGCACCCAGGGGAAAACTCGGGTCGGGCTCGGGCCTGCTCGGGCTGAAAAGCGAAACTCTAATTCGAACCCAGGACCTTCTTGCTGAGAAGCGAGAGTGCTATCCACCATGATAGGGACAAGTGTACACAATCAACATGTGAAACTGTACAACATTTATAGCCAAGGCTAATATGCAATGTCACCACCGTCCTTGTTAGACACTGACTGTCCAACAGACCCTCCTGCATGTTTCTGATCAAATACCTGCCCAGCATCATTATATTTCAAATTAAAACGGTTTTATTTAAGAGTCGACGTGAATATAGAAAGTAAGTAAGTACGGTTTATTTATGTAGCGCATTTTACAGACCAAGGTCACCCAAAGCGCTTTACAATTGTTCACAAACGGTGATGACGGAAGCGAGTCGCCGAACACACTGGACCATCAGCCTCCAACCAACACCATCCATTCACTCTCTCATTTACATTCAGACCTAATATGCATGTTTATAGTGGTAGGGGAAACCAGAGCACCCGGAGGAAACCTACGCAGACACGGGGAGAACATGCAAACCTCACTCAGAAAGACCCTTTTCTGACCGAGATTCAAACCCAGGACCTTCTTGCTGAGAAGCGAGAATATTATCCACAATTGACCGCCCAAAGTGCATGACAATTGTTTTTAATACTCAGAAACAGGCAAACAAGAGGTATGGCTGTTTCTGTTTGAAAACCAGGCCGGTGACAATATATTTCTAAGTCAAAACAAAGGTTTCACTTAAGACTCGGCATGAACGTAGAAAGTCGATTGTTTTTGACAGATGCCAGGTCGTTATCGAAGAAACCGCATGCTTTGGTTACTGGTCTGTGTTGTGTTGGCGAACTCTGGGTTGTGGCTTAGAACTCCTGCAGGCATTCAGAGTGTAATTGTGAAGTGACAATTGCCCCGACATCTCTAATACAACAAATATCACAGTGTTGCGTTTGAATGATCGTTTCTATCCAGCCACTCTCTTGCCATTGTACCCACTGTTTTATTTCCCATGCAACGTAAACAGCTCTTTTTGTACACTCAGAACTGTAATTACTCACAGCGCATAGGCCTGTGTGAGTCAAAGCCGCTGTACAATGAGGTTTTGTGGTTTTGCATTTACTGTAAACTCACCACGAAAGCGACTGATTGGACAAAAACGTCTGAGAGTCTCGGGTGACAAGAATTCTCATTTTAACTCGAGGAAGTTTTTGAGTAATCTGCACATTTCTTGTTCATGACCCAAATGGATAATTTCCACTGAGATACGTAGCTGCATCGCTAACACTGTATGTCTGTGGGCGTTGTGAATGACCAGTTTTCTGTTATGAAAGAATTGTAGAAGTTTATACATTTAATGAAGAGCTTATTTATAACCGTGGGTGTTGGAGAGAGCTATGATTCAGTTACCTGCTCTGACCTCGGTTCCTTTATGAAAGGAAAGAAGGTGCAAAGGTTTTTTGTTTTTTTAGTCCTTCCAAAAGAACAACTTTTTCAAAACAACAAATGAGTCACTAAATCAGTCGTCTTTCGTTTTAGGTGATTCACTCAGTAGACTTTACTTTTATTCATACAAACAAACACATATGGAGCACTTGTTATGACTTTTACAGTTAGTTTTTGATCAAATAGATATTGGTTGCCAGATAGTATTAGAAAATCAGTCAACTTTTATTTGTAGAGTGCCTCTCCTACACAAGGCAACACAAAGCGCCTCACAACCCATAACACATCATGCATAAATCATATACAATAAAATCTACATACAACCTAAAAAATAAAATTAAAATCCGACAGGGCATTAAAAACACCATCCATCCATCCATTGTCTTCCCCTTAATCCATTTCTGGGTCGGGGGGTGTCAGTCAGAGCTGCACTCAGTACACAGAGCACCAGCCCCGCATTAAAAACACAAACACAATAAAATCACGAGAAATATAATAAAAATAAAATAAAATCACACAAGTAGTCCTAAAGTCTTTAAATCATTAAAAAAGGTATTCAATTTGACACCGCCAATTTCAAGGCCTTTCAGAAGCTTTACATTTGACCAAAATAGCTTATATATAGTTTATATTTGAGCGCTGCATGCATTATATTTGTCCTTTGATCCAAAATGGTGAAATCCAATAAATATCTACACACAACTTTCAGCGCCACCCTCTGCAACACTGTTTTAGTCTTGTGTTATTTCTGTCGACTTTAGTGCATACGCAGAACACAATGGGCTTACATTTTCCAGGCTCTGGAAGTTTGGGAAATTTGAAGATTCAAATAAACAAGACGGGCGTGTGATGTTGAAGAAATATGAGTCATGCAACATTAACCTAAACGTTTAAAAAGCCTTCACACTGTTGCTAATTGTTGTATAATGTATGTATTTCCAGTAATAATAAATTTACATGTGTCAACCCCCACACATGCACAATGGAGTAGACAGTTTTCTGAACAATAGTCATGAGGTCACATGATGTACAGCTTTTAAACATTGTAAATAGCAGCATCTTTCAAATGTAATTCTGTCTTTTTTCACACAGTTACAAAATGGGTCATGAGATGTGCTAGGTCTGATTTTGGATGAAATATTACCCCAAAGAGAAAGCTGTATTTAAAACCACATGTGTTTTCTGCTGCAGAGATCTGACTGCCGAGGACCAGATCGCTCTGTTAAAGTCGAGTGCCATCGAGATCATCATGCTGCGCTCAAACCAGTCCTTCAGCCTGGAGGACATGTCCTGGAGCTGTGGAGGGCCCGACTTCAAGTACTGCATTAACGACGTCACCAAAGGTACACGCCATACACCAGGCATGTCCAAACTCATGTGGAAGCAGCGGACAGAGAGTTGCTGACCTGACCCATCCACTGTGCTATACAGATCAATCAATCAATCACATTTTATTTATAAAGCGCTTTTCATACAAAAAGTGTAAGTGTAGTTTTTACAGTCTATACATATCTACAGTTATTATTATGGATCCATGATTTACAGTCAAAAACTAATTTGAAAGTAAGATTGTCACTTCCGCTTCCGTCCCGATTCCATTCATGATCTAGTGCCAACCGTGCAGGGGGCAAACGCGCAGGGGCAAACGAGCACTTCCCGATTAGGCTTTAGCTAGCTTGAGGGTTAGCTCGAGCCATTCCTTCTTTGCAATCTATGGTGCAAGCTCACAATTGTTTTTCAAAACTTGTGTGAAATGTTTAGACTTCAGATGTCAATGTCAACTGTCAACTTTATTTCCAACTTTATTTGTACATACAACAACACCAGCTGCCCACAGGCACGAAAGATAAGAATCAAAGAAAACAGAATAAAATACATATTTATCACAATCTTTAAATTGCCACTTTTATTGTACATATATATCCTTGCACAATCTGAGTGTTCTATCCATGCCAAACGTGACATGTAAATTTCTCCTTGTGAGATAAATAAAGCACATCTTATCTTATCTTATCTTATCTTATCACATTGAGCAGAGTAACTTTTTTAGTCATTTTGTTATGGGGGAAGCAGTGCATAATAGACTTCTGTGTTAGAACCTCTGCTTTACATCTCCACAAACCTCCTTCAAATGATTCTGCAGATCCGGTCTCACAAATATTGATTGACTGTCAATACACTCTGACACTGAATGGCCAGTGTTATAATAATAATACATATTTATTTGTATAGCACTTTTCAAAAACAATGTGTACAAAGCGCCGCAAAGTCCGCATAATCAACAATAAAACAGTCACAAGAATACAAAGTCAAAATAATGAGATAGAGTAGAAGATACAGGAAGACAAAGAGGAAACGCAAGAAGAAAGACAAAGCAGACAGTAAAATACAACATAAGAAGTTTAAAGCTGTTTGATAAAAGTGGGTTTTAAGAAGCGATTTAAAGAAGTGAGGATAGGGACCCAAATGAAGTCCCCTTCGTCACATGACCCTCCGTCCTCGCTCACTTCCAAGGACGGAGAAGTGGCCCTTGTTGCCGCTGACAACACGTTCTCTCGAGGATCACCCACACACTGCGTTCCTCTGCGCATTTCTGTGAAGATGGCGTTTTCACAGGAGCAATAAAGAGACCATTAAAGCACATTTTTTCACACATTGAGGGCTGAGTGCAGAGCAGACTTTACACACAAAAAAATCAAAAAGTGAGGAGGCTCTTTACAAGGATTCGCCGCTCTCTCATGGAAAACTCGGAATAAGTAAGATGTTTTTGAAGGAGAGCTGTGGCTTCTCAAACATTATTTCAGTCATTTGTCTTGATGAAATGTTAATTGATATGTTATAGTAGTAGCGCAAACTATATATTTCAACATGTGGAAGACTAATCTGTTTATCTCACAGCACAGACGCAGCACTGACGTAAAACATCTGGCCTCTCGCACTGTACTCACACGTTTCCAGAAAGAGAGCAGCCTTGTAAATGTAGCAAGGAAAAAAAGCAGGTTTTTAAGATTAAGAGATTAAGAAATCCTTTATACGTCCCACAGCGGGGAAATTTCGGTGTTGCATCACAAGTTACAGAACAGTAGGAATGAGGAGCACACAGCACAAGATAAGTGAACAATAGCTATAGTAATTCAAATAAAACAAACTATCTCTAACTCTAGCATCAAAGAACAAGTATAACGTCTCTATCTTGGACATAGAGATACTTATAAAGAAGTAAAACAATGTTATATTTGCAAAATAAGAGGCAAGTATAAAGTACTGTGTATTCTAGTGCAAGCAATGTGTAGTTATATGTTAGCATCGTGGATCTATCTGTTAGCATGTTAGTATGTTAGCATCTGTTCATGTTAGCAGCAGTATGTTAGCATATGTTAGCATGTTAGCAGCAGTATGTTTACATGTTAGCAGCAGTGTGTTTACATTTGTACATGTTAGCAGCAGTATGTTTACATCTGTACATGTTAGCAGCAGTATGTTTCCATACATATCTGATGATGAGGGGCCGTTCTCTCATTCAGCCACAGATGGGTAGTGCTCTGGGTTTGGCTTCTTCTTAAACCGTGGGTGGTTGGCATCACACTGGTTGTTTGGCTAACAGGCTTGTTCCACTTTTCTTCTGCTGCGCGTTCACCAAGGCGGGTTTGACTCATATTCTGAACAGGTTTTCTTAGTTGTGGGCTTCCTAACTACGATGCACTGCGCTGTGCTTTTGACACGAAACAAGTTGTGAGAATATTTGTCTAATTACCTGCGGCGTACGTAAACATTCTTTCCACAGACCGCACCAAACTCTTAGTAAACATTCTGATGGATCTAGAAAAGCCCTAACCCTTATGATAGTGAATTGTTTTGTTTGGATTCAATGTAATGTTCTGTTCTCCTTCTGAACCAGGGATGTCAAAGTCAAATACATAATCAAAAAAAAGAGAGCACTTTCCAGATGTGGCTACCCCAAGTGGTCTTTTACTAAAGCCCAAAGGACGAGAAAGGCCAGAGACACAGTCCAACAGACAGAAGAAAGTAGGAGGAGAGGGGTGTCCTTACCGTATGTGGCGGGAGTTTCAGAGAAACTACAAAGAATCTTTAGGCAACACAAAATCCCTGTGTATTTCAAACCTTTCAACACGTTAAGACAGAAATTAGTGCATCCCAAAGACAAAACACCCAGACACAAACAGAGCAATGTGGTGTATTCAATTAAATGTAGTGAAGAGGAGTGCACTGACCACTATATTGGAGAAACCAAACAAACTCTACAGAAACGACTTTACCAACATCGTAGAGAAAACTAGTGGGCCACAGTCGGCTGTTCATCTCCACCTCAAGGCCTCCAACCACACGGTGGATGACACAGAGGTTAAAATTCTGGCTCTGGAGAAGAATTGGTTTGAGAGAGCGGTGAAAGAAGCCATTTTTGTGAGGAAACAAAAACCTTCTCTTAACAGAGGAGGAGGGTTAAGATTTGTTTTGCCTCGCATCTATGACGACATCCTAAAAACAACGCCCTAACTTGGGACAAGGTCAGCGACATGCTAATGAGTTAGGAGGGGTGAGACCTGCACTCCACTTGAGCATCCCAGCAGACAATAGGTCAGCGACATGCTAATGAGTTAGGAGGGGTGAGACCTGCACTCCACTTGAGCATCCCAGCAGACAATAGGTCTGTGACATGCTAAGGAGTTAGGGTCGTTAGCCTCAGCAGTCGTTAGACCTGCTCCCTTCTACATCAAGCAGACCGTAGATTGTTTATGAGTTAGTATCAGGATTAGGGTGTGGCTAACCACACCCATAGGTTATAAATCTCCAAGGCTCGGTCTGAGAATTCATTCCCTGAAGAAGTCCGCTAGGTTGAGGACGAAACGTCGGGAAAACTTGCTAAGAAGTACAGATGATGGGTGAGAAACCTTCCTTTGCATATTAAAATGATTGCATAAAACCTTTTGAACCAAGACCTAACACAGTGGACCGTATTTTATTAAATGATTAAATGGATAATCCAATATTTTTGTATGGCTCTGTCAATCATTTCAAGTGTAAACATTTTCCAGCAGACTCACATACAAAAAAAAACAAACTTCCTTCAAAGTGAAAACACATGTCATGTCATTACATGATTAATCCAATATTGTCTTATGGCTCTGTGCGGCCGGTTCTAACAAGATAAGATAAGAACTTTATTGATCTCACAACGGAGAAATGTCATATTTGGCACAGATAAAATCACTCAGGTTGTGCAAAAAGACAGGAAGTGTGCAAACATGTTAGAAAGACAGTGGCTTTTGTGCAAGATGTATTGTGTACAATAAAAACTACAAAGTGACTTCATACATTCATTATTCATAGGTAATACTAACGGCTTATTAACCGAGCGCGAGGTCTGTTTGGAGAAATATCAGAATGTTATATCTTAATGTACAGACCGAGCCGTGGCCAAGGTCTGATATTTCTCTGGACAGACCGAGCAAGCAAGGTTAATAAATGTTTTATTATATGACTCTCGTCTGTGTCTTTACCAATGCTTTTGAGATATTTGTGAAGTATGTTCATGTCCGAATTGGTTTTGTTTGATACGGGCTAAGGACCGATTGTCATGGTAACGGTCCGTGGAAAGATATCAAATGTGAAACGCGCTGTTCGGACCAATTGTCATGGTAACGGTCCGAGATGGGAAAATATCAGACCGCAAATCAACCAATCAGAGCGCGCGTTCGGTCCAAGTCATATAATAATAAATCATATATCTTCCCGGGGACCAAGATGTTTCATGCCTTGACTTAAACACCTATGTTCTTAACTGTCAGAGGTCCGTGTTCACATGTTTCCTCTCTGTGTGTGTGTGTGTTGTGTGCAGCGGGTCACACTCTGGAGCTGCTGGAGCCTCTGGTGAAGTTCCAGGTGGGTCTGAAGAAGCTAAACCTTCACGAGGAGGAGCATGTGCTGCTGATGGCCATCTGTCTTCTGTCTCCAGGTACCTCCTTTCTGCCTCCGCTCTCACTCAATGCAATTAGAGTCTGATGCCACGACCCAGTTTTGGAGTGGGCCCTGATAAGGATGACGCAGATTCTAAATATATATGGTTGAAAACAACAAACACAAAGATGGGATATTTTATACACATCATAATGATAATAATAATAATACATATTTTTTTGCTTTGGAAGAAAAGCAGTGTTTACAAAGCCCTGTGGCGTAAAACAACACAAGTCAATAAATAATTCCACCAAAAAGTGCAAAGAAATACAAAGCAGACAATGACAATAAAATACAACATGTAAAGTCTACAGCAGGCGCTTAATTAAAGGAGCAGCATGTTAAAATCTGGCCAAAAGTGGTACTGCAGCTTCTCCCACGCTCCATGACTCAGGTTGCCAGATATGCATATGAATCCAGCTGGGACCATAATAATAATAACATCTGAATGGACTAGAGTTTTGTCAACAAATCTATTACCAACTCATTTTTCTCAAAGTCTTCTCCGATAGAAATCCTTGTTGTATTTCTTGTTTTGTCATTAATGATTTTAGGATAATAACAAGACCCTTTTAGTTCTGTGGACACGTGGTACTTTAACAGTGAGATTAGCTCGACACAGCGAGTCCTGGCAACCCGGATTACAAACTTTCTGAACGGGGAAGAACGGGACATCGAAATTAAAACAATAACAAGATTTACTAACAAATTTTGACATTAAAATATCTCTAAACTAGTGTTATGAAGTATTGGAAAAGAGCATGGTTTATTAAAGCCTTTTGACAGATTAGGGCCATTTAATGATGACTTAACATGCAAATCTTACATAATGCTACTTTAAGGGCTGTTTGATAAAAAGTGGGTTTAGAGAAGGTTCGGGTTAGGATCGAGAATCTAAGGCTTGTTGGAGGTTAACGTTCACTAGTGTAGTTGTTGCAGAGGAGAATATCGTCACTGCTCATTATTATTGTCCGCTCTGCAGTGTCTTGTGTGTTCAGCTGGAGTTGAAATGTTTGTGTCTTGTGGCAGACCGGCCTGGAGTGCAGGACCACGCCCGTGTGGAGCATCTGCAGGACCGGCTGTCTGAAGTGCTGCAGGCCTACATTCGGGTCAACCACCCCGGCGGACGCCTGCTCTACGCCAAGATGATCCAGAAGCTGGCTGACCTGCGCAGCCTGAACGAGGAGCACTCCAAGCAGTACCGCTCCCTGTCCTTCCAGCCGGAGCACAGCTTGCAGCTCACCCCTCTCGTTCTGGAGGTGTTCGGGAGCGAAGTGTCTTAGCTCACACTTCTCCCATCCACACGCCCGCCCGGAGCTTTACAGGACGCAAAACTTCAACACTCAACAGCCTTCTCCACCAACAAAACCGGCAAATGTAGGAGAAATGTGGATCACCGTACAGGCAGACATCCCTTATAACCTCCTCCTCTGAACTCACCGCTGGAATTTGCTTGGATACTGCAAAATACTGCAGTTATTATTCTTATACTTACATTAACCTTGTGGCTAGCAGCATCTACCCTGATTTGTGCCCAAAGATTGTCTTGCCTCACTCACCCTGGACATATTTATCCATCCTCAGTGCATCCCCATGAGGAGAGATGATTGGCAAACGTATAGCTTAAAACAACTACTAAGCTAGAGCTTATTGCTAGCTGCATTGGTAAAATTTGCCTCGTATACCATCTATATATCTTTAAAAATTGATATTTTATGAATTATTCTAAAGGCCAGGGCTTAGACATACTCGGGTGAGATTT
The DNA here is from genome assembly GCA_964034765.1 of Knipowitschia caucasica. Taxonomy (NCBI): domain Eukaryota; kingdom Metazoa; phylum Chordata; class Actinopteri; order Gobiiformes; family Gobiidae; genus Knipowitschia; species Knipowitschia caucasica. The sequence continues at coordinate 6,609,353 of OZ035827.1, read as the reverse complement.
CTATTTTTGTTTTTGTTTTTTTTCTGCTAAACCAGAGGGCCAGAAAAGAAAGTTGAAAGAAGAGCATCTCAGAAGCGTGAAGAAATTTATGAGTAGAGGAGGTGGGACAGTTCTACAGGTGAAGTTCCTTTTTTCAAATCAAAAGGGAGTCTTCATAAACTAGAATGTATGTATAATGCTATATATAACATAACAATAAGCTGTTATATCTTTATAAAATATATATTTAAGATAATGAATCATGGTGGCTTCTATTGAAGCACTTTTATGAGTGTTGTTTGACATAGAGGATCTGAAGGCCCCACCTCTAACATGTGTTGAAGACAAATGTGTGCAGAGGAACGGAGTGTGCTAGGAGTCTATTTTTGTGACATGTGTACAGTGTATGAAAGTATTGATGGACCACAAGGGGGCGCTGCCAGGCTCTGAACACAAGGGCACATGTTCTTCTGCTCTTTGGACCTGTGACTTAAAAAACCATGTTTTTGGGAAAAATCCAAAATATCTGTTGAAATATTGTAGATTGCTGCTAAGATAGTCAGTGCAGTTACACACTCATGAAGGAAAAGGACCCACATCCTGAGATAGAATGTGGTGTATATGACTCTGTGTGTTTGTGTGTTTATGTATACACACACACTGCTACAGAGACTAACTTTGTATGCTTTGTCTGAATAACCACATGTTGTACAGTCGCTTTTAGTTAAGAGTGCTGTCCCATTATGTGTCATTGGTGTGTGTGTAACTGTACTGAGTGGAGCTAGATTGGAGCCAAACCAACTAGCTGCTGTTGCCTCAGGGAAAAGTTTGTATGGTTCGTATCAGTGTTTACGTGTGAGTGGCGTAAGCTTACAATCAAAAACGACAACGATTGTTTTCAAACCTCTACATCACTGTGATATAGTTCTAAAACAAAACAGGTCAACTAAGCTAAAGGAACTTTATATAAACTACCCATTCTTCATTTTACTCTCATTTTTTATTCAAATTACTATAATCTTTAAAAAAAAAAATGGACAGCTTTTTAATCAGCCTTAAGAAACCATGGTTTGAAGAAGGCAGCGAAGTAGAACGTGTCTTATATGATGAGAGAAAATAGCTTGATCGGGGCAATGGTTTGGGAGTTATTTCTTGTACAAATGCTCACGTCTGCGTCTTCTGACACCAGCCACATAAGCGAGGTTTGGGGATGTTGGGACATCACTACATATCATATCTCACAGTGCATGCACGCCCTTCATGCAGGCCTAGCACTCCCCCTTGTGGACGAACTCTGTAAATACCACTTTGCTATAAGTCTGTACATAGTTAGAGATTAATATAGGCTAAATACTAAGTTTTCAGTTGATGACATGCTCTGGACGTACAGCACTATATGCAAATAGTAGATGCCTTTTCTGTTCATTTCAGAATGAATGGACTGAAGGGCTGCGCCCGCGTCAGGGTGACTTTACAGAAACATAACGTGTGAATACACTTGAGCTCGGACTTTGTAAACTTTTGGAAATTTGATAATTTTTTGTCTGATGCAGTTAACAATAATAGTTTAAACATAATTGAAACAAATAAATACACAAATGTAGATCATAGCCGTAATTTATATTAAAATATAAACAAAACAATAGTAAATCTTTCAACGTTTGGCACTTATGTAAGACAATTTTGTTTGTACTATGTATTTGGCAAGGCCAAATAACAGAAGAATGATTGTGGTGACATTTGGTCACAAATACTGTTGATGAAAGCACTTGTAAAGTGGTCAGAAGCAAGAAGAACCCTGTGTCAGACACAAAGAAAGAGGTTCAAAAATATAACTAATCCAGAAGTGGTTCAGGTTTGGATGGAAGAACCTTGGGCGGCACGGTGGCTGAGTGGATAGCACTCTCGCCTCTCAGCAAGAAGGTCCTGGGTTCGAATCCCGGTCGGACCAGGGCCTTTCTGAGTGGAGTTTGCATGTTCTCCCCGTGTCTGCGTAGGTTTCCTCCGAGTACTCCAGTTTCCCCTACCACTAAAAATATGTCCAATAGTTCTGGCATGCGCCTCCTGTACTGGCGACCCCGCTCCCATCTCTATGTGGAGTGAGAGACAAATGCCCAAAAATTAACAATTGTAAACCGCTTTGAGACTCAGATCTGCAGTGAAAAGGCGGTATATAAATAAAAGATTACTTACTTACTTACTTACCACCATGTTTATAAGCTACTAGAGAAAGTCCTGTAAACCAGTCTCTGGTGGCTTTCCTCACACATTCCCATTAGTGGTTGATCATTCCGTCTGCCTGGGCCTTGAACTCAACGGGTGTATTCTCTTTGATTGTACCATGTGACAAGGGCGACCCTTCTGTCCATTCCCAGTTTATGGATGTACGGCTTTCTTCTTTTTCAAGTCAATCAATAAGCTCTGGACAATTATAGTAAATCCATATTTTTCATTGGTTTTCTTTTATGATTTGTTTTGTTTTTTTGAGTTTGCTGTCTTATTATGCTTGCGCTGAGACATCGTTTTCTAATGAAGCAGAGATGAGCAAATAGTGGACCTTGGAGACAAGCACCACTTGGACAGATTCACTCGGATTATTCTGGGACTGACATTGGACACTTAGGAGGAGAATCTTTGGATGGTCCCCTGCTCTGTATCAATGAAGCTATGTCCGACACAATCAAACAAACTAACACTGCCTATATTGACTGGAATAGCAACAGCATGTGTGTGCCTCTTTGATCATGATCATCTAACCACCTCTTTGTTCTGCAATAGCAATGTACAGCAGGAATTATAGCTTTAACCTCAACAGCTCTGCTTTTTGGAACCGACCGTGGCACACCAAGGGCTGATGGGAACGGAAAGGACTGTAGACACTTGAAACCGAAGTAGTCAAAAGTAGAAATGGTGTTTCAAAAATGAACATGTGGACTCTGAGAGCAGCAGTATGTTCTGTAAGCCTCTACAGACATATGTTTTGTTATTGTTTCTCTAAAGAACTCGTTGCCACAGCTGGAGAGCGCAGAGACTGACAAAAAGATTGCCTCCTTAAACCCAAAGTGTACCATTGTCACGTCACACATCGCAGCTCATTAGCAAGTGGACTTTCAAACAGCATCTACATCATCTACTTCATCAACAAATGGAAGCAGGGCGGAGATGGGGAAAACAGAACACAGTTCAATAGGTTTGTAGTGTGTATTATCACAAAAGTAATGAGTATTATCGCAAAAGTAATGAGTATTATCGCAAAAGTAATGATTATCATCAAAAAAGTTGTAAGTATTATTGCAAGTGTGAGCAAGCCATATTTTACCTTCAAACTATATTCAAGCATATTGCTTTTGAAACTAAAAGTCCGACTGCATTGCACTTTCCCAAGAATGTATAATAGAGGCATCAACACAGACTTTATTATATCCTAATTAAGGACTAGTTATGATTTGTATCAAATTACATGATTATTCTCAAGTTCTCTTGAAGAAAGTTTCCAATATGAAGCCACGGAGATACATGGCAAAAGAATATGCTTTTATTTTCTCACTAGAATTATATTATATTTGCACAACTCTATATAATGTTTAACAATACAATTTTACAGAGAAAAAGAATTGAATAACCAGATTTTTTTACTGAATGCAGAGACAGACTTATCTTGAATATGGCATTTTTAGCCAAAAGGACAGATGCACACCAGGTTGGAGCTGGACTGCTCATTCACCGCTGAAGTCACAGTCAAACGTATAACGACACCAAACATCAGAATCCTCAGAGCAAAAATATGAAACGTTGAACCTTGAACCTCTTCTGTAACTCGACAGTATTGCAAATGAAACCCTTTGAGCTGTCGTTCTGTCTCCGCTGAGCCGCCCTGCCCTCAGCCCAGGTCCGCAGTTACACCTCAGTAGCCTTAATACAACCTCACTCAGCTGGAATCAAATACCTCATCCACAGGATCTACGACAGCCTTTAAGGGAACCAAACACTTTCTGTCACACACACACACACACACACACACACACACACACACTTACAAAACCTTTTCAGTGTTGATTTAAACAGTTCCGAAGTACAGTCTCCATCAGAGCAGTCGGTGTTCGGATCCCAATGTGTTTCAATGTTAACTCTGCTTTACTCACCAGACCCTCCTCTTTGTCTCATTTCTACAACTCTATCAACTCGGCGCTGCAGTCTCCCCAACATACTACCTCTCCCTCAGCACATACTCGGCATATACAGTATAAACAAATATTTTTTTTGTTGCAGCTTGATTGTTTGATAGGATACAGTTGGTTATATATTTTAACACATATTTTTTGTCATTTATGTACAGTTTTAACGTTTTCATTTCTTTCGGATGCTGGACAATTTTACCTCAACTCTGGGTTAGTACAACATTTAGCCATTTCTAGGATTGTTTTACTGAAGTGTGGACATGGTTGCATGGTTATTTGGGAAAAAGTTTGTTAATATATCTGAAGAAGACTACGACAAATGCTAGCTGCTATTTGCATGCCATTAGATTGGCTACATTAGGTAAATATTGTTTTATCTTTTTTATACCATGGTCAAAACGCTCACACACTCTTAACATGTTAGAAAAATAAATACATATTTTCTTTCCTCTAAAGCTCTTAAAAAACATTGAGAAAATTGGCTATACTTGATGAGCCAAGAGCCAGCAAAAGCTCCTTAGCAACGGTTGCCAAGACCAAAATGTAGACTGTAGACACAGAAAAAGTTAGGATTTTCTTACATTTAACTGAATTGTACATATGAATACATATTTAGCAACTGAATTCAAGATGTTGATGTATACCGGACGTTTAATAGTAAGTTTATTATTAAAAAATAAGTCACTAGTTTGTGCTCATAGCTGTGTGTTACTATGGCAACCACTTAGCCTGAATCCTATGGTACCTGTAATTTAACATGAGCTTTTAGCAGTGTTAATCCACAGTATTTTGCGTTGGAATCCTCGCTGACCATGGTATAAGTGGAATTTCTCATCAATAGTATGTTTAGAGAGTAGTGTGGGTTTTTCAATCATCTTTTTTTGTTAACCGTGCGCTCTACCAAACCAATGGCTTATATCCCGTGTGACGACCCACTGTTCACACTTCAGGGCCAAACTAGACACAAATGTAACTGACATTTTTTTATTATCGAAGTACAACTATGCCACAACACCTGCCTTTCTACCATTTCACCTTCTGTCTGACAGGATTCATAACATTGGGATCCCAGCTTAGATTTTCAGCGTACGCGTTTGTTCGCCCACCACACGCTTCGGCATTCTTCTTCTGTCTTTTCAACTCCACGGTCTGTCTTTGCTGCACTTGGCGTTCACAGTTCTTTTATATACTCGCGGGACAACAGCGCCTGTCCTCTTGCATCTTAAAAATCAAACTCATACTTATATTGTGGTTGCCATGCTTTTGATAGTTCTCTGTTTAAGGCAGAGTAAATGCAAGTGCAGTAGATATGCAACAATACTTAAAGCATTGGTAGTTTACTATTTAAAGCTATGTATCTAGATTCTTTTCATGATTTTCTTCTCGGCCTCCAGCAGTTTTAGATCTGTTTTTTAGATGGTAGGGCTTGGACACTAGAGAGAACCACATCTACATAGCCAATCTGTGTTCAGTCCAAAGCCTAAAAAAGATCATACGATTTTTATTAGTGTAAAGAGAATGTTGTGGTCTGATTTGTTGTTTTCATTAACTTGTGTATAATTTATAAAACAAAAAAACAGATACTACTGCCAGTGTCAGACAGCTATACAAAAGGTTTAGCGTGAAATTTGATGTGAAACAGGCAAAACGTACAGCCATGAAACTTTAAAAAGATAGATAGAGGACAATTAATATTAATATAGAGCAGGGGTCTCCAACCTGTGGCTCGGGAGCTATCAGTAGCTCGCCAGCCCCCTTCAGGTAGCTCGCCAAAGGAATTAGAATTAACAAAAGATCTTGAATGAATACATTTTGAGCCATTACAAATCCATTAGAAGTATAATTATAGGGTTATACAGTATTATGGTATATTATGAAATAGATTTTTTTACGAGTGCAAAAAGGAGTAGCTCTCTGCCTCTTTGTTTGTATAAAAGTAGCTCTCCGACTGAAAAATGTTGGAGACCCCGATATAGTATAGAAAGTGTGTTTTGACAATTCTACTATTTTGGCACGGAGAAATAGCAGCTTGAGACCCACACCAAAAATAGGAAAAATAATGTCTTTACCTAGAGACTGCTTTTCTCTCTCTATCTCACTCTATCTCTCTCTCTCTCTCTCTCTCTCTCTCTCTCTCTCTCTCTCTCTCTCTCTCTCTCTCTCTCTCTCTCTCTCTCTCTCTCTCTCTCTCTCTCTCTCTCTCTCTCTCTCTCTCTCTCTCTCTCTCTCTCTCTCTCTCTCTCTCTCTCTCTCTCTCTTTGCTGAAATTGTTGCTTCTCTACTGCACTGTCTTTCGTTTTGTGATTCCTTCTTTCTGTGCTGGCCTACCTCACAGCACACACACTTACAGCCTAAAATCAGAAAAGCTGTGCACTGGTCCGACGTGCACGCCTCTCGTCACCAGCAGTTCTTTGCCAACGATGCACTTGCGTTTTGTCGCCGCTACTATACATCCTGACTTTTCACCCTTTTTTAAATTGGATTTTTCAGTGTGGTGTAAAGCTAGTCAAGCTATAATCTCCAGTATTAGCAGGTAGCGCATTCAATCACCTGTCACGTTTGTACAAAAGGATTTCAAAAAAGAAGAAATATGGAAATGCACATATTTTCTCATCTCAGTTGTACCTTGGTGTGCCTAGAACCCACAGCCTTATTTTGGGACAATATCAGGGGTCACACAGTAGGGGGCGCTCTGTTGTCATACTGCTGTTGTGAAGAGAGTCATATGACATTTCACTATAGTTTCTCCTCCTCCTCACGTCCATACATTTGTGATATGGTTCAGCTTTAGCGTGTTCGGCGGTAGTTTGTGCGGGTCATGAGCTGGAAGCATGCGGATGTGAAAAGACGTATTGAGTTGTTAAGTGTGACGTCATCTCGCACAACTGGGTTCAAGTAATATTTACAGTCTGTGGTTCAAAGCTGCAACGATTTTATCTTTATGACGGAACAGTAGGAGTGACAGGAGCTAGGAATAGATTTTGTGCTCAGTGTTGTTCAAGTAAAAGAAATATCAACAGATGGATGGAGATAAATGAACAGATTGGCTTGAATTTAAGGTACACTGAAAAAAATGTTGTTTGAATCAGTTGAAAACAAAATTTGGCAATGGGATAAGAAACTTATTCTCATTTCAAGTCTGAATTTTTTTCTTGTCTTGTTGGGAAATGTTGTTTAAATACTTGTTTGGCAGAATTTACTCGAGTAAAGACACATTGCATACTTAATTTGTGTCATTTTTATCAGTGTATGCTAATATTATTTAATACAAAGCATTATTCATTTTGCTATAAGCTAAAGTCAACAGCTCTATTGTCCCGTGGTTTACATGTAGCATTAGCCTGAACCCAGAAGTGCAGCGTGCGACATCACTTAGCATCATAATAAAATGTCATTACTGGTATTTTGTATTTTAAGACTTGTTTTCTGTTTTAATCGCTAAACCAGAAAGTATTTTGTATTAAGTTGCTGCAGCTGTGGCCTCATGAAGCGCAAACTACTGTTTCAAAAAATAAAATATAATCATGGTTTTCAGAAGGATGGAAAATGAGGGTTGTTGCCATGCACTGTAAAAAAGAAAAATATAAGTATAATTTGACTTATTAAACAGTTGCCAATGGAAAAAAGCATATAATATATTGTTTCAGCTTAAGACTGTTCAATTTTAAATGTTAAAGGTGTTCATAAATGTGTTTGTCCAAGACTTGTCAAGCTATTTCTCTTTTGGAATGATCAAAATGGTGGCACTGTGCTTGAAATAAAGAATAAAACTGTTTGGCTAAAGTCAAACTATTCTAAATTCAAGATACACTTTGTCTAATTCAATAAAAATGGACTGTATTTTATGCCTTTTTTCCACTGCATGACAACTCATAAGTTTTAATAACGTTGCATGAAACAGGAAACTGAAATCCATGACTACAACCAAAAAAAATCCAAGCGCTTTGTCGAGTCCCAAGATAAGCCCCTCACCTCCACCACATGCAGTATACAAAAGCCCCCGTGGCTGCCCCCGGTGGCTGCTGCTGCTGTTGCCGTGGCAGCAGTCCCAGGTCAGCCTTTATATATATATACATGTTTATTGTGCTCCAAACCGCCGCCTGTCTGTGTCGCCCCTTCTCTAGCTCCCCTGTTGATTCATTATTTGTTGATTACATTGTATGTATGTAGAAATATACTAATGTCCTGGGAAATCACAAATAAACAGCTGTACATAATGACGCAAACAAACTCATGTCTCTGGTTTTATTTTCAAATAGAGAATGTTTCTGTATCAGCGGTTCTCAACTGGAACGATGTCGGGACGCCAATGCCAAGTTTGGTTTATAAAATGCGGTAAATGCTGTATATTTTCTCAAATTATTATTTTACAAGTATTGAATATTACTACAAAGTTCAAACTTAATTGCTGGAATCAAAGAAGTAGATGCAAAAGACAAATGACAATAAGAAAGTTCTCCAATCGTCTAAAGAGTTAACTCATTTTGTTTTTCTTTTTATTTATTGTCAGTAAGAGGAATAGCCCCTTGAGATGAAATCAACATTTTGTTTGTGGGTATGTATTTTTATTTTATGTAATTAAAAATCCAAACATGAAAATTATTTCAGAGGAAATAAAGGTCTAAATCAGGAATGGCAAAGTCAAATACATCCGAGGCCAAAAAAACAATTTTGCTTCAATCCGTTGGCCCGACTGGTTCAATTTTATTAAAACATATTAACATTATTTAACTTATTGACCCAAGACCTAACATCATGTTTTTTATTTAATGATTGAAGGAATGATGCTATCTTTTTGTAGGGCTCTGTCAGTCATTTCAAGTGTAAAACAATGTTCATCAGCCTCACATAAAAAAACAAACTTAATTCTTAGAGAAAACACACATCACATGGATAATCCAATATGTTCTTACTGCTCTGTGCGGTTGGTTCTATACTAATCAAATATAATCCCAAGGGCCAAGATCACTCATCTGGCCCCGGGCCTTGACTTTGACACCCAGGTCTAAAGGAAGTACATATGATAAAAAAGTAGGTTGACTTTTTTAATCTAATTTTCACTGGAATAATGTTGTGGTTTTCGTTCTAATCTTTAAATTAAAACAAATACATTAGTTTCTATAACGTTTTAACTTTATTCAGGATTACTTTTTTGCAGTGTAGCACCATCTCAATATGGTTCTGTCCACCAGTGGATAATCACTGCTCTCTATTAGATCATGTTACTCATAAGACTCCTTGCTCTTTTACCTTTGGCCACCAGAGGGCAGTGTGAGACAACAACAACATAACCACATATTACTCCTTCTAATGAAATAATGTGTTCTACTTAGTATCTTCAATCACTTTTATTTTTGTCTGAGGACTTGACTCAATTTTACAGTTTGGACAAAAATGATTGAGTTAAAAAGTGTCTCTCCCACTTCACTGAACAACAGCCTGTTTAAATGTCTTACTTTGCTCTGGGTGAACTGCGACATAGGTTTCTGGCCTGATTTAAAGCCATGGAGGAGGATTGTGATTATAAGGGCACCAACACTTCCATGAAACAGTGTATGGAGAAATTCATAATGACGATTTGATCTATTTAATGATAACAAAGATCCTGCGTGTACACAGAGGCTTCACGGCCAGAATGAGTCAGGCTGGTGGAAACACAGCCCATAGTAAAAATGCATATTTGAAACCTTTTTCAGTAAAAATAATTACTCAATCTTTTCTGTATTTTCTCGGTAGGACAAGGCCAGCCTGTGACATGAGCCATATTCCCACCAGTCGTACACTTTGCCAGACCTTAGCTACACTTTACCTGGTTTTACTTCCATTGCACTAAAATCCAGGGTTCAAGCTGCACTCTAGCACCACCAGGCTTTTACCCACACTGAGATATGCTCAAAGGGTGTATCAAGCCAGAACAGCAGCGGGAAAGATCGCCTTGTTGTTTGGACATGTGTCAAAAAAGGGACCAAAATATTTGCATCCTCTTAAACTGTGACGATGGTAAGTATCTTTATCATGGAATAGATTTTATACATTAAGTATCTCAGAGTATTGAAATGGCCTGAACTTTATTTGAGTAGATTCAAAGTTGATCAAGTCTCGCAGTTTTAAGATTAAGTCAGTGATTTTTTCCAGACGCATTTTTTTTTTTTACCATCCATCCATCCATCCATTTTCTACCCTTTAATCCATTTCTGGGTCAGGGGGGTGGCAGTCAGAGATGCCACCCAAGTCTCATAGCACCAGCCCCTCACTGATCCTCTGCAGGTGGTGAGTCCACAGGAGGACGGCTGCTCTCTGAGTGTGAGCATAGCCTTGATCTTTCAGTGGGGGCTTTGGGCAAAGTGGGGTTAAGTGTCTTGCCCAAGGACACAACGACAGCAGTCATCAGTGGGAGTCGGTGGAGAAGGTGCAGAGGTGGGAATTGAACCCACAACCTTCTGGCCTTAAGGCCGATGCTCCTCTACCAACTGAGCTACTGTCGCCCGTTAAAAATTAATAAAAAATATTTTGGAGCGGGCCGATAAAAATGAACCAATTTACCCTCTTCGCCCTCCTCCTCTTTCTCGCAAGTGCGCACACCTGGTCATCGGATTTTCTAAAACCTAAAAGGCCAGAACAGAAAATGCCAATTTCACGTTTACCACCCACTCTCCCTGTTGTGGCAAAGAAAAGAAAATGCTGGATGTTTGGTTTGGTGTAGAGGGGAGGGGGGAGTGGTTTCGCGTTGGGGCTACGGCTAAGCTAACAAAATCGCTTACCGCACCTTTAAATTCTCCTTATTCTATAAACAATGGATTAGAATGATGTCATGGTCATTATATATAATTCTAATGGCTTCTATCCGAGGTGATGGAAGGCTGGGAGTGAAATGTGTAAGGCAGTGTTTTTCAACCAGTGGGCCGTGGTACATTAGTGTGCCTTGAGACGTTGTTTGGCGTGCCTTGGAAAATATTCCAATATCACATAATTGGTCAAAATAATGTAAAGAGAAAATAATGTGAGATTAGAAAGATTTTTAATATTTGTTTAATTCTGTGATAAGGACGACTTTCAAACTAAAAGCTGCAAAGTTTCATGTTTGCATCAGTTTCTGCTGGTGTTGTGGGAAAGTTAACTTTTTAACAAAGACTTTTAACTGCTTTTATTTTTGTGATGTGTTTTGTGTGTAATTTATTGCATGCATTTTAATCACAGTTCCTTGGACACTTTCCCCTAATCACCCACACCTGTTTTTAATCTACAAGACCTGAAATTGGGGGCGGGCACTGCAGGAGAGACAGAGGAGAGACAGTGCAGACGAGAGGAGGAGGACACGGGACCGGGCCAAGGACGAGCAGGAGCACCGCCAGCCAGAGACCACGGGGGACTGAGGCCAGCGGGGGGAGCGGCACCGGTGAGGGGGCGCGCATTGACAGCGCATGAGGCCCACTGAAGACCAGGATGTGCCGGCTCTCCCCCGCGAGTGCCCGGTAGCGACCCGTGGTCGGCGAGTGGCTGGCGGGACTGCGGCCCGGTCCCGGGAGAGAGAAGAGCAGAGGCCATGCGAGTGACTCTGGGCTTTTATAATCTTTTTAAACTTTTTGTAAATATTTTATTACATTTTATCCCGTGTTTATACTTTTCCTGTTTTATTGATCACACCCCCTCAACAGACTCTTTTTAACCTGTGACAGTGTGAGTGTTTTCAACCAAAAAAGGTGTGCCATACGACCACAAAAAGGTTGGGAAACACTGGTGTAAGACTCTTGCGCAGCTACGGTAAACAATTGTAAGTGTATTTGTCATTTGAGCATGTGACAGAGAGTGGTGTCTTAATGAAGTGGCTACAACTCGCCCACAATAGACCGCTCTTACGCACCACTATCCCCTACGTGTCTGGTGCAACAGGCGGCCATTGTCTCACACCCTTTAACCCTGATATCCCCAATTCCTCGTCATCCTTCACAGATAAGAACACAGCTGTCGGAGCAAGTTCTGTAGCTTAACTTTCGTTGACTCGCCGCAGAGAGCAGGGCTTACAAGTCTGAAAAGTGGGATCATCCAGATATGTGTTTTTTAACCCTTGAAAGAATGAAGCTGAAGGACGTCCGTGACTGAAGAAAGAGGCGGAGTGTTCGGGGATTGGAGTCATTCAAACTGCATTTGGACAATCTATTTCATGTGACCTTCACAAGACGTGTGGCATATGAAGACATAGTGAGCGAAGGCGAGGTAAGTTAGGGAAATGTTCTCAATAGGGCGCACTGTTGCGGAGAGAAGTTGGCATGAGGTAAAAAATGTGAGATTCTAATTACAGTAATAGACATTTAGGAAAGATGTGGAGTCAGGCAGAGTTTAATGTGTGTCTTATGGCCTTTAGGATGAATCGAACCAAGCACAGCGAATCTAGGTGAAACTTCGGGAAGTTAGACTCTCCCTCCGTCGTCCATTTACTTTACTTTCGACACAGAAATGAATATTACCCTCATTACACGCAAAGAGAAAAAAAACAATACATTTTTTATGATGTTGAAAATGGACGGTGAGCCACAGTCGTCAAAATTGTAACAAATAAATATCTTGTTACGGATGGATAGATAGATAGATAGATAGATAGATAGATAGATAGATAGATAGATAGATAGATAGATAGATAGATAGATAGATAGATAGATAGATAGATAGATACTTTATGGTCCACGTAGTATAAATGCCAGTTATTTATCCGTCTACATGACATAATCTAGGATAGGATCATATAAATCATTCAGACAGGAAGCAAAATAGCTGAATGAGTATTGCAAGAAGGTTGTGGGTTCAATTCCCTTGCTGGTCATCCTTTGTTGTGTGCATGTTTGTCCCTGTGTCTGTGTGGGGTTTTCCTCCGAGTGCTCCGGTTCTCCCCACCAGCAGAGAGGTGCCCAGACCAGGCGGTGTTGCATTGTAGCCACCACTGCTCCGTACCGAGGCCAGAGCTTGAATGATTTGTCAATAACCGCTTTTTTTTTTTTAACTTAAACCAAAAGCTTTTACAGAAAAAACATAGCAAACATTATTCATTCAATGTATGAGGTGAAAATATACCATTCTATACCAGTAGAAATATATCATTTCATAGATATATGAAATGATATATGAAATGTAGTAGAAATATATCATTTCTACTACAACACTTAGTCCTTAGCCCTTAATAATGGAAAAGCTTTTGAAATTGATGGAAAAAAAATTGGATTCCGTACAAAAATATTCATATTCTATATTAGCATTTAGCTAAAGAAAGAAAAAAATGAGGAATATGAATATTTAGCTCCAAATTCTGTGCATTCAGTTCAATTCAATTTATTTTGGTTAATCCCTAAATCACACCAGCAGTCGTCTTGGAGGTCTTTACAAAGTTGTAAATTCACCAACTGGAGTGGGTGTGAATGATTGGTGGTGGTCGGAGGGGCTGATGGCACAGATTGGCTGCCTGGCATCTGTCACTGTGCCGCAGGGCAGCTGTGGCTACAGTAGTAGTAGTGTGTGGAGTGAATGAATAATGTTGTGAAGCGTCTGTGAGTGTCTAAAAAACAACTGGTTTTCCCTCAGAAAGCATGAAACAGTCGAGTGTAACTTGGTAGCTGAAGATTTAGTGTGGTTGTTTCTGCTGGAGAGAGAAGGTCGGGACATTTATACATTTCCCTAACTTCTTATCAACAAGTTATTTGGAACGACTGCGGTTGGGATTTTGTGCCGAGTTGATTTGTTTCAACTGTTATCAAGTCAGAAACTTCGATCAAAAGTGAAGCAACAATTTACTGTATGTTGAAGAAAACGTCGGCCCTTTAAAAATGTATTTAACTAAAAATAGCGTCATACAAAACATGTCTATGGTGTAAATGAGATGACCATTGCTCAATTTGCCTCTGGGTCATATCTGCTGCTCAACCAGGAAGTAACAAAACACACATCAAAGGAAAACATGGTCACAGTCAAAATAGGTATTATTAAAAATACATATTATATCTGCTCAATATTGAAAGTACGGCTTTCCAGTTGGTATTTTTGTTAACCTTAATGTGCTTAGTGATAGGGTGCCTCACTTTTTTTATGTATTACTGTACTGATGAATAAATACATCATGCCATGCTGTTTTAGTCACTATCTGATGCTTTGGGCTGAGAGCTGATTGGCTGGGGGAAGGCCCACCTCTCTCTTTTACTTTTCTTCATAGAAAAGCTAATGCGACAGAAGCCAAAAATGCATCCATTTGAACACCAGTGATAGATTCAGATTCTGATAAATGTATTTGCCGTTTGCAGTAAAACCACATTGGAGTACATTTACAAAACAGTTTAAATAGAATATTAAAGTGCTCTGTTAAAACTAGTGTCGCTGTGAACTCAAGAGATAGATTTTTTTGCATCGGTTTTTTTATGTATATTTTTAGAGTACTTCACCTTTAATGTGTGCGTAGACAAATGTTTTCTACACATTTTTGCCATTTCGACAATTGATTTTGAAACTACTGTGTCTACTTATTGGGCCTCATTTATGAAACTTGTCCCAAATCAGGGTGTAAATTAGGTGTACGCAAAAAAATTACACGCATTTATCAATCTGGAAGTGGGCGCACAGTACGCAAAAAATATATATAATACGTATATAGAGCGTTTTTTTTGTTTGTTTTTTTGTTGACAAAATAATACAATAAAACTCAATATAAACTCCAACTAGACTTTCTGGCCGGCTTCCACGCTGAGCTGTCGTAAAAACGGGGCGTTTTCTGAATATTTCTGGGCATGACTTTCATAAATATGCTAGTTCTGCTGTAAATGGGATACACACCAAAAATATACACCCTTTTCTGCGCAACTTTCATAAATGAGGACCATTGTGTCTACTTCTTGCAGTCATATATACTGCTTCACACACTATATACTGTCTGTGGTTGTTACTGGAGCAGCTGACAAACCGTATGCTCCCACATGCTCACCTGTGTCTCTGGTACTTGCTGTACTTTAGTGTATTTTGCACATTACAAAAACCCCACCGTGCACCACATCCACCACGAGCCAGACAAGATGTGACTGAGTTTTTGTCGTTGGTGTTACAGCTGTGTCTCAATATCGCTGAGAATATCCAGCCTTTACAGAAAACGGTTATTTCTGAATGAGCTCAACCAGGTGTCTCTGCAGAGATGGGGAATTCTTGACAAGCTCGGACACAAACTGGAGCTCAGTCAGAGAATATCTTACAGCTAGTCATGTCTTACTCATTTATTTTACTGGAATATGTCGTAATGAAGGTACAGTGACTACTCAGCTGAGCCTGGCCCCAAACCATTCGCAATCTTACATTTATGGAAGTTATTATTACACAAAAGCCACAAGTGAAATGCACGTTAAACTACTGCTTGGTCGTTTTACAGGGCAGAGTGTGAGTGTTCCTTCTTTCTTTCTTTCTTTTTTTTTGAAGACATTCCTCACTCCGGCAGCCAAACGCAGACACACAGCTGCTCCGACAAATGGAGGAAAAGATGAGTGTCTTATATTAAGTGTAATATTTATGTCCCACACTTATTATTCAGACATAAATCTGAGCAGAGACACTGGGCCAGAGGAGTGCATGTGTCGCTGTCTTTCATATATACGCCGTTCAAGCAGCGAAAAAGTCCTGTCCCAACCTCCCTGGTTTCCAAGGAGGATTCCATTCAAAAGACTGGTGTTTATATACCTGAAGAATTACATAGAAAACACGTGTTATTATGTGCAATACTGTAAACCCGCTTTGGTTGTCTCTGAAGCGGCTGGGATAACACCGTCTTTTGGCCCTGACATTTCTCAGTGGGAGCAAAGTAGGAGGTTCTTAGTCCCTAACCCTGACTACTGTGTCTACTTATTATGTCGGCTTCTTGCAATCATATATACTACTTCACACACTATATACTGTTTGTTGTTGTTACTGGAGCAGCTGACAAACCGTATACTCCCACATGCTCACCTGTGTCTCTGGTACTTGTTGTACTTTAGTGTATTTTGCACATTCAAAAGAAACCCATCGTGCACCACATTCACCACGAGCCAGACCCGATGTGACTGAGTTTGGGCGGCACAGTTGCTGAGTGGATAGCACTCTCGCCTCTCAGCAAGAAGGTCCTGGGTTCGAATCCCGGTCGGAACAGGGCCTTTCTGAGTGTAGTTTGCATGTTCTCCCTGTGTCTGCGTAGGTTTCCTCCGGGTGCTCCGGTTTCCCCTACCACTAAACACATGCACACTAGGTTAAATCCTCCAGCTCCGGTAGTCCTTACCAAGCCGAGCATCAACATCTGGAGATGGGTTCCTGGGCGCTGCACTACGGCGACCACTGCTCCTGACGTAAGCCTTAGTGGCTTCAGGATGGATCAAATGCAGAGGTACAAATCTCCCTATGGGGACAATAAAGTGCACATTTACATTTACATTTAACCCTAACCCAAAATTCATTCATGGCCGGAATCGGAATATACTGTATATGTTACCGCCCCCACCAGAGCAATCCATTGAAGCAGAATCCTGGAGAACAAAGCTCAGCTGATGTGTTCGAACAAGCTGCACTGATCAATGACGTCATATACTTTCCCCAACTCCATTCAAGGGATCCATTCATTCAGCTCCCTCTTTTATGCATCATTAGCTGCCTGTGAAAGCTTCCTTCTCACAGTCTTTACTAGTTAGTTTTTATGTGTCCAAATAAGTAAGAATAACCTTATTTGGAAAAGATAATAATTTAACATTGAACTTTCATTTCTCTTTCAATGGTCAAAACAAGCCATTTAAAAATCACTTAAAGGACAGAGGTAAGTACAGTAAGTAAGTAAGTAACAATTTGGTCACAGCAGCAGAAAGGTACACATATACACAAGGAAAGATATACAGCAGAATTACACTGATCTGTTTAAAATACCAACGGCAAGAGGGATAAAAGAGTTCTTAAATCTGTTAGTCTTGCATTTAGTGGATCTCACCTGCCCTTTGGTCCGGTGCACTCCCTCCATAATTAAACATATATAACATTTAACCACAAGGGGCGACAGTAGGTCAGTTGGTAGAGCAGTGGCCTTTGAGCCTGGAGGTCGTTAGTTCAATTCCCACCATGGGACCTACTCCAACAATCAATCAATCAATTCCTTGATTCAAGATGGCACCTCGTACGGTCGACATGGCTCTTTGCTGCTCTCTTTTTCTTTTGTTTTTACTTTTTAACTGTGCATCTGGCTGTTCCTACACCCGTGAGGAACTTATGAACATCCGACCCACCGTTCCCATGGACCTATTGCCTGTTTTCTTGGCATCTGCGGCTGATTTAGTTCATGTTCTAGCCAAAAAAGTGTGGGCCCGTAAAAGGGGAAAGCGAGGAGGCCTGCTCGTGCGTCTTAGGAGGAGAGGAGCGCGCACGGCTCTCCCCGGCATTTTTCTCTCCAACGTACGCTCACTGGGCAATAAGATGGACGAACTCAGCCTGCTCATGAGAAGAAACAAGGACTTCGCCACATCCTGTGTCCTCTGCTTCACTGAGACCTGGCTAAATGAGCGGATCCCGGACTGCGCTCTGGAGCTGCAGGGCTTTGGGCTGTTTCGCGCGGATCGCCATTGTGCGCTCTCAGGGAAGAGCAGAGGCGGAGGGCTCTGTTTCTACGTCAATACAAACTGGTGTAACGATGTGACAGTGATCTCCAAGCACTGCTCTCCTGCTCTGGAATATCTTTTCATTCATTGTAAACCATATTACTCCCCGCGGGAAATTGTTTCATTCATTCTTGCCTCTGTTTACATACCGCCATGCGCGGACGCGCGCGAGGCTCAGCGCGCACTCGCAGAGCAAGTACTGTGTATGGAACGCTTATACCCGGACTCTCTGATTATTATCCTGGGGGATTTTAATAAGGGAAACTTGAGCCAGGAATTACCCAAATACAGACAGTTTATCAAATGCCCGACCAGAGAGGAGAACACTCTGGATCACTGTTACACCACCGTGCGCGGAGCTTTTCGCGCTGTTCCCAAGCCAGCCCTCGGCTTCTCAGATCACTCCATGATACATCTGGTTCCTGCTTACAGACAGAGACTAAAGCTCTCGAAACCTGCAGTGAGGAGCTCCAAAGTGTGGTCTGATGAAGCTGTGGAAGAGCTGCGCGCATGCATGGAATCTACAGACTGGGACCTTTTCAGAGCTGCCACAGACAGTTTGGATGAATATACGGACACTGTGACGTCATACATCCACTTCTGTGAGGATAGCATCATTCCAACAAGGACCAGGGTCATCTATAACAACGACAAACCCTGGTTCACTGCTAAACTCCGGCAGCTCAGGAAAGCAAAGGAGTCTGCTTTCAGGGAGGGGGACCGCAGCGGCTACAAAGCAGCTAAATATCAGTTCAGGAAAGAACTGAAAGCAGCCAAGTCCCGGCACAGAGAACGACTACAGGAGCAGTTTGGTAACAACGATACTGCTTCTGTCTGGAGGGGCCTACGGGAGATCACCAACTACAAACCCAAAGCCCCCCCCTGTGCTGATGACCACAAGCTAGCTGACGATCTGAACTTATTTTTCAGTCGCTTTGATGCTGCCCCTGACACCTCTCCCTCCCCCACCCCCCACTACTCTAACGACCCACCCATCAGCCCTGCCCCCAGCCTAACAATAGCCGCTAAAGAGATTAAACAACTCTTCCTGAGGCTGCACCCCCGCAAAGCTCCTGGCCCGGACCACGTGTCTCCGGCCACTCTGAGACACTGCGCCAGTGAGCTTACTCCTGTGTTCACGGACATTTTCAACTCCTCTCTGCAGTCCTGCCATGTCCCGGCCTGCTTCAAATCCTCCATCATTGTCCCCGTCCCGAAGAAGCCCAGGATCACAGGACTCAATGACTACAGACCTGTAGCACTTACGTCTGTCGTCATGAAGTCATTTGAACGCCTGGTTCTCTCCCATCTCAAGTCCCTCACCTCCCCCCTCCTGGACCCCCTGCAGTTCGCCTACAGAGCCAACAGATCTGTAGACGACGCCATTAACCTGGCCCTCCACCACATCCTACAGCACCTGGACTCCCCGGGGACCTACGCCAGGGTCCTGTTCGTGGACTTCAGCTCTGCCTTCAACACAATCCTGCCATCCCTGCTCCAGGACAAGCTCTCCCAGCTCAACGTGCCCGATTCCACCTGCAGGTGGATCACTGACTTCCTGACGGACAGGAAGCAGCGAGTGCGTCTGGGGAAGAATGTCTCGGACTCTCGGATTATAAATACAGGAGCCCCACAGGGCTGTGTTCTTTCTCCCCTGCTCTTCTCCCTGTACACCAACCACTGCACCTCCAGCCACGACTCCGTGAAGCTGATCAAGTTCGCGGACGACACCACCCTCATTGGACTCATCTCCAACAACGATGAGTCCGCCTACAGGAGGGAGGTGGACCGGCTGGTGTCCTGGTGCAGTGGTAACAACCTGGAGCTGAACGCCCAGAAGACAGTGGAGATGATTGTGGACTTCAGGAAGAGCACTGTCCCCCCGCCCCCACCCTCCGTGATGGACTCCCCCATCACCTCTGTGGAGTCCTTCCGTTTCCTGGGCACCACCATCACCCAGGACCTCAAGTGGGAGCCGACCATCAGCTCCCTCATCAAGAAGGCCCAGCAGAGGATGTACTTCCTGCGGCAGCTCAGGAAAGCCAAGCTGCCTGCACAGATGTTGGTGCAGTTCTACACGGCCATCATCGAGTCCATCCTCACCTCCTCCATCACCGTGTGGTTCGCTGGAGCCACAGTCAGGGACAAACAGAGACTACAGCGCATTGTGCGCTCTGCAGAGGAAGTGATCGGCCGCAGCCTTCCATCGCTGCAGGACCTGTACGTCGCCCGAGCTCGAGGCCGGGCTGGTCGTATCACAGCCGACCCCTCTCACCCTGCACATGGACTATTCCAACCACTCCCCTCAGGCAGGAGGCTGCGGTCCATCAGGACTAGAACCTCCCGCCACAAGAACAGTTTCTTCCCCTCTGCTGTTGGACTCTTGAACACTTCTTAACCTGTCCCCCCGCCCTTTATAAAGTCACTTTACTGCCCATCATACGTCACTTTACTTCACTGTACTGCTGTCACCTTACATTGTGTGCACCATGTGCACTTGTATATTGTAAATAGTAACTGTAACTCTATTTTAAATTTAAATTTATTCTTTAGAAGTGTTTTTTATTCTTATTTTTATTATCTCTTTTTGACTGTTGCACTGAGCCAAAGCAATTTCCAAGTCTGTGACCTCCCGTTACTTACGTTGGCAATAAAAATGATTCTGATTCTGATTCTGATTCAACTGCTCCCACTGATGTCTACTGTCGTTGTGTCATTGGGCAAGACACTTAACCCCACGTTGCCTGAAGCCCCCGCTGAAAGACCAAGGCTGTTTCACCACTGACAGAGCAGCCATCTTCCTGTGGACTCACCCCCTGCAGAGGATCAGCGAGGGACTGGTGCTATGAGCATTGGGTGGCAGCTCTCATTGCCACCCCCCCGACCCAGAAATGGACAACAAAGGGCTTGAAAATGAATGAATGAATGAATATTTAACCATGTGAGCTAACATCTTCACAAACCCCACATGCATTTTGCCTCCATTTGCAAGTTTCCATGTTCCTAATCTTCCAAAGATATAAAACAGACCCAGGCAGCACGGTGGCTGAGTGGATAGCATGGGACAGAGCCTTTCTGAGTGGAATTTAAATGTCCATATCTGAGTAGGTTTCCTCCAGGTGCTCCGGTTTCTCCTACCACTAAAAATATGTACATGAAGTCTGAATGTAATGAGTGGATGGTGTTGATTGGGGGCTTTGTGGAAAAATATCTGCTTTCTGAACATTGTAAAGTGCTTTGGGTGACCTTGGTCTGTAAAAATGTGCAATGTAAATAAACATTACTTACTTACATCTGTGTCCATTGGAAATGCTCTGAAATTGCGTTGCATTCAGTAATAATATTCCTTCTGGACCCAAAAGAAAAGTGATCGTTCATTATGCATGCACAATAATCAAGTCTGTTCAAGTTGAAAGGGATTCAAATTATTTTCTCTCTCTTTACTCTTGAAATAATCTTAAACAGTCACTAAACACATAGCATTAAAATGTCATTTCAGTTCCGATGTCTTCAGGCAAACTAACGAGTACATATGAATAAAAACAAAACACACATCCTAAAAGCTGCTGTGAGAGAGAGAAGTTCTACATGAGGAGGACAGGAGGGTGGGGTCCTGCTCTGACCGGGGGGAGAGGGGCTGCGGTTACTCTGCTGACGCACACCAGAGCCATTCGTTCAGGGGGGAAACATCCACAAACACGGAGAGGAATCCAAAGATCGAGGCCCAGACCGCGAGACGAGGTCAGAAAGCCACTGGCGACAAGACTGACGCGCACGCTTCCATTCACACGCACTGAGCCACAAGCAATCATAACCCTAATAACAGTGGGCTAATAGGTGATAATTATAGAGGGAAACCGCTCGGAGAAGGAGACCCCAGGATGCCTAGAAGCTGTTTGGAAAATGCTGCTGGTGTGGTCATACGGAGATGAATACGGCAGATAGCAGGAGTCAGCTTCAGTGAATTATCTTGATATTAAATAGAATACGGTTTGCAGAAAGTGCTTTCATAATTCAGACACCGCATCTGCTGTGAGTGGGTCCAGTCTCGCCCCAAGTGCACATTGTTGCGCTCTTGGCAAACTCCACATGTTGCAATATATTTGGAAATATATCATTGAACAGAGCGGACTTACTCTTTTACTCTGAAGAAGTATAAAGGCAGAGTTTAAGCTGAATCCTCAGGACAGGACTGAAGGTAGCAGAGCTGTTGGAGAAGTTTTGCATGTGTTAGTTTTACCTGTGACTGTCGGTGAAGTGCACAACATAATGAAATATGTATATTTTTAATTAAATAATGACTTTAATTTACAGGCACAGAGTGGATAGCACTCTCAGCAAGAAGCTCCTGGGTTATAATCCCGGTCACAACAGTGCCGTTGAGTGGAGTTTGTATGTTTTCCACATGTCTGCGTAGGTTTCCTCCGGGTGCTCCGGTTTCCATCCATCCATGTTCTTCCCCTTAATCCATTTCTGGGTCGGGGGAGGTGGCAGTCAGAGCTGCACCCAGTACACTTAGCACCAGCCCCTCACTGATCCTCCTGCAGGTGATGAGTCCACAGGAGCCCTGATCTATCAGTGCAGGGCTTCAGGCAAAGTGGGGTTAAGTGTCTTGCCCAAGGATACACCGACAGCAGACATCAGTGGGACTCGTGAAGTAGGTCTTGTGGTGAGCTCGAACCCATGACCTTCAGGCCATTGCTCCACCAACTGAGCCACTGTCGCCTTTTATAACACAAACCACTTAAAGAGTGCATATTACATAGAGTCCCTTTAACATAGAAAAGTCTCAAATTGATTTTACATAATTTTTCTTTTCATTTGATTAACTTGTCCATGGAAGGGGGAAAACTGTATTTATGACAGCTGTAATATGTCCTTTTTGAAGAGGTATACAATCTAATTATCCCAGAGTTTGATGCTAAATAATTGTAAAGTTGACATTATTTCGCTTCATTCTCCTCACACATTTCTAATCTATCCCCTGCCAGAGTTTGCACATTTTACTCATTCCAATTCTTGCCTTAATCCTCCGAAAAGTTCCCTATCAGCTGTTCCTCTCACTCCTGTGTTATTTTTACCTTTTCTGTTCTTGCCCAGTTTTCATCATGCGATACTGTTGTCTGAAGACCAGGAGGAGGAGGAGGAGGAGGAGGAGTGAGCGGGTTCGGTCGCGGTCCCTGGCGGTATAATATTTAATAACAAACATTCAAAATACCACAGCGATCCTGCGCCACATTCCCACGCTCTGACCGGCCAGCGCACCACACGCTAAAGAGAGACTACATACCAGAACGGATCCATCTTTCAGCACGGCCAGAGCTCCACCAGGAAGCACAAGAAATGAAAACATGTGACTTCAGATCCATTTACTGCATTTAGAGACACCCTGTCACTGTCACCTGTCTGCTGGGAGATAAAGGTATAAAAGAAAAAGAAAAAAGATACCTATTTTTACATATTGCACCTTTTTTTAGCAAATGGGTCTTGGTAGATTATGCTGTTGATTAAGATTAAGAGATCCTGTATTTGTCGCACATCAGTGAAATTTCAGTGTTGCATTACAAGTACACACAGCATACACTAATTGAAATAAAATCTCTATCTCTAGCATCAAAGAAACAAGTATACAATCTCTACCTTTGGCAAAATAAGGAGCTAGTTTACATGTAGTGTATAAGTTTTAAGTTAGCATCTGTACATGTTAGCAGCAGTATGTTAGCATCTGCACATGTTAGCAGCAGTATGTTAGCATCTGTACATGTTAGCAGCAGTATGTTAGCATCTGCACATGTTAGCAGCAGTATGTTAGCATCTGTACATGTTAGCAGCAGTATGTTAGCATCTGTACATGTTAGCAGCAGTATGTTAGCATCTGCACATGTTAGCAGCAGTATGTTAGCATCTGTACATGTTAGCAGCAGTACAAATGTGTTGCCAACTTAGCGACTTTGTCGCTAGATTTAGCGACTTTTCAGACCCTATAGCGACTTTTTTTCAAAAAAGCGACTAGCGACAGATCTAGACAAAGCATTAAAATCATTAAATGTTGTTAATGTTGAAATTATTTTTGTACATTTGTAGTTCTAAACATATTTAGGGTGTTTTTACTCACTTTTGTCTCTCCCACGACGTTATTCCTCTCTCCTACAGCGTCGTTACAGTTATTTGCAAATTGCCAATTATGCAAATTAGGCGATGACGTCATTTAGCGACTTCTAGCGACTTTGTGTGCAGCCAATAGCTACTTTCCTTATGATTGCACATGGTTAGCAGCAGTATGTTTACATCTGTACATGTTAGCAGCAGTATGTTACATCTGTACATGTTAGCAGCAGTGTGTTAGCATCTGTACATGTTAGCAGCAGTGTGTTAGCATCTGTACATGTTAGCAGCAGTGTGTTTACATCTGTACATGTTAGCAGCAGTGTGTTAGCATCTGTACATGTTAGCAGCAGTATGTTTACATCTGTACATGTTAGCAGCAGTATGTTTACATCTGTACATGTTAGCAGCAGTATGTTTACATCTGTACATGTTAGCAGCAGTATGTTTACATCTGTACATGTTAGCAGCAGTATGTTAGCATATGTATATGTATTTTGATTTTTGTTTCCGGCTCTCAGACAAATCTTAGCTGGCATTTATTGTAAGATTTTGTTTATAAGCTCTGTATTTCATCATTACAAACATGTTATTAAATAACAATACATTATGTTTTATCTCTCCCAACTGAAAACCTGAAAGTTTTTAAAGATTCAAAGCATCTTGTACGTGTCTTGTCATGTACATAGTAAAATAGGCAACAGCAAACTATTGTAATAGGCTTTGCAATTTCACAATGGCACAAAAATGACAAATCTCAAGCTCATATTTTCTCAATGGACTCTTTCAACCACCAATTCATAACACACCAGTCTCCCACCTGTGCATAGCTAACACATTACACAATATGACAGAAATTGCGGCCTCTTTAAAAAGCCCATTTCTCTTGTAGTTGGAACTGGCTTTGCAGCTGCAGCACGGCTCTGGTTTGGCACCGCTCGACGTTCTGCTTGTTCTCAGAGGAGACAGGGTCAAGTTCTGGGTGGAGCGCACAGTAAACATATGAGCAGAATTATTGTCTTGTGATGTTGAAACACCCATTGGACACTCTTACAAACGCAACTGGAATTATTTATGTTAATCCAATGGGGTGGGGAGAGGGAGTCCAGTAAAAGTTTGAGTATAAATGATAAAAATGTATGTCTTTCTTAACAGGAAGCCTGATAACTTGCACCATGAAGGTCAAATCCTCCAGTAATTCTGAACAAGCCGAGTGTCAGGGAGCTGCACTGTGAGACCTCTGCGGCTGACACTGCAGAATGGGTCAAATGCAGCTCCCTACGCCAGTGTTTCTAAACCTTTGTGTAGTCGTGGCACATTTTTTTGGTTGAAAACACTCACATGGCACATCACCAGCTGAAACTTTGTAGCTTTTAGTATGAAAGCAAAGTCATTCTAATCACAGTAGATATATATAACATTATTATACGGCTCCTCACAGCAGCAGCAGAACTTTGCCCTGTCAGTACTTATTTTCCGTGAATGACTTGCCTACTGTACATAATCCGTTACTTAAACAAGTGCAAAAATTATATTTTCTTTTTACATTATTTTGACCAATTGTGTGATATAGGAATATTTCCCAAGGCACACTAATGTACCACGGCACACTGGTTGAAAAACACTGCCCTAAACCGTAGGCCACTGTACACTGTATTCATCCCACTGCGGCCTTCGGGGATACATACATTAAAGCTCAGACTGGAGGACCGCAGCAGTTTGGTTAAATGTCACCTGTTTGTTGGTTCTTGTAACCAATACAGTTGGTAGTAATGGGTCCAACTGAACTTTTGGTTGAAAAGATCAGTCGGTCGAGTCACGTGACGCGCTTGGCAAGTATGGCTGCTTGAGAGCACTCTGCGCCTTCCCCGCACTTTATTTTATATTTTAATGCAACAGGGCGCGACCATTCCTACGCAGTAGTACTCCCATTGGCTATTATCATGCCGAACACCACGAGAGGCGCATCCAAAACGACCACGACAACGGGGATCGGGGGCAGTAAAAGCACCGAGGATGCTAGCATGCGTCAAGCTAAGGCTAATGCTAACCAAAGACCTCCATCTTCTCCTCCACGCTCGGGGATGGAGGAGGCGCCCGCTGCGGATTCTCCCAGTGTACCTGGTGAGGTGGCACGGGAGCTGGCTAAGCTCTATGCGCTTATATTGGAGAAGTCTGACAGCCATGATAAGAAACTGGAGGAGATTCGCATCACAACGTGTGCCACGGAGAGTAAGCTAGTCGACATTGCTAGCCGCATTAGCAACGTGGAAGGTCGCCTGGGGTTTCTGGAGGACGCACAGGAAAGGCTGGAGGCCAATCCGCCGGCTACTAGCAAAGAGGTTGAAGTGCTCAGGGAGAAGCTGGATGATGTGGAAAATCGTGAACGTAGATGTAACCTACGCTTCGTTGGCTTCCCCGAGTCGTGTGAGAATAATGATGCTGTCGCTTTCCTGGAGGGAATCATTCCGACGCTGTTTGACATTGACTTCGCCAAAGGATTGGAGATTGACAGAGCACATAGACTTGGAGCCATTCCTAGACGCCAGGATGGTGACCAGTCCACCCGCCCCAGAGCCATAATAGCGAGATTTCTGAGATTTCAGGATTGCGAGCGCATCGCTGAAGCTGCACGGAAGAAGGGGAATGTCATTTGGGGAGGACGACGCATTATGGTCTTCCCGGATTACTCCAGGATGCTGAACGAAAAATGGGCTAAGTTTAAGGACTGTAAGAAACTTTTACACAATAAGAACATTCGTTTTGCACTCAACTACCCAGCTGTGCTTGTGGTGAAGACTGCGCAGGGACCCATGCGTTTTGAAGACCACAAGAGAGCCATGCCGTTTATCCACTCGCTGAACTGAGTGACTCGCGATGACACACGGACTATATGAAGACACTCTTATTGTGCGGTCACTCTTCGCTAGGCACTTCTGTCAAGGTTTGTTACTAAGATGCAGAGAGGACTTTTAGAGGTGAGGGGAAATATTCACGATTTTTTGTTGTTTTTCACAACTGTTGTCTTGATAAATGCAAAGCTCTTTGTTGCAGCTAAAGTTCTAACATGTTATAATTTTTTTAATTTTTTTTATTACTTGATAATACTTCGTTGCCAACCCACTAATGTGCGGGGAGGGGGGCGCTGTGGGCAGCGTCAGTTGAGTGTATGTTCGCGGACCTTAGTAAGGGAGGGTTTTGGGGCAGAAGGGGGGGAGGGGTTCACTTTGTTCCATGTTATTTTTTATTTAGTTTAGTTATATTTTCGTTTTTTTCTTTTGATGCCAATACATTTAAATTCACAGCACCACGTATCATTTTGATCAATGATAACACCTAATAATTTAAAACTGATGAGCTGGAACGTCAAAGGTCTCAATAATGCCATAAAGAAAAGAAAGATTCTTTTATTAAATCTAAAAAATGTGATATTGTTTTTGTCCAAGAGACACATCTATCTCGTCAAGAGTCTCAGAGACTCTGTTTTGGCTGGGTGGGCTTTGTTGGCTCATGCAGTGGAACTAGCAAAAGTAGAGGAGTAGCCACATTAATTAACAGGGGTCTGCAATTTAAATGCTTAAAACAAAGTACAGATGAGGCAGGTAGGATGTTAATTATGCTATGTGAAATTCAAGGTACAACTATCATTTTGGCTAATATTTATGCTCCCAACGTCGACGATCCGTCCTTCTTTGGCCAGTTGGAAAAAAAGATTTCTGATCTGGGGGACTATCCCGTTTTGTTGGCAGGTGATTATAACGAGGTGATGGATGGCACTTTAGACCGGAGTAAAAGTCTTACTCGCACAACAAGAGGAAATTATTCACTTGGAGCAATGTCAAATGCCTGTGCCCTAGTAGATGTCTGGCGGTTACAAAATCCAATGGGTAGGGATTATACCTTTTATTCTGCCCCGCACGCATCCTTTTCGCGAATAGATTTCTTTTTAATTTCCCAATCTCTGATGCCTGCAGTTGTTAATAGCAGTATTGGTAATATAATTTTATCAGATCATAGTCCAATTTATCTCTCCCTCATCGCTTTTAATGCTATTGCTAAAACTCCTAGATGGAGATTAAACTCCAGTCTTTTAATGGAGGACACTTTTAGAAATTCTCTTGAGTTCCAGTTTAATCTGTACAAGGAGACAAATATTCCCTCTGCCCCCTCAGCTGGAGTGGCCTGGGAGGCACTGAAGGCTTTTTTGAGGGGTCATATTATTCAACAGGCCTCAATTAAAAAGAAAGAAAACATTAAACGGCTTTCTGATCTGGAGAAAAAGATCGGGATTACTGAGAAAACTTTCAAAAGGGATTCCTCTTCAATTAACTTGGTCAAATTAACAAAATTAAAATATGAATATAACACAATATTGTCACAGAAAGCTGAATTTAGTCTATTTCGGGCAAGACAAAAGTACTTTGAGGAGGGTGACAAGGCAGGAAGGTTATTGGCAAGATATATTAAACAAAGAGAGGCAATGAGTGCTATTTCTGCTATTAAGGATACAAATGGGCAGCTCCTCACAGACCCCCAAAAAATTAATGCCACTTTTACGGATTTCTATACTCATCTATATAGCTCAGAGTCACGGGCTTCTGAGGAAGATATCACTAAGTTTCTGTTGGGCTTAAACCTTCCCCAAGTGGCCCGTGACCAAATGGAGAGCTTAGATGCACCAATCACTACAGCAGAAATAATTTCAGTAATTAAACACCTTCCTTCTAATAAGGCCCCTGGTCGCGATGGGTTTACGGCTGAATTTTATAAATCCTTTCCTGAATTATTGGCCCCAATGCTACTAGATGCTTATAACGAATCATTTAAAAAACAAATGCTTCCGCCCTTCGCTATCTGAAGCCATTGTCACTCTTATCCTAAAGAAAGATAAGGACCCCTCGGATTGCCGCAACTATCGGCCCATTAGTTTGACCTCTTATGACAGCAAAATATTATCAAAAATTTTGGCCAATCGTCTAGACCGTGTTATGACTCATCTGATTCACCCTGATCAGGTGGGTTTTATACGCTCCCGATACTCAGCAGATAATGTTAGAAGGTTACTGGACATTATGTGGGCAGTTCAAAATTGTCGGAATCCTATTGCAGCCATTTCATTAGATGCTGAAAAGGCTTTCGATAGGGTTGAATGGCATTACTTGTTTTTAACGCTCAAATATTTTGGTTTCAGTAGTAATTTCATCAATTGGATACGGCTGATTTACATAAGTCCTACAGCTTCTGTCCTCACAAATGGTATAATTGGTCCATCATTTCAATTAGGAAGGGGCACAAGACAAGGGGACCCCCTGTCCCCCCTTCTTTTTGCATTAGCCCTTGAACCGTTGGCGGTGGCCGTTCGAAGAGAAGCTAAATTTCCAGGCATCACAATTGGTCAAAGCTGTCATAAGCTGATGCTATATGCTGATGATATTCTTCTATTTGTGTCTGATCCTCAACATTCCCTTCCTGCCTTGTTCTCCTTAATCAATTCATTTTCGGATATTTCAGGCTATAAGGTCAATTGGACCAAGTCTGAAGCCCTCCCACTCACTGGTCACTGCCCCAAAGCATTATTCTCCTCTGGTATGTTCTCCTGGCCCACAAAAGGTATAAAATATCTAGGTATTAAGTTTCCTCCACAATTATCTAACCTTATTAAAATAAATTTTGACCCTCTACTTGAAAGCATGAAGGTAGACGTAGAGCGGTGGAATCAGCTCTACCTCTCAATGTGGGGAAAAGTAAACATAATTAAAATGGTCTGCACTCCCAAATTTAATTATTTGCTACAGTCTCTACCAATACATATTCAATCACCGTATTTTAAAAAGTTTGATAGTTGTGTAAAGAATTCATATGGAACTATAAAAAGCCCAGGTTAAATATGAAAAAATTACAGAGACCTGTGGATAGTGGCGGATTGGGAATCCCTAACTTGTTGTATTACTATTATGCTTTCTCTCTCAGGCATTTATCTCACTGGTTTATGCCTCCAGAGAGAGCACCCCCATGGCTTGCTCTTGAGAGTGAGGTTTCAGCTCCATTTACTCCATCTTACTGTCTATCCACGAACCTTGCTCCTCAAAATAGGCTGCATCCGGTCATGTCGCACCTTCAAATAGTATGGAAAAAAAAAAAATATCTCAAATGTTTAAATTTAACACACACCTTAATCAAACTTCAGGTCTGTGGCACAATCCAAAGCTCTGTATCAACAAAACACCATTTATGTGGAAATCTTGGTTTTTAAATGGTGTGACAATATTAGGAGATCTATATGACAATGGCACACTAAAGTCATTTGAAATCCTGGCTCGGGAATTCAGTCTGCCCAGACAGGAGTTTTGGAAATATTTGCAGGTGCGACATTTACTACAAAAAACATTTGGATCTGTTGCGGTAGCCCCTTGAACCTGTGGCATCTTAGATGATCTAAAGAAGGCATTCAAACAAGGTCATGCAGCCTCTACTTTTTATAAGATGTTACTAATGGAATCTGATACTTCACTGATGCCCCTTAAGCAGTCATGGGAGAAAGATTTAAATTATACTTTTACAGAGGCTGAATGGAAGGGGATACTTAGAAATGGGAAGCGAATATCAAGAGAGCTGAGGACTCGGTTAGTCCAATTCAAAATATTACATAGAATATACTGGACTCCTACCAGGCTGCACAGAGTGGGCTTAGCAAATAATCATAAATGTTGGAAATGCCAGGGGAATAATGGCACGTTATTGCATATGCTGTGGGAGTGCCCAGAAGTTCAGGTTTTCTGGGCATCAGTTCATAGGGTACTGGGGGAGATCCTTGGCAATGATTTTCCATTTTGTAATAGATTGTACGTTCTAGGGGACCCCTCAGTTTTGAGTGCCATGCCCTCATCTCTTTCACAATGGGCCCAAACAGCGATCATGTTGGGAAGGAGGTTATTAGTAGTGGAGTGGAAGTCTCCTTCAGCTCCATCATTTATTCACTGGCAGACTTCCCTAGGCCAACTAGCTTCTTTAGAGAAGCTATCTTTTAGGCTATTAAATAGATTGGAGGATTATAACCACAAATGGGGCCCCTATCTGATTTACATTCAATTAATGACGTCTTCCAGCTCAAATACATCAGGCATCTGAATAGGTTCATACTGCTGCATTTTCCAAACTTTACAGCAACTCTTGGTTTGGCATCAATATGATTATTACTTGTATTTATTTTATTTTTACTTTTTATATTCACCCTTTTATTTTATTTTTATTTATTTTTTACTGCTTATTTTCATGTTAATATCGATATTTATTACAATCATGGATACAGATGTTACATTATTTTTGCATAGGTTATCAGACCTATGCGGTGTTACATTCCTTTATTTTTGTTGTTGTATGTTGTCGCAATTCACTCGGTCACTTGCCAAGGACTGAATCTGATATGTGGATTGTTGTTTGTTTACTGTTTAATTGTAAAAACTAATAAAGTTCAAGTCATAAAAAAAAAGAAAAGATCAGTCGGTCATCTATAAATCTTTGTGTTTTCAAGCAATCCATATTTACCATATCCCCTACATTATTGGCCAGAATGACAAATCTAATTGTGTCTCTGTCTCAAGTGTCTGGCCTAAAGACACAATGACAGTAGGATTTCACAGCCGATGCTACAGTGTTTCCAGAGGTCTCCCATCACACCGCTAATCAGTCTCTGCCCTGCTTAGCTTCTGAAGTTTAACAGAATCAGGCTTTCACATGCAGGAATCACATAGCACCTGTGTAACTTGTGGAGGTGAACACTGCAGGTACCACGATAGTGTTTTCAACAAACCGATAGTGTTTCCAATCGATTCAGTACAGTAAACTGTATCTATGTACTTTACTTGTCTTGTGCACACTGGAGACTTTTGCAAATATATTCGAATGTGATTTTTCTGCAAATGGCAAATGAAATTAATCTGAATCTTTAACCAATAAAACATATTGTTAGATCCTTGACCAATACTTTAGTTCATTGAACAAATGTTTGTTGGTAGATTACCAATCAAACTGTTGGAAATGTATTATCCTTTCTTGGAAGTGTGTTATTCATCCTTTTATCTTCCACCAGCACCAGGGTTTAGACCCGAGGGATTTCACCTCCTGCAGACACCATGCTGGAGTCTCAGCCAAAGCCACATCAAGAAGGTTCATGAACCACATGTGTACAAACATACAACATACAGACATACATCTGCGGTACTATGATCCTAACAACGCAAACTCACTCAAACACGCTAAACAACACGTTAACCTTTGTCTTTGTCTTCCAGATTGAAATATTTGTTTTCAATCAGAAAGTACATGTATTTAAATCTTGTTCAGTAAAACATTAGTCAGAAACACAGTCTCGACAACCACTCATTAATTTCCGTTTGTGTTGCAAAGGATGAAATGATTAGATAACTCTTAGCACGGTTGAAAACGGATGTGCTAATTAGACAAGAAATACAGATTCGTAGTTCTTTGAGGTTCTGGAGAATCTAGAGCGTCAGCATTTTGAGCAAGGTTGGCCTTGGCCATATTTCCCTTTATTTTCTTGGAAATCATAAAATTGTCTGGTGACTCCAAACTTGAGGAGTGTGACTGATGCTGTCTCTTCCACTTCCTCTGTGGCTCTGCAGAGGGCTACATTTCCTGCAGATGTACACAGATTCTGAGGTCAGTAAACAGGAAGTGAGGCGCTCTCATCTCTGGGTTAAATTTAGCCGAATGTCATGTCTCTTACATCTATCTACTGCTCCATAAACCGCCCACAGAAAGCACAGAGCACTGGCCACCTCTGCTCTCTTTAATCACGCTAGTATTTTTAGCTTTGTGATCTTCATCGGAGGGTATATAACTGCAGATGTGGTCTTCATCGGAGGGTATATACTGTAACTGCAGATGTGGTCTTCATCGGAGGGTATATAACTGCAGATGTGGTCTTCAAAATGATAATTCTTCTGTCATTGTAACTCCCCAGTAAAAAGGACATGGCACCAGACATTCCCACTTCCTCCACAGACATGTTCTCGTGCAAAGTGATCTATGATATCTCCATGAGAAAGAGAAGTGCTTTTACTCAGAACTTCTTCATTTAGTCACTGCATCTGATAGGTTCCTTCAGAAATCACGATGAAAATACAGCCTACGAGACCGCAACGTGAGTCTGTTTGGTACATGACACAGCGCTGTCACAGAGTTTAATTAATTTCTAATTCAGAGATGTGCCATTTTTGGTTGTGTTTGTGTTTTTGCTCTGCCCCCCTCCCCTCTTTTCTGTTTTGCAGGGCATGTGTGTGACTGGGGCGTGGCTGGCTCTGCTTCTGTGAGACTCACACCAGTCCCATACTTCAGACTCTGGTGCAGACCTCACTTCTGTCCAGGTTATTTGATGTCACATGTCAGTGAACAGCAGCAGTGTGAGTTTGTACTTTAATGTTTTTTTAATTATATATTTTTTGTGTGTCCTATGTTCAGATCTGCATTTTTCTGACCAGCCAGCCAGCTCCTTGTCTCCACTGCCTGCCTTTTTTAAATTCATTTTTGTATCGTAAATCCATTTCTTGAATTGTCTCTCTGCTTTTGGGTCCATCACACAACCCAAACCAAGACACTTAACCCCACATTGTCTGAAGCCCCTGCTGAAAGACCAAGGCCATCTCGTCGATGACGGAGAAGCCATCTTCCCGTGGACCCACCACCTGCAGGAGGATCAGCGAGGGACTGGTGCTGTGAGACTTGGGTGCCACCCCCAAGGCTCATAGCACCTTGATAAAGGATAAGACAATGACATGACATCCCCTCGAAAATCTCTGAATGGTGTTGTAACTATATCTGCGACCAAATCAATGATTTTGCAACATTTAGCCATTTGGGTTGAAAAATCTAAAACAACTTCCTTGATTTCTGTTCATTACAATGACTTGTCTTAATTGGCAAGTGTCTCTATATCTACTTCTTACTACTACATCTACTACTACTACTTACTACAAATCACATTTCCAATCAAAAGATGCACACACTGTGACGCTGTAGACCTGCTTTCGCTGTCCTGGGGAGTTATCATTTACTTTTAGTTACCGTGGGCCAGAGGCAGATGTTGGACCCTGGCCACACATGATGGCTGAATAGTCCTTGCTGGCCTTGAGGGTCCACTCGGTAGAGCCCAACTCCTTGCAACCAGCCCAACAGTGTCTTTCAATGATGTATTGTTGATGTCGAATTCAAATTTCTCTCATTCAGTTTTAGTTTGCTCTTCCTCTATTTTTATGTCTCTCTTGTTTTATTTTGTTAGGGAGCCATCATTGAGGCTCGGAGCGCTTCTGCCATATTTATCCGAGTGGTTTTTGCGCCTATTTATTTTGGCTGTTCTCCTGGGAGCATATCTGTGGAGCAGCTTCGGCCTGGAGCGGGTACTTTCCCTCCAGGGGGAATGGTAAAAATAGGGAATTCTGTTTGGGAAGCAGAGTTACAGATTGGTGCGTGGGTCCCATGGGTGCTACTGTTAGATACTCGCGTTCGCCGTTTGTTTATTTAGAGCCATTTTCATTCTGGGAGAATGTGGAAACTGGCCTTGTTTTGGAAAAGCACCGCAGACTTTGTTTGCTGTTTTATTTAGCTGCATTTTAATTAACAGTTGTGCTCAGCATAATGTGGTGACAATGAGAGTCTCCGGCTCCAGAACACAACAGAATAGGGGTGAATGGAATTGATGTTGATTTAGTGAATTGATTTTAAGTCTTAAGCCCGAGCTAACCTTTGTGGTGGGTGGGCTACTTGTCTATTTGTGGAGCTATGTCCTGGAATACTGGCATACAAATATTTAACTGTATATGTTCTTATTGCTTAACCCTGTATAACCCTGAATCACAACAGCAGTCGTCTTGTCACAGATAAATGTCCTTGAATGTCCCAAATTATCACCACTGTCCTCAGACCCTCGTGCATCAACTCTAACCAAAGGGGAACTATTCATGGTACGTACAAACACAAAAACAGCTTCATAAAAGTCCAAATGGAAGGAATAAAGAGATTATCGGACTATACTGACGCAAGTGTAACCAGCGCTTGTCAATGTATGGATAGATTTACATAAAAAGTTGAATACCCAATGTTGTCTTTACAAGTCACTCTGTGCAAATGTGAAGCCTTTCTGTGATCCCACCCAACAGCAAAACATACTATGATAATGTAATGAATCCTAAATGTTGACTTTGTCCATTTCAAATGTTAGTGCATGGTGAATATAATATAACATACACATATACTGTAATAAACCATTTGTGTATTATTAAAATCAACTGTGTTTATCTATCTCCATATTTTTTCAAAATTCAGCATACATTAAAACTGGAGACTCCACTTCTTCCGACATATTTTCCCTCCTCCTGCAGCTGAACCTAGGGCCTGTCGTTGGGCCGTGTGCGTGGGTTTACAAAAATCCAGAATCGGAAAAAACCTCCTCCGCTGTCATTGTATGGTTTGACCTGCGCTTAACATCAGATCTGCTACAACCATCATGACGACGACTACTATTACAACTGTTAATACTACTAGTGCTTCTGCTGCGGGCGGGCGGGCCAGGGCTTAGGTCGCCGTGCGGAGTCGTGGGTGGAGAGATGGGTTCCGTTGAGTATTCCTACGTTTGTCTTCATCATGTCTACATTTGTGGATCTTGGCCTGTGTCAATTGTCTGCTTTGTGATAGTTAATCCCGAAGAATCTTTCAACAGCCATTCATTTGAAGAACATCTCAACATTTGAACATACATCATAAGTCTTATTTGAATATAGGACATATAGGGCGGCGCGGTAGCTGAGTGGATAGCAAGAAGGTCCTGGGCTTGAATCCCAGTTGGAGCAGGGCCTTTCTGAGTGGAGCTTGCATGTTCTTCCCGTGTATACGTAGGTTTCCTCCTGGTACTCCAATTTCCCCTACCACTAAAAACATGCACTATAGGTATGAATGTAATGAGTGGGTGAATGGATGGTGTTGGTTGGGGCTTTGATGCGCCAGTGTACGTTCGGCGACTCGCTTCCGTCATCACCGTGTGTGTGGAGTAGAGTTTCGTTCGGGCCTGAAAAATCAAGCCCGACCCGACCCGAGCCCGCTAATACTAAGCCCGAGCCCGTATAAGCCCGACCAATTAAGGTTGTATAACAGGCCCGAGCCCGACAGAAGCCCGACACATCTGATTTCCCTTGTTGTGCGCACTCACCTTCCAATCGCAAGTTTAGCCACTTCTGAATGTGTTTTGTACGTCCACCTGATCCGTGTGTTCCTTGTTGACCGTAGCATTCAACAGGAAAAACAGGGATGATGCGTTCACGGCTTGCTGCGGCTGTAGGACACGCCAGTTACGGTGTTATGAATATATCAACTTTTTAAATGACTTGTTGTCAATCAACGGACATTATTATTAATAAATACATATATGCATATCATTATGTATGAAAATCATAAAAATAAAAAAAATTGATAAAAAAAATGAAAAAAGTACAAATAAAAAGGAGCCCGAGCCCGGACTGCTGAGCGCTGAAGTGAGGCCGGGCTCGGGCTGAAAACAACTATCTCAACTCTGAACAATTGTAAAGTGCTTTGGTTGATCTTGGTCTGTAAAATGCGCTATATAAATAAACCTTACTTACTTACTTACATTTCTATTTAGCACTGAGAGAAGCGAGGCAACCAGTTTGTGCCATCAGCCCCTCCACCACCAACTATTCACCAGACTCATTTAATGTAGGCCCTGGTGTTCCCACAGGTCTCCCATAACAGTACTACCCAGCCACTGGCCATCTTAGCTTCAGAGGTTTGACAGGATCTGGATTTCACACGCAAATGATAATAAATCTAAAAAAAATAAAATTTGGATAAGCTTGCGGCTGTTTGTTTTGACCCAAATGTTCTTACAGAATATAGGAACCCTGTTGTAAATCCGACATGGGTCAAAACAACAATCCATTTCCCACTGTGTCTTCCCCTGTTGGTGGTCAAGGCCAAGTGGTGCAGATGGGCAGCCTTGGTTCTGTCGGTCTACCCGAGGGCAGCTTCGGCTACAAAAGGAGGTTACCATCTCATTTATGAATAAAAATGGCAGAGCATTGAAGTGAAGGTTTTACAATGTGAACTACAAGTCACTAAGCAACCAAGTCTATTCAATAAATATTTGGATTTTGAGAGATTTCATTTCATAGGCAAAATTAAACAAGTCCTTGATGATACATGAATGTTGCAAATTTCAAACAGTCCCTAATTAAACTCTGTGGCATGGATTCTCAAAGATTTCAATGCCCATTTCCTCTGTCATTACACCAGCTGATGTTAAACTTCCCATAACTGAACATCATAAGGTTCCGTGGAAAACACAAAGGGGATGTGTCTATGCGGTCGCTGTCTGGTGGCATCAGCACATCACGGAATCTTAAAAGTAATAAAGTGAAACTGACTGTGCTTTGGACTTGTCGTGTTTACGTCAGCGCCGACCACAGCTGTCATCATGGATATGGGGAAGAGTGGAGATGTGGGGCCAGTGATGTGGTGAAACATGGCAGATCTTAAATATTCAACGCAAAGCCCAATGGTGAGAAGAAAGTCCAGAGTCCAGATAGAAATCGTTATATGATATTCTCGATATGATATTCTATATCACTTTCCTGGAGTATTTTTGTTTTCTTAGTTAAAGATGCAGTCAGTGGTTTTTTCTAGACACATTTTTTTTAATTTTGTGGGAAAACGTTCCTAAACCCTAAAAGTAGTCAAGTTATCATGTGTTTTCAAATAGTGATGGAATTGACCAGATGCCTATAGTCTACAAAAATTTATGAAAAATATGTTGGAGCAGACTGATAAAAATCAACCAATGGGATTCGTTCATTCCCAATAAACCAATGGGAAGCGTTTACCCCCTTCACCCTCATCATGTTTCTCGCGAGTGCGCACACCGGAGTTATCGAATTTTCTAAAACCTAAAATGGCTGAACCGAAAAGAGCAATTTCCTGTTTGCCACCCACTCTCCCTGTTGTGGCAAAGAAAATAAAATGCTGGATGTTTGGTTTGGTGGAGAGGCGAGGGGAGGGGGGAGTGGTTTGGAGTTGATGCTACGGCTAAGCTAACAACATCGCTCACTGCACCTTTAAAAGTCAGCGTTTGCAGAGTCCAGACGGTGAGAGCATTCCTGAAGTTCCTCTCTGTTTTTAACTGCGCTGTCACAACCTCTGACCTGGGCACAGACGTGTTCTCAAGAAAACTGTCTGCACTAAATAAAGAAGAGGATACTATTACATTTCACGACTCGTGGTAAATGATCCTGTCTGTTTGGGTGTGTAAAAGTCTTTGATCACTTTCTGTTGTTTTTACTGATCCTCAAATACCAAGTGAAGTTTGTGAAGCTTTTACAACTTCCCATCTTCTGTTGACCTTCTTGCTTCTCTTCGTTGACTAAAGTCTGATGTATCTGTATGGCAAGCACCATATTGAACATTAGCATTAGCACAACAGTAACACACAATAGTCAAATGTCACAGGTAAAATAGTCACTGAGGGGGGTGTCACCAATAAAAACAGTCAGTTTAAAATAGCTATTACATATTGATTTGATGAAAGAGACGTAAAAAATAGGAACAATCGGCCCAAGGTTTAAAAGAATGAATGACAATAAAACAAGTTACTGTCTCGTCTCCCCTGTCCTATGGCATCTCATTTTCTCTCTTTCCGTTTCTGGTAACACTAAGTAACATGAACATAACCAGAGTGTCGGAGCTAATAACATAATTTAAACTACAGAATCATGTAGGATAATGAAAAATATAAAAACACAAGACAACCTCATTAAATGCACCTTTTGACCAGATTAAAATATGCTTGGATGGGCAACACACAACTTGCTCGTGCATGGTTCTAAAGTCCAAATCTGGTTCCAGTCTAGGCTTTGTGCCCCCCCCCCCCCTGTTTTGCATGTGTGTGAAAGAGGGGGCGTGGCCAGCTTCACCTGACAAGACACACCCGCATCTCATCTTGCACTCTGCCTCTGTATGTCAAGACAGCTCGGTTCACCACTTCTCATCTGCATTAAGTAATTTTTATTTTTTAAGATTCGGTCGTGTCTCGTTCTTGCCTCTCCAGTCTTGGTTCAAGCTAATTCTTCCTGCTCTCTGCCTCCACTGCCTCCATTGCCTCCATTGCCTGCTCAACCATTGTAAATAAACTTGTAAAATGTCTCCTTCTTTTCAGTCTCTTTTCATTTAAATTCCCACATCCAAGAAAGAAACAGGACAAAGCTCAACGTGACCCACATACTCTCCACTGGCTTTTTCAAAATACATTTCCAGGTCTTAATAATTATCAAAGATGAAGTGGCCTTTCTCTGTGGAGTTTGCAGTTATTTTTCTCCTCTGCAATAATATTTCCCTGCAATGGCCACACAGCCACTTAGCCAATGTTGTGTCTCTTGACTCTCAATATTCGCTGTCTTACATAGATATACATAGATCTATGAAATGACTATTAAAAGGTGTGCAGTGCAAAGGTCCCAGTAGGATGTCGGTCTGTGTCTGACAAATGGAGAGAGTGTGGGAAGGAGAGGTGGCACATGCCGGACAGTAGAGCTGCCCCCAGAGCTCTGGTTTGAGGCTTTGTAATTCAGAGCGTGTCCTGCCGCAGAAGTCAAGGTCCAGAGTCAGAGGAGGAAATGACTTCATGATCCTGAGGGGCCCCAGAGCCAGTGGGGGCCCCTGGTATGTACGCGCAACCATGAAACCACTCAAAGCTATAGAGCAATGCAAGTTTGAAGGCATTTTACACGCAATGAAAGCCAGACCTACACTGTGAAAAATAAAGTCTGCTTGAGTTTCAGATAGATTAGAGGTGGAATCAAAAGTATTTAATTATTTTTGGTTTTGGATTTATTACTTTAAAGGGATGCAATATTTTTATTCATTCATTCATTTCATTTTTTCATTCATTCATTTTCAAGCCCTTTATTGTCCATTTCTGGGTCAGGGGGGTGGCAATGAGAGCTGCCACCCAATGCTCATAGCACCAGTCCCTCGCTGATCCTCTGCAGGGGGTGAGTCCACAGGAAGATGGCTGCTCTGTCAGTGGTGAAACAGCCTTGGTCTTTCAGCGGGGGCTTCAGGCAACGTGGGGTTAAGTGTCTTGCCCAAGGACACAACGACAGTAGACATCAGTGGGAGCAGTTGGAGTAGGTCCCATGGTGGGAATTGAACTCATGACCTCCAGGCTCAAAGGCCAATGCTCTACCAACTGAGCTACTGTCGCCCCGCAATATTTTTAACACCAGCCAATTTAAGTATTTAGTTTATGAGGTGAGGAAGGAAAACACAACAACAGATTTTGCACCAGTTTAACTACGGCGGTTTAGACTGAAAGACTGGAAATGACATTTGCACAAGCTCAATGCTCTTAGTCCTCCCCCTGTTGCTGCACTGCCACAGCAATCAGTCAATCACACACAGCGGGAAGCTCCGTGCTGTCCTGCATCAAGATTTCATATCGTACAGAAAGCTTTCATTTGTGCAGTAACCCTCCTCCTCCCCATCACAGCCTCATCAGCCAGACTAGCTCCTCAACCCCTCTCTTAGCTACCACCCTCAGATTCAGATTCAGATTCATTTATTTGCCATTTGCAGTAAAACCACATTGGAAAAACTGTGCACGACTTTAG
The DNA here is from genome assembly GCA_964034765.1 of Knipowitschia caucasica. Lineage (NCBI taxonomy): Eukaryota > Metazoa > Chordata > Actinopteri > Gobiiformes > Gobiidae > Knipowitschia > Knipowitschia caucasica. Next base: position 6,568,775 of record OZ035827.1, on the reverse strand, counting down.
TGTGCACCAGAGGGTCTAGGTCCGGGGGATTACATCTCATAATCTCTAGTTTGATTACTCTATTTTAATTGTTGTCATTTTCTGGGGTCTAAGTTTAAATTCATTTACAGTACATCATACAAAGATGTAATTCGTGCCTAGAATGTCTTCAGAGTCTTATGTGCAATGTATACAGTGACACATTACTTACTTATCAACAAACAAATACAATTTTAATAACCTCCTTCTGTCTATTTGATTCTCTCCAGATGGAAGAATCACTTCACAGTCTTAGAAATAATTCTCCTGTGGCTGACGACATGCTTTGGTGGTGTGATATGAGGTTAGCCAAACAATTGATTTTCTCCGATGGGGAATCAATAAAGCATCTATCCATCTATCTAAAGTAAACCATCATGTATAATCAATGTACAAACAAAAACAAAACTTGCAATAACTTGGTGCACACTGGGGTAGTCTTGCACAGTTTTTCCAATGTGGTTTTACTGCAAATGGCAAATAAATGAATCTGAATCTGAATAATTAAGTAAACAATTTATGCATACAAAAAAATAATAACATGACAGAATCCAAATATAGCTTGTAAACAGAGCTTTTTTTACAGTGCACAGGACCTTTAAATGTGCGCACCCCCGTCTGTCACCTCCCAGGTCGCGGCTCGAGCCTATTTATTTTTGCAAGCCTGTGCGCGAGTTAAAAATGGAATGTTTCAGCTACATAAAACACTTCCTGTTTTGGCAACTCCCTCGCTGCAGCATTAAACAGTCCCAGAGCAGAGCTGTAATGACACTGTGACACCAAGAAAATCACTCGGCCTTGAATCGTGTTTACTTTTAGCATGCTTCGCTTCAATCAGAGTTGGTCAAATAGGATGTAGATGTTAGCTGCATTTGCATTTGATTGGTGCAATAAAAAGTAAGTAAGTGTTGGTTTTTTTGGGGTTTTTTAAAAGCTGGGGTATGTAACTTTATGTTCCTCTAAATAAAAAGCTGATCTAAAGATGTGACAGAGGCCATATACATGCATGTAGACACTTGTGATTGAACCAAGTTATTTGGGAGATGCATGAGAAGTACTTGGATGGATATTATTGCCCGGTTCCATTTGTTATGAATTTAAAGTAGTAGTAGGAATATTTATTTATATACTGCCTTTTCACTGCACATCGGAGGCTCAAAGCGGTTTACAATTGTGATTTTTTGAGAGTGGGGGTGCCAGTACAGGAGGCACATGCCAGACCTATTGTACATATTTTTAGTGGTAGGGGAAACCGGAGCACCCAGAGGAAACCTACGCAGACACGCGGAGAGCATGCAAACTCCACTCAGAAAGGCCCAACCGGGATTCGAACCCAGGACCTTCTTGCTGAGAGGCGAGAGTGCTATCCACTCAGCAACCGTGCCGCCCGCCAGTACCCACAATGCAATTTGGAAAATCGATTACCAAAATATTGCTGTCCAATTTACATGCGGGATCCTGCTCAAATTCAAAGTTATCTCCCAATGCATGATTATTATTATGAATTCATATGTATTTGTGATCTTAAACCTCAATTCCCAATAAGTTTTCAATGTTTTTCAGAAAGTTAAAAGCATCTTCTATCAGTTATAACAAAAAATAGATCTACTCTGATCTTCAATACAGCTTTGCATGGAAACTTTGATATGGTTATAATACTTTAGTGTAATTTATCCGAAATATACTGTTTAAGAAAGATTTGTTTTAAAAATCTCACTCCATCCTTAAAGATACCCTTAATTTGTGTCTCATTCATGAATCAACTCCCCCAGAGGACTATTTTGAGTGATAGCTTTGTTAATAAGTTTGCAGGACTTAGATGTCTGCTGAGCGACTGTTGTTTTGGCTCCAGTCAAAGGCTCGGTGCGGCTGTTTGTTCAAAAAATATTTTCACTTTCTGCACACACTCGTACTGTGGTTGTGGCTGAGAAACTACACTAACAAGACCCCGAGGTTATACTCTGTCACACCGGTTTAATAGCTTCAATAATGTTATGGTTATTAATACCTGGCCTTCTATGGCTGATGTCATCGCAGCTGCTCTCATAATTGTGTATTTACTTTGAATGTTTTACAAGGTGGACCTGCTATTGTTGTTAGTGTTGGCTTGTTGTTGTAGCAGGTTGATATGACAAGTCTTGTGGAAGTGTATTTTTTCATAGACGGATCTCCTTAGAAATTCCATGCATGGGTTCAAAGTGAGGGCAACTGGGCTGGCCAAGTTTAGCAAGATAAAAAACTAAAGAAATCAGTAGCTATATACAAGCTGAAATTACAGTTTGAAGCTTTTTTCAGTCTGTTTCAGAAAACATTTCACAGGGCACCACGCAAACTTGCAAATAACGTAATTGCAGCTTTTAAATGCTATAATGTTGTACAAATGCCACCAAGTTTTTTTTGCAGGTTGTGTGTTCCCATTGTTGCTGCAATCAAAATACAGCTACAGTGAAAACTATGGCTGGACTTGCTCATCCGGGATCCTACAAAGCCGTCATAGTTCTTGAAATGTGGCCCGTTTTGTTATCACTTGACACTTAAAATATCTTGCTTTTGACTCATATGTTTGGCATATTTTGCAATAACCTAAATACACACACACACACACACACACACACACACACACACACACGCTCAAATGCCTCCACAAGAAAACAGTGACTCCCCTCTCCCTGGAACCCACCACCCCTCTCCCTCCCACACTCTAATCCTTGCAGCTGTTGCTCTTTGTCACTCTCCTCCACAAAATTCATCAGCCTGCAAGGGACATAAAAAGAAATTTTTTTTTGTTTGACACGGTATTTTTAAACACACAATACAATACAATTTATTCTAACACAATATAATAGTTGGTCTAAACTTGAACTCCAAATTGCATTAAAAAAACATAGATATTCGATTTATTAGATAGCGTGCTGTCCGCTTTTAAGGGTTTGAAAGTACCTCAAGGATCGTGCTTGGGTCCACTTGTGTTTCGCATGTATCATATATCTATAGTGGCTGAGTAGACAGCACTCACGCTTCATAGTTTCTGCCCGTGTTTGGGTGGGTTTTCTGCCTCCTGCTCTGTAGTACTGTCCAGGCCGAGCATCATCTTCTGGACAGAGGGTTCCCGGGGGCTGCTTTGTTGTGACTACTGCTGCTGACAGACTGCCCGACGAGTGGAAGTTAGAGATCAACTGCTGAGGACGAAATTCAGTTTTTTATTTTTTTATTTAACCTTTATTTAAACTGAAAAAAAGAGATTGAGATTAACAACCTCTTTTTCAAGGGAGTCCTGGCCAAGAGGCAGCAATAAACACATAAACACAACAGACAGATTCAATTACATGAAAATCGGTTGGATAGCTTGGTGGAATCTGACCTGCATATTTTGTACTGTGAACCCCTGTTATATCTGTATTACTTCAAAACATTATTATCTGAAGAACTGAATGTATTTATTCTGACCCACACTGACACTAGTATCTATTTCAATTCAATTAAATTCTTTATTTTGGACTCAAGAGTAAAAGGTCCATACCAGAAAGACATACATAAAAACACATTCAAAAAGGTCATCTTCTGTATAGGCTCCGAATCCAGTGAGTCCATACACTGCAGGAAGATTTCTATATCATAAGCATGCAACTTTGATATCTCAATTGATGACGTCTCTGTTCTGGTGCACATTGACACAAATCATATAAAAAAGATTTGTCCTAGAAAATAAACCCGGTTCCAGGTGCGATCGCAGCTGCGTCTGTCTTCACTTCTGCCGTCTGCCACCTTCAAAATGAACCCCTTTTAATTTCATGTTTTTTTTTTTTTTACGAGATCCTTGCAGCAACAAGAGCATCTGCCATTATCCTTATTCTTATTGCTAGTATTGATATTTGCTTCTGGAAAGTATCTCTACCCCTCCGCAGTCACTTTGATCACTGTATCAGGATCCAGAGGGCAATAAGGTTACAAGAAGCCAAAGGGGCTGTCGTGGATGTGAAGAGGAGAAAATCCCCTTTAGCGTTTCCCCAGAGAGCGGCGCGGTTTTCCGTTTTTCTCCCAGACCATTGTGTTGCGTGTCCAGCTCTTCCTGCGTCCATCCATCTCCACATCCTCGGTAAATATGAGCTCGGAGTTCGAATCACAAATCTATCAGCCACATCTGGCCCGGCGTGACTGGTGGCCCCTCTGCAAATAAGGGCTAAATATATCACAGACGGCTAGTGTTTCCAAAGGGTCTGTGGTCTGAAGATGTTTATTGTGTTGTAAATGAGCGAGACCAAATGCTTCTTTTTAAATCTAAATTAAGTTAGCAAGACAGGAAGTACATTTTTGGCACAGTTATCCATTGATGTTTCGCAAAGACTAATGGAATTAAAATGCTGTGACAGTAAAGTAATCTGTCTTGGATTAGCTTTAACAGCGCTTCAAACAGAGCCATGTTGGGATAAATGTCGGACTTAACTTCAGCCTCCGAAGTCTGCGAAGTTGAAAGATGCATTTTTAAAGTGAAGTAATTGGAGAAAAGAATAATTTCGCACTGGGAATCTGCAGATTTTGGAACCAGATTTTCAGAAAAGTCTTGTGTTGATGACCGGCGGACCTTTGGAAAAACCCGGCGCAGTAAATATCAAGAGCATGTTGATTCCAGATTGTGTGGGTTTTTAAATACGACCCTTGTGATATAATTTACATTCCACATCCTCCTTTTTTGGCCACCACAATCACATCTCTGTTTTTATCTTCACTAAATATATCTATTGGCCAATTCTGAATAAAGTGCTTGCCTTATTCAAAAAACGGCTCCCATGATCCCATCTGTCCTGACATAACAAACTATATGTGTTGAAATACATGCCATTCATTTTGTTGTTATTTAATGAACTGAATCAGATATTTCCCAGATGTTTTAAGTAATAATTGGAGCTTAAACAAAGTATTTACCCTGACAGCACCCTGTTTAAAACCACTCATGTGCTGTTGTTACGGCTGCTTCAGGTCCATCTGCAGTGACTCGGAGGTGCGTAGGTTAGAGCTCTCACCCTGCACCAAGAAGGTCTGGGGTCAAACTCTGGGTGGTGTTGGGACTTCCGCCTGGAGGTCTGGAGTTTGCGTGCTTTCTAGATTTCCTCCAGGTGCTTCGGTTTAACCTACCACTAAAAACATGTGCAATGGGTATGCTTATCCTAACCCAATGGGACTACAAAAGGAAAGTAGCCGTGGCACGTTTACATTCATGTTTCTAACGTGTGTGTTCATTATGGAGGACCAACACTGTCAAAATTCTTCATGGAAATGCACTGTCCCATCCACATAAATAAATACATTTATATAGAGAGTGATTAAATGATTGGTTGGAGGCTTTTTGAAGTGTTCAGAAAATACATCAGATTATAATCTTTCTATGACCCCGGTCTTGGAAAGGTGGTCTATGAATAAAGAAGACATACCTTTTGCTATACTTGGTAAAGTTACAATACGAAATGTGTTCTATACATTTGACCCATCCTTCAATGCCACCGGGGCAACTTGTCAGGAGCAGTAGTTGCTACAATTCAGCATCCAGGAACACATCTCCAGATGTTTTTGCTTGGTTTGGACCGGACTCCCGGAGCTGGAGGATTTTGATGCATGTCTCTGTGGTGAGAGCAACAAGGAAACCTACCCAAACATAGGATTCGAACCCACAATCTTAGTCTGAGTGCCACTAAGCCTCACTTTAGATCAGTTTGGATACACCATGGAATGAACAAATGTTTGGACGCATCATTATTACCAAGCAGTTCACAGGATTTTCAGATGCAAAGATCCAATCATTAAATATTGATACATTGAAATACAGCCGTGAGATTTTTAATGTGGCCATTGAAACACTTCCTGAACTTTACAAGATTACAACAGCCAGGGTCTGACTTGACTCAAAGCAGGGACAGGTTGATGGGTTCTTCGGTACTCGTGTGACAGAAAATGTAAGTAATGTAAATTTCACCTTTATTATTCCATTTCTGGGTTGGGGGGGATGGCAATCAGAGCTGCACCCAATACTCACAGCACCAGTCCCTTACAGACCCTCCTGCCGGTGGTGGGTCCACTGCATCAACAATGGAGTGGACCCACCAATGTCCCAATGTTCTACCTACTGAGCCACTGTACATAATTTTAAGCAAAGTAATTTTATTTATGAACAATAGGTCGGAAGCCAAGCATATTTCATAAAATCAATATAATCAAGACCAAACATAACATACACTGACAAACCAAACCAAACCGTCATCAATGACAGTTATCATAACAAGCTCAAGAGAAGTTCTGAAGAAGATTTTTGCAGCTATTGATTATCGCAAACAAGAGCCCACATGTTCGACATTCCTGCTGTTACAATCCTGTCTCGTGATATAAATAGTTCGAAATTGCACAGGAGATGTTTGTGTGTCTAAAGGTTTGTTTGTTGGTTGATCACTGACACAAGAGAATCTGCTGTGACCCGTGCCGGAGGTCCTGCTGCCTGAAAGGCCAGCTCCACACCACTTAACCCCTGCATTACTCTGCCTTTGCATTCAACACAAAGCTCTCCCACATATGTCTGCTATAAATCCACCCCGTGCTGTAAATTCTCACTCCATACGTCTCATTCTTTCAGCAGGGTTCCTCTCACAACTTTTGGCACTTTTTTATAAGACGTCCGTGCCATTACTCTCCACATTACGACAGCTGGCATGTGAAATTAGCCGTAAGATGGACGCCCCTCTGCATACTGAAGTGACGTGATACTATGGTTACCTCACGAGAAGAAGCTCAGGGTATTTTAGAAGAAGTAAAACTATAATAATTCATTTGAGTGGAAAAGTGGATTGTGGAGCTGTTGCAATGGCAAAAAGAGCAATCTGGGATACCGTTGTTTAAAATACATTCTATTTTCTTGTCCTGTTGAATCATCTTTAAAAGGACAAAAAAAAAAAAAAAACACAACATGCAACAAGAAAATATTGCAGCGTTTTTAAGGGCCCTGTGATTCACGACTTGGCTCTTTGGGGTGAGGGCTGATTGGTTGAGTAAGAGTGAAAATGTGACAGAGCCTGTTATGAAAGCTATGGGTAGTAGATGGATTTTAACTTGATCAATCAATCAATCAATAAGACTTCAGACAAACATAAAAAAGTAATCAATCGATTAAATCTTTATTTTTAGAGCACTTTTAAAGCAGCCAAGGCTTACCAAAGTGCTGCACAGACAATAAAAAACAGCACAATAAAAACATAAAAATACAGAATATATACACATTAAAGTCAATGTGTAATGTCAATGCTTTAAAAAAATATGATAAGAAAAGAGAAGCTTAATTAGTCCCACAGTGGTGAATTGTCAGTGTTGTAGTGCACATTACAGGCAGTAAAAATAGAGGACTCAAAAATGTGATACCTGAGGTGAACATGCTAAACAACTGCAAAACAAATGTTACGGAAAAAATGTCTTGGAAAAATAAATAGGAATAGGAAAAAAAAGTATAAACGATAAGACAATCTTTTCTTATTGTCTTGCTTTGTTTGTGTTTTTATTGCTCCATAACGGCAAAACTCACTCTGGGCTCTGATTGATGTGAATACCTTACTCCATAGACATAAAATGAGTGGGAAAGTCGGGAATTGGATTACTGCTAATTATTCTGAATCTACTCCACGGGCTGTAAAGTCAGAATTGCAAGAGCAGCAGTAGCTATAGTCATTTGATATGTTTAATGCAATTACAAAAAGGCGACTGATACTTATGCAACTTAACATAAACATTTCCCAGCTCTGATTTAACTTTCCCAAGCGACCCAAAAAACTAATAGTGTAGGTGCTGGTTGTATAGGGCTGTGAGGAGGAAGTGGGTTAGCACAGCTCGGGGAAGACGTGGAGTATAACATGTCTCCAAACGCTAACATTCTTCCGGAGGGTCATAGAACTTTGGTTTCCAGCCGCTCCTGATGTAACGGTGACCTACAAAACAACAGCAGCTGCAGCCCGGACGAGGAGGGCACACACCAGTCCCCCACACAAACACACTCTCACTGTGCTAATGGCTGCTATGGGTTAACCTCCAGCAACTCTGCAGCTAATTGCAGTTTTGAAGCTCAAAGCGGGAGGTAAACTACAGCTATGGCTAAATACCGGCACGAGACCGATAGTCGTCAAGTGCCCTTAGAGAAAGTTGAGAAGAACTTTTAAGAGAGAGTTCAAGAGGACGTGGAACTAGTGAACCATGTGCTTGTTATTGGTATGTTATATTAATAGTTTATGTAAACATTTGTGTTTTGCTGGCCCGGTCTTAGTCATCCGTAAACTCCAGTCAATTATCATTTCTTACACGTACATCTGGGTCTGATCCTAGTGGCTGCAGCTCCGTGATGGGTCGAGAAGCCTCTGCCTACGTCTCCCAGAATGCCTCGCACTTCTGACTCGGCTTTATTTGCTGTGTTTTCTTCCTGTTTTTTCATCAAGTCAAACTATTGAACAGTCTATCGGCCCCATTTTCTATTTATATCGAACACATGTCTATCGCAATATATATTTTTTATTGCCCAGCCCTAATACATCAATATTAAGAACATACATGAGCAAAAACCACAACATATGAAATTATTTATTGTTGTTATTTATTAATTTAATCTCTTGTGCAATTTTTATTGTGTTTTTAATGGTTATTTTGGTGTTTGTTTTATGTGATGATTTGTGCTTTGTGTGATGTGGACTGTGAAGCTGTGATGAAGTGTCAAGGTGAAATGGCAGATTTATTTTAGATTTATTTTGGACAAAGCATCAAACAGTCCTGTCCCTTGGGTGTGGCTGACTCCGCCCACATAGTGCAAAATGGCCGACTAAAACACGCCTCTTCTACAGGTACAAAACACATTCATAAAAAAGTGGCATTCAAAGGGGAAAAAGTAACCTGCTTTGTCACAGAAAGCGCTCTATGAACAAAGATGGAGTGATTGATGATAAGTAGAAGCAGCATCAGGCTTCCATCACTTAATTGAAATCATGTTTTGAAGAAAAGTGTGTGAGAATCATCTTGTAGGTCCATGCGGCACTCTGCCTGTCTCAACTCTTTAGCAGCTAAATGAGGCGCTCACTTCCCCATCCAGACATAAGTGTTCCCATGTGTGTGGCGCGGGCACAGACGCTTTCTCCACAAATACCTGCGAGCTGCGAGGGGGTCGGCTGAGGGTTAGAATAAATATGAGAAGAGAGAGATGGCAGACTGCGGGTAAGGCAATATTGACAACTCAGGACTTGGAAGTGACGCATGTGACAAGTGGAGGCATTACTTTAATCCAAGAGTACCATGCTGACCTTGGTGAAAGGTTTTGGATGCTTAAAAGTTTTTTTTGGGGAGGGGGGGGGGGGGGGTAAAACCTAGTCCAAGGGGAGTACATATACAGTAGTTACATAGTATTTACATAATTAATACAAATTCGCGTACAGTAGCATTGTGGGAAGGAGATTGACGATGAGGGGGGTCCAGAGTCGCACAAGAATGTTAATCTAGTGTGGCTGTTTCTTATCACATGCTTTGACTTTGTGTAGTAGTAGCTGTAGTAGTAGTTTATTTGAGCAGTTTTACAATGTATTTTGTTCGTAAATGATTTTTTTTGTACAGGTACATATAATTTCAAGAGACAAAGCTCAAATGGAGAAGGCGGAGGCAAAAAAGGTAGATATTTTCGCATGATATCCCTGATTTTTTCCATCATCGCCTGGAGGGTCATCAGCTACTTGTTTTGTATATTTTGTGTGCTCCCTGTGTGCTCTTATTTTATCATGTAGATGCAAACAAAAAACATCAATAGTTTTCAGTTTCTGTTCCATATTCCACCAAAAAAAAAAACCTGACAAGTTGTGCTTAGCGACCGGTTTATATTGGAGGAGGCCATTGATCACATTTTCCTGCCTCTCATGTAAACGTAGTGAGTGGGGAGAGGAAATAACTCAACTACATTCACTTTCAAATTCAGTTCATCCTGGTTTTTCCTGGGAAAGTTGGAATTATACCATTTTGCAAAACATCAATAAGTGCACTGCAAAAAGTGATGGAAAAAAAGTCAAAAATTGCTCAGATTTGGCAAAATGTATCTTCATCCAAACACTTTCTGACCGCCTTAAAACAAGATTTGCCAATGGGACGAAACAAAAGTATCTTGATTTAACAATATACAAGAAATGTCTCCCTTGGAATGAGAAAAAAAAAAGATAAGATAAAATAAGATAGACTTTATTGATCTCACACAGGAGAAAATTACAAATGCAACAGTTATTGAAATAAGACTAAATGGCTTTGTTCCATTAGCGAATCTTGTTTTAACACAGTCAGAATGTGCTCAGATAATGAGAACACCACTCAATATAAGCAATTATCTCATATTTGATCACTTTTGCAGTGTGTTTGAGTGTTAAAGTGGCAATATGTCAGATTTTCATGTCAAGTCATCATTAAAGGGCTGTATTCTGTCAAAAGGCATTCATAAAATATGCTTTTTTCCCAATACTTCTTTAATTGATAACAGTAGTTCAGCCCCAGCTGGATCTTGTTATTGTTTTCATTTTGATGTCCCGCCCTCCACTGTTTTACCAATCAGAAAGTCCGTGATCGGAGTTGCCAGAACTCATCGCATCGAGGAAATCTCACTGGTAAAGTACCATGTGGCCACAGGACTGAAAAAAAAGTCTTGTAAATGATTATAACATCATTAATAGTGAAAGTAATAAAACGAGGATTTCTATCGGAGCCTTTGTGAAAAAGGTGTTGGTTATAGATTTGTTGTTGACAAAACCCTTGTCTATTCAGATATTATGTTCCCAGCTGGATTCGTCTGCATATCTGGCAACCTGAGTCAGGGAGAGTGGGAGAGGCTGCAGTTTATTCCTTTGAGGAATAAAATGAGCAAAAGCCATGAAATATGTATGAAGTTTAACACACATTAGTCCCATTCTGATGAAGGGAGCTGGGTCTCTGTGTGTATGTATGTGTATGTGTGGGTGTGCATGTGTGAGTGTGTGTGAAAAGCCCTGATTCACTCTGCTGTGTGTGCTCCTGACACTGAGCCCTGATCACTGAGGCTTCACAGATGAGGGCCGTAACCAAAACAGAGCAGTCAGCCGCAAAACACACACACACATATCCATCATGGAGAACCAGCGTCACGCCTGCATCTCCCCACAGCTGACCGACGGCTGACCACCGCTGCTGGGGAGCCTCACAGGTCATTCAGGAGAGGACTTGCTGAAGAAAAGAGGAAAAGTCTTTATCTGTGACTACTTGTTTCCAGGCAGTTACTTTTACAGTCTAACGATGTACATTTCCCCATTGTGAGATCAAATAAGTTTTATCTTACCTTCATTCATTTTCTACCCCTTCATTAGTCCATTTCTGGGTCGGGGGGCAGCCTCCCAAGTCTCATAGCACCAGTCCTTCGCTGATCCTCCGGCAGGTGGTGGGTCCACAGGAAGATGGCTGCTGCTCCATCAGCAGTGACACGGCCTTGGTGTCACTGCACCAGTCCTTGGAGGATTCGGCCAACGTGGGGTTAAGTGTCATGCTCAAGAACACAACGACGTGAGTGGGAGCAGTTAGAGTAGGTCTCGTGGGGCAATTTAAACCACAGTCATTCAAAGACTATTTCTTTCAATGATTAAGTCTTGTCATTACAAAAAGGTTGTGACAACCATGTTATTTTCTGTAAGTGCATTTTCTGCACTTGCCTTTCGAGACACTGTTTGACACTTTGGGTATAGAGCTTATTGAGATTTAAAAGACATCAAAAACATGCAAAATAATAAAAGTCAATGAGTGAATTAAGTAAATTTTCTCAATACCTGCACAAATAGTTTTCACAGGAAACAAGAAAACAAAAGCACACGCTGCCATTGAAACAGGGTTGGAGGAAGCAAAACACTTACATTAATCCAAACCCCGCTCACCCAGATACACAGGACAAGACAATACAAAAACAAAGCCATACTGAGTAAATCCACAAATCACAATATACAAAGGTTTATTTTGCAGTAAAGTAGCTCAAAACTGTCGGATTGATTTGATTACGTTGTTCCATTTTTGTGGTTTGAAGAAAAGTCAGGTACCCCAGCTTTAATTTACTCTCCTGTCCATGGTCTTCATTCAACATTAAGCGATCTTTTTGTTGTCCTATAGTGGGGGAAGTTTAAGTGATCGGTGCGGGACGGTCAAAGAAATAAGAAGCACCCAAAACAAGGACAGATCTCACCACTAGACAAATAGCCGTAAAAAAACAAAAAGTCATATTCTTACTCCTAAAAAACGTACACGTCTTTGAACAGTGTTAGCATTTTGCAGAGTGCAGATGTTTTTGCTCTGAGCTGGATTCCCATTCATGACGTTCCTAAACTCAACAACCCCAAGTGACACTGGCAGAGCTGTGTACAGGCCTCATCCAGAGACATCGCCCTTCTCTGCAATCATCATAATGACAAACATATTCTCATGCACTTTCCCTTCATATTTTCCCCTCACTCCACACAGGGACACTGCTCTATGCCCCTGACAGTGACGCACAGAAAGGCTGGATTTAGTCCGAATCAGACTCAGATGTTCAGGGCCCGGTAAACAATCTGCAGGAGCCAGCTGCTGCACTGGACTTTGGTGGAAGAAATGCGGCCGATGGGGACAAATGGACGGTTATGCAAAATGAATGAATGGCTATTACAAAACACAGTTAAAGTAGCAATATGTAATTCACAAACCATACTCTATTCAAGTGCTTTTTTAACTGATAACAGTAGTTCAGCTGAGAAATTTGGATTTCAAAATTTGTTTTACAGCCACTATATCTTGTTATTGTTTTTCATTTCGATGTCCCGCCGAAAAGTCTGTGATCCGGGTTTCCAAAACTCACCGCGTCGAGCCAATTTCACCGGTCAAGTAGCATGTGGCTGCAAAACAAAAAAAAGGTCTTGCAATTATTCTCAAATCATTATGACAAAACAAGGAATAAAACCAGGATTTTTTATTCAGATATTATGTTCCCAGCTGGATTCGTCTGCATATCTGGTCACCTGAGTCAGGGCGATAAAAAGAAGTTGCAGTACCACTTTTGGCCAGATTTTTACATACTGCTCCTTTAACATTATTACTTTTAAGATTGATTGTTTTTTGAGCCTTAAAAAAATCTGTAAAGTAGGAGCAAACATCAGCGATAACCTGTGAATGGAATGGAATTATAATCAAACAAGTAACAGTTCAGTTCAATGTATTCTTGTACAGCTCTAAATCACAACAGTAGTTATCGCAGAGGACTTAACAAAACTGTTGAAATCACCAACACAGATCAGAGAATTAACAGTTCAAACACAAATAATACAGAATACATCTGTATTGGTCCATAGGGGGTTGACCAATGTCTATGAATGTTGATAAAAGTCCAATTGTCCACCTGGTAAACATGGTTTTAATGGTAGGGTAAACCGTAGCACCCTGAGGAAACCAACTCTAACACTGGGAGAAAATGCAAACTCAAGACAGAGAGGCCCCATCTGGCTGTGGAATCGAACCCTCGTCCTGTGTGCGGCAAAGTACGAGTGCTAACCACTGTCGCCAACATAATCGAGGACAAGATCAACGTGACAAAATTATAAATGAGCTCAGAGTAGAGCTGCTGTTCCACTGTAAAAAAGAAAGACTGCCACGGTACATGTTGCGTGGCATGGTGGTTGGTGATACTCACGCCTCACAGCAAGAAGGTCATAGGTCTGATCGTCTCGGCCGGTCTGTGTCATTCTATGTGGTGTTTGCTTGCTTCTCCCCATGTCTGAGTGGGTTTCCTCCAGGCACTCCGGTTTCCCCCACCTCCCAAATCATGCACCATTGATAAAATCCTAAAACAGGTCCGGTTCTGGTCAAGATCAACATTTGGAGATGAATTACCCAATAAAGTGTCCAAAAAACATGATATTTTCATGAAACTACACATTTTAAACGTGAGGCCTGCAGTCATCACATTAAATAGACTTTAAAAACCTTAATTATTCATTTCTAAGTTGTATTTGAGTTCATTAAAACATACTCCTCGTTTATTTCCCATAACTTTCCAGCACGAGCCAAACTCAAACGCTCTCGTTTTGGAGACGCTTTAGCTGGAGCTTGTCTGAAAATGGAAATAGACATCTCTGGCCGTAACAAGCCATTGAGCAACAGCAGTTATTATTAATATCTTTTTACATTGAAAGCAGTTGTGGCAGCAGCTGTGGCCAAACCGCATGCAAGCTTGATTTAGTGCTGACGTACGAATGTTAATGCTATCAATCTAATAGAATATCCCGCTTTTTATGACAAAGGGTAAGATAGAGACAAGGCAGAACGCTTAACCCTCTTTTACTGCACGGTCTACGTGTTGTGTGTCGTTATGGATTACTTTGACAAACAGAGTGACTTATGGAAACAAATATGAGACGAGACTAGACCCCCAACCATAATCTCAAACTGTATTATCTCGACTTGAATTTGAGGGAATACTCAAACCAGCCTTTTGTCTGGAAAGAAGCTCAAAGTGAATTTTTGCTGTTGTTTATTTTTGTATATTTAAAATGTATTTCAGCAATTATGAGAGAAAGAGAGAAAGAGAGTGAGTGAGAGAGAGAGAGACAGAGAGGGAGAGATAGACAGACAGAGACAGTGAGAGAGAGAGAGAGAGAGAGAGAGAGAGAGAGAGGGAGACAGAGACAGACAGAGAGAGAGAGACAGTGAGAGAGAGACAGAGAAAGAGAGAGAGGGACAGAGACAGAGACAGAGAAAGAGACAGAGACAGAGACAGTGAGAGAGAGAGAGAGCGACAGAGAGAGACAGAGAGGGAGAGACAGAGAGAGAGAGACAGAGAGAGAGAGAGAGACCGTAAGAGAGACAGTGAGAGAGAGACCGTGAGAGAGAGACAGAGAGAGAGAGACAGAGACAGACAGAGAGAGACCGTGAGAGAGAGAGACAGAGAGAGAGACATATTTCAGTCCCTGCTCATTGAACACAGACCCACATCTTGACAACAAATGACTCATTTCTCTGGTCAAACTTCAAGCCTCCTTAACTTTAAATAGCGGTGGTTATGGAAAGGGCAGTGACCAAAATCATTTATATAATATTTCTACCAAAATAAAATAAACAAAAATGTATCGATCTAAATGAAGGGCGATAGTAGCTCAGTTGGTAGAGCATTGGCCTTAAGGCCAGAGGGTTGTGGGTTCAATTCCCACCTCTGCACCTTCTCCACCGACTCCCACTGATGACTGCTGTCGTTGTGTCCTTGGGCAAGACACTTAACCCCACTTTGCCCAAAGCCCCCACTAAAAGATCAAGGCTATGCTCACACTCAGAGAGCAGCCGTCCTCCTGTGGACTCACCACCTGCAGAGGGTCAGTGAGGGGCTGGTGCTATGAGACTTGGGTGGCATCTCTGATTGCCACCCCCCTGACCCAGAAATGGATTAAAGGGTAGAAAATGGATGGATGGTATCGATCTAAATGGGTCTGGAATCATTCTCCAAGCTGATTTTTCCCCTCAATACCACTGGGACAGTTACGAGCAGTGGTTGTCCTCGTGGTATTGAGGCAGAAAGTAAACAAATATGTCTGATTAGAAAAAGATAGTATGATAAAGTTCACATCTCAAGCACAGTTTACAGAGAGATGTAAAAAGAAGTGTGAAAAAGGCATGTCATGGAAAATGTATAGAGGACAAAAACTAAATATATGCCTCTAAAGTTGGCTCATTTTTTCTGGGTGTGACATTATTTTGTGAGTATAAGCTAACTTCCTTAATCAAGCCCCATTATAAGTTGCCAATACTTTTTGGCTTCTTACCAGAGGTGTTTGGCAGTAACATGGTGTCAGATGTGCAGTAGACCTTCTGACCTCCTGGTTTGCTGAAGAGTACAACAAATTCAAACTGTCAGGATGTGTGAATGGCTAATGCTAAAGCTAGTACCACTCCCGGGTACTTGGTGAAGATTTGTCAATGAAGAGGATTGAATTAAAATTTGTATTAAATCCTCGTGATATATTGAACATCCTGAAATAGTAAGTATAGGGTTAGGGTTATAGGTAAAGTATAGGTAAGTAAGTAAGTAACTTTTTATTTATATACCGCTTTTCACAGACCAGAGTCACAAAGCGGTTTACAGTTGTGGGCATTTATCCTCTCACTCCACACAGAGATGGGAGCACCCGGAGGAAACCTACGCAGACACGGGGAGAACATGCAAACTCCACTCAGAAAGGACCTTCTTGCTGAGAAGCGAGAATGCTATCCACTCAGCCACCGTGCCGTCCATTAAATTCAACTGAAGTAAGTTCCCATTGAGATGAATGAGCGGGCCGCTGCATGTCTCAGAAGTTACCCCTAGAAGTGACGTGAAAATCCATATTTGATAAACCCGACAGTGTGCTTTTGGTCATCACGTTACTGTTATACATAAGAAAAGAGGCTGTGTCACTGACCCACACCACCGCCTCCGACCCCTCCAGCCTCCGACCCCTCACTAACTGTCAGTCTGTGGGAAAGACGCTTCTTGGCAGACGTTTTGAGAAGAGGTTGCGCGATTTTGTTCAAAGTTGAAACCAGATGAATGACGTTACTGTTCCAAGCTCTGAGACACGGCATTTCTGCAAATTAGCATGAAGGAAATGCTAACTTTGTGCAACACCGTCTATTCTACTTGTACGATCCCGGCCTTTATAGTCTTGCCAGTTTTGTGTCCAGTTAGCATCCCGGCATTTGAGATTGGGAAATTGATGCGCAAAAAGAAAATCATGTCACACAGAGGTGGACATGGAGCAACCTTTAGCAGTAAAAGCAAAAGTACATTTTCCTGAAGGAGTGCCGATCTCCTGACAGATTCCCTAATATCAGAGCTGCTGTAATATTGATAGAGTGACTGGGCCAGCAGGCCTCACACTGGCTGTCCGTCAGGCTAAACAGCTGCAGGCTGCTGTGGGCTGCAATGACCCCTGGGAAAACAAAAACATCAACTGTACTCTGTTGCTCCAAATGATGTTATCGGTGTTAAAATCTTACACATGTTATTCCTAGAGCGGGACTTTATTTGGCTAACCTTGACTTTGAAACTTCTTATTTAACAAGTAAAGCTCAAAAGTACAGATTTGAGTCGAGGTTTATAAATATATCGGTAAGCAACACCAGCCAGAAATCACAGCTGTCTTCAGGCCTGCAGATGGACACGGCAATCAGTCTGCACCACGCTAACACGGCCATCACACCACAGACTATTGGGTTGTTGCTCTTCCAGATGTGGGGATTGAACACAACGTCAGCTACACTACAACTGTCAACTGAACCAGCCCTGTGTGGGACGTCTACCTTTCTATCCATTCCAAACCCAAAACAATTGCTAAAAACTACTTCAATTATAGTTCTCTGCAGGTTGGCTGAGGATATCAGACCTTTATACTGGATCAGTCAATCAACGTTCATTCGTAGAGCGCCTTTCCTACACAAGGCAACACAAAGCGCCTCACAACCCACATCACGTCATGCATAAATCGTCAAACATTAGAATCTACATGAACATAGAAAAAAACACATTAAGAGCACAAGATATATTAAAAACATAAAAAATGAAATCACACAAGTAGCTAAAAACCTTAAGACATTAAAATCACACATGGGGTTAAAATCATAAATGGCCATAGTGCATTAAAAAGATTAAAGATAAAAACCAAGATAAAATCATTTTTCACAACACTCAAAGACGCTTCACATGTCATTATTTCACAAACTACACGGTGGTGAAAAACTGTTGTAGCCACAGCTGCCCTGGGGCACACTGACAGAAGCGAGGCAACCACTCTGTCCCACTGGATCCCTCCGACCACCACCTACCATATATACACACACACCCCCACACACACACACACACACACACCCACACGCACACCCACACCCAAGACTCCTTCTCTGGAAAGTGGGTGAAGTGTCTTGCGTAAGAACACAACAACAGTTTGGCATTTCACAGCAGCAGCCGCCCCACTGTGCCGCCTGGTGTTCCCAGAGGTCTCCCATAACAATACTAACCAGGCCCTGCCCTGCTCAGCTTCAGAGGTCTGACGGGATCTGGCTTTCCCATGCAGGTATGGGAAAACCAGATATGATCTGAAGTGGGGGCAATAGAGACATATGAACATAAAACAACAATATAACATAAAACAACAATATAAACTCAAACACTACAGTCCAAATCACCGACAAGCCACAGAGAGTTCAGCGTTTTAGGAATTAAGGAATTGAGGAATATATTTTTAAGAATTAACTGACAATTCTGTATGTTTCAGTATCAGTCATTACTGTAAACCCCTCTTCCGATTGAGCAGCTGGTCTTTTAAATAATTTTACACGCTTGTCCCACGCAGCACTCTTTACCCTTTTTTTTGTTGAGAAATACAATTTATTCTTGTATAGCCCTAAATCACAGTCATCTCAGAGACTTAACAAAACCATTGAAATCACCAACACAGATCAGAGAATCAACAAGACACAAAAACACACATTATGTACTGGTCCATAGGGAGAGACCAATGTCCGTGAATGTTGATAAATGTCCATATTTGTAGACATGCTATGGGCTATAATCATGCATAAAGTCCAATTTGACGCTGCAGTGAAATCTTTCTGGGAAGATTGTTTCCTCGAGGATTACTGGTCTCTCCCAGGATGGTCCAGGCTGACCCACAGCAGAGGAGGAAATGAAATTAGCCCGTGTGAGTTGGCTTCTTGTGAGTGTAATCAGAGCATGCCCCTGAAGACTGGACCATTGTGAGGCAGTGACCGCGGGGGAAGAGCCTTTATCACCAGATATCATTACAGAGGGAATGTGCACGTCCGGGTGTATCAGTGCTGGCAAAGCTTTACTGGAAACATGGAGTAAGAGAGCTGTGTTTCAAGAAGTTCAAATCAACAACTATGGTAATGACTGAAAAGTTTATGCAGAGTCACCCTTCAGCAGTCATGCAAACATATAAGCTTTCCAATGCAAATATTATGTTTTTGATTCTATGGGTTTCAATCTAAAATATCTCAACATTTGTGTTATTCCATGTAACACTAAAATGTCTTATTCCATGTATAACTAAAATATCTCATGCCCTCTAAGAAATAAAGTGTTGGATTTCATTAGCAATGTTAAAGACCTTACAGTATTGTTTGTCCAATAATTTGTGGATATCAAAATTGCAATACAGAAAATCATTTTTTTTTTTTCTAAGGACGTTGCTATGGTCTTTTCTTGATTTGGGGGATCAGACAAAAAAAAACATTTGATTTTGAAACTTTTAGTAGTTCTCTTTTAATATAGATTGGTATTAAAACTTTATTTATAAATGTATACAAACCCTGAATAAGGTTTATAAGTATACTTTAGCCACTCTACATAACCCTGCCATGCTTAATTATGAATTCAATTAAGTAAGTATGCAACATTTATTTGTGAATAAACAAATCCACAGGCCAGGACCAGACTCCAACATTACAGAGTTATGTGGAAAAGGCTGCTTAACGTTTTCAATTAAATCCATCCATTGTATCTACAGTATAATTAAATCCAAAACACTGAATTGATGACATTGTAAGTGTGAGACTCATTTATCATGTGTGGATTGAAAACAAGATCACAATGTTTTTATGATAAAAGCTGCAGCATTTTACTCCCATCTTTCTTGCGCCACAGCTGCCCAGGGGCTGATGACTAAAGCATGGCTGCCTAAGACCAACTCTGACTGACCACCAAAGCACACATAGGCCCTAACTGCCCGTATTCCCCACAGCAGTCGCTTGGAAAACTTTACAAAATCGTCGATTCGTCAACAATATATTAAAGAATCATTGAAGTAAAACATACACTTCAATCATTGTGTGAGCTACATACAAAATACAAGATACACGATTGTATTTGGCCATTTGCAGTAAAACCACATTGGAAAAACTGTGCAAGACTACCCTAGTGTGAACCAGACGGAGATGGGCCAGAGAACAATCAGGTCCTGAAAGTAAATTCCCATCATGCTTTGTGCCTTGGGGGTGTTTGTCTGATTCATTGCTGCTTGAATCAACAGACTTAATGTTTCCTGAGAAGCACTCGGAGATAAACGCTTTGATGTTTCAGTTTCTGTAGAATTTTGGTTCCGGGTTAGATTTATGGTTGTTGGTGCAATGGCAGAAGAAGGAAAACTGTTCTTTTGCAGGTGCTTTGGATGGATGGATAGATGGATAGATACTTTATTGATCCTCGTAGGAGAAATTCAGGTGTCCAGTAGCAGCAAAAATAAAATAATAAATAATTATAATAATAAAAACGTAATATCAAAACTTCATAATAATCGAACGTTATAATAATCAAAGCATTGGCATTTAATCTATCTTACTACACGGCTCCTCACAGCAGCAGCAGAACGCTCCTTTGATTTCAATGCAATTTCCAAACATTATTTCTTGATAACCGACTTCTTAAAACAATAATGACCGCTGCCCTTTGGCAACGCACCCTCTGTTTGTAATTCAGATGTGTAGATTACTCCACAAGTAGTTCCGGCCACTTCGTCGCTTGCCACGCTCAATAAACGCAAATACCAATCAATCGACACATTTAAATGTTAATCAGAGAATACATTATACATAAACATTCTTAACACACGTGAACGGAGGTTTTCAGAAGTATCCGTTAAGGTTTGAATGACAAAAATACTGTTTTAATGCGAGAAAAAGCGATCGCAAAAAACCCGGAAGTAGACTCCGGGACATTTTAGGAACATTTGCAGAGAATCGAATTATGGATTTAGGTTAAGTTTATGTTTGGGTCACTCACCGCTGATGTTCAGAATTCTTTGTTTAGTTTTTGAGAGAGTTCTAGTTTGGAAGTTACTAGCCTAACTGTTACTTGCATAGCCACGGGAAAACCTTTGGGAACTATTTTATTTTCTGTCATTAAATAAACCTTTCGGCATTCATAAAAGTGGACTGAAGTTTTTTTTTTTGTGTTCTGTTGGTACAAAGCCGTATAATAAGTGGGATAATGTATAGTACGCAGGTCATTATCTGAAAATAAGTACCGACAGGACTGAAGGTACCATACATTATCCCGTACATATACAGCTCAACAGTACTACCCAAGGTGCAAAGCATTATGGTATTGCGCAAGTGGCAAAAACACACCAGTCCAATATATTTTCACATATGCCTTTTCTAAGCTCAAACTAAATACATCATCAGTTTAATTTCTGCCTTTAAAACACAAACAAATATCATTTCATCTGTGTCTCTGTATCCTGTCCTGGACCAGGGGGAAAAAACAGTCTCCTATCATTGTTTAGCAGCGGCTGCGCTTTCCACTCGCCACGGCATTGTTTTGCACTGTCTCTTCAATATTTCTGGGCTACTCCTGATATAGCGTTTCCTCCCATTGTCTCTCTCTTACCACCAGGCTGGCTGCCTTTGGACCCCCGCCAGAGATCCCCCACCGCCACCCCTCACCCCCCCCTCCATCTCCCATCTAACACATGTATACATTGGGGTGTCCCTCCTCTCTTGAGTGAAAACACCAGAAGTCAGTGATACGGCCGGGCCAGCTGTGCCTGAGCGGGTAAAGGGGAGGGAGTCTACTCACATGCATGGGGTTAATCTCTCCTCGTCTCCTCTCCTCCTTCCCTCCCTTTGCTGCCTTTTGTTGCGGGCCCCTGACTTGAGCAGCCCTCACATATAGGAGGAAGCGATACGGTGCATGTTAGCTGTGTGTTTTTTCTGCGCCCTGTGGACCTTTCGGATTAGAGTGCACGGGGGGAAGAGAGACGGGGCTGTCTTATGTTGGATGTTCCAGTGACAGCTTGGTGAGTGAAATTGCACTGATTTGGGTTGCGTGTGTGTGAAATGCCAAAGTTAGGTCAGGTTATATGGTTGTGAGTGTGGGGAACACTGTGTTGGAGCTGTGTTGTTGACTTTGAAAGAGTCATTTTTTGGGATTTTATCATTCTCATGTTTTAAGTGGCAGCAATCACAATTCATAACAAAGAAATGTGGGTCAACAATTGTCTATGCCTTTGATTTATTCATTATTTTTGCCTTTTTTATTATCAACTCTATGGTTATCACTCATGGCTAAGTAGTAAAGTTCCTCAATGATAAATAGAGATTAAGATTGAATGGCAAGTGCAAGATATTTGTTTTTCTCATTATGTCTCTAGGCTGCAATGTCAGGTGATATTTTCCCCCATTATCAGCTATATGAAAGCTATTGTATTGAATAACAAGGGCTGTCCTGTGGTGATACTATAGAAATTAGCTTGCTGGAAAGTTCAGCTTAGTTCAGGAAGGAACTTATGGCTTACCCCAGCTCATCTCAAGCCTTGCAAGTCAAATCTGGGATGAATACAGAGCTTGTCATTGTGCGCACTCAAGAGTCTAGCACAGAAGTTAAAATATGATGCCTTCCGGGTCGGCCACAGGGCAGGTCCTCCCTGAGATTGTCCTGGGAAATGTTCTCCCCACACAGAGAGTCCTGCGGTCAGTCCGGTCTGGCTCAAGGTGCTCAGGTTACCGGCTTCCTCCTGTTGTTGTGATCCCCGTGGTTGGAGTGAGGCGTTCTGAGGGCGCTCCCACGCTCTGCCGGACCGAAGGAGAGGAAGGAAAAGTGCGATACGAGACATGAAGAAGTAGTTTCCTCAGTACATGGGTCCCTCCGACTCACACGCGAATGTGCATGGATAGTTCAGTGGGGGTTTGTGAATGTGGCCACATGATGGAAACTAAAATGACTTTATGTGGCCATGCTTTCTGCTATATCGCCTATAAAATGTATGTTTCATCCACAGTGACACTCTTCATATTTACACATCTGCAAACTGCTTGACAAAATACTAGCTTTGCGTTTTGTTCAACCTGTGTAAATGGACTGTTTTGAACAAGGACCAAATTTTGCATTGTTGTTATCTTTATGACTTGTCTGGTGCACACTGGGGACTTTGGCAAACGTATTCCAATGTCGTTTACTCCAAATGGCAAATCAAATGAATCTGAATTGTATTTCCAGAGAATATGCATTTTAGTGTCGAACGTTAAAACTGAGATACCAAAACGTTTTCTTATGAGTATTAAAAAAAAAAAAAAAAGTAACTTATCAGACCACAACAACTCTGTCTTTATCTTCTTAGACAAC
This sequence comes from Knipowitschia caucasica, assembly GCA_964034765.1. Taxonomy (NCBI): domain Eukaryota; kingdom Metazoa; phylum Chordata; class Actinopteri; order Gobiiformes; family Gobiidae; genus Knipowitschia; species Knipowitschia caucasica. Next base: position 6,545,566 of record OZ035827.1, on the reverse strand, counting down.
ATGATATATTTGGCATATCTGCAAGAAAGAGCCCTGTGAGTCACTATATGACTGAGAGCTGATTGGCTGCATGAGGGGGGTCCCTTTTTTCACTCTGAAAAAGCTGATCTGAAGATGTGACAGAGACCAAAAAGACACACAGGTGAAAACTTGTTTTTTTTTGTTGAGTTTTACAACTAGTGGCATGGAAACAATCACATATAGTCACATTTTAGTGGTTTGAAAGCTTGGTGCCCCAGCTTTTATATGCCCTAAAATGTTTTCTCCTTGCATTATGGAGTGTGTTTTTGCCAGTTTGTGTACAAGTTTATTCTGCTCTGGGGTGCGCGGTGAGAAAATTGGAAGCAAAGCCACCCACCGTGGAAGTGAGTCAGCCTGGTATTCCAAGTGTGTTGACTTTGGGAATGGCTGGGATTTGGGAGGTGTTGGCAGTGACAGAGGGAAGAGGAAACTGCACACTGCGTCCGTGCGTTCATATTTGCAGCCTGTAAAGTCTTTTTCTCCCCCAGAAAAGAGTAATGAAGGGTTGGGGATGGGGGCCAGGGGCTGTTTATAAAGGGAGGGCGCGTCTTGTGTCCATCTGGGACCGTCCCAAGTGCTGAAAGCCTCTCCACCCTCATCCCAAACAGCTCTTTTCCCTCTGATATTTTCTCTCCAAAACACAAAATTCATTCCCTACGTACTCTTTGAGAATTCATTATTTTGATATATTGATCTATTTTCCTTTCCTTGATGGGTGTCTTGAGTTCTTCTCTCTCCCATATTATTATATTATTATTATATTGAAGGGACGGCAGTAGCTCAGTTGGTAGAGCGTTGGCCTTTGAGCCAGAAGGTCGTGGGTTCAAGCCCCGCTCAAGACTTTCACCATCGACTCCCACTGACTACTGTCGTTGTGTCCTTGGCAAGACACTTAACCTCTGGGAACACCAGCCACAGTGGGGCGGCTGCGGCTGTAAAGTGCCAAACTGCCGTTGTGTCCTTAGGCAAGACACTTCACCCCCATTGCCTAGAATGAGTCTGGTGTGTGTATGAATGGTTGGTGGTGGTCGGAGGGGCCGATGGCGCATACTGGTTGCCTCGCTTCTGTCAGTGTGCCCCAGGGCAGCTGTGGCTACTGTAGTAGTTTATCACCACCGTGTATGGAGTGAATGAATAATGACACATGTGAAGCGTCTTTGAGTGTCCAAAAAAGCGCTATATAAAACCGATGCATTATTATTATTATTATTATATATAGTGCCGTTTAGTTGCACAACCTTTTTGTTTTGCAGCCTAAACTTAGTTTGCGTGTGAGGAAATGGATATAAATGCACACAATGCAAACTGAGAATTATTATTTCCCCTTTTTGACGGCCCACTTTAAGGAAGGAGCAAAATTAGATGGCTTTGGATTGGAGGAAAATGTCTTAGAACAAGAACAATGGCATCCTCACAATAGAAGAACACCCTGACAATACGCAAAGCAGCTCCAAATATTATAGCTTTTGGCTGTATTTCACAAACACTGCTCTGTGTCACTATGACAGGTAGAGCACTGGAATTCACACTTTCAAAAGTGTGAAAACCACACCAAGCTACATGTATTAAAGCTCTTTATATTTACTGCCTAATTAACATAAATAGAACATTAATGATAGATTTAAACATCACACCCAGAGTAAATCATGCATTCACTCTCACTCAAATGTCTGGAAATAAGAGTGACCGTTAAAGGTGAAATGGGAACAATTATAGCGTGGATCACAAAGCGGAGCAAACTGGAAACTTGGAGTGCCAAAAGAACCACTGGGGACATGCCGATCCAAACGAGGAAGCCAAAGAAAATGCCTTTATCCCCACGGTGAGAAGAAAAACCGTATAGTATTTGTTCTTTATAGATATCCTGGACAAATGCCTTTTTGCAATTTTTTACACATGTCCGACAGCTGCTGTCTGGGTGCGAGATGTCAACTTTTTAACTAAAATAGGCTGAAATACATAAATAATTGTATTGATTGCACTGAAAATCTGCATCGTACTAACTCAGCTAAGTGTGTGTTTTTGTGTTGTTAATCAAGTCTCAATATGCAACTTCAAACCCCATCTACTCCACTACCGATGGTTCAGTCTGAGATTTCAATGTTATTATCCTTCTCACCTTATCATAATCACCATGGTCTCAGAAAAAAAACAATAGATAATGAATCAACTTGTAGCAACCATATCATTTAAGTTAAATTATTTTGGATAATAAATAGGGGGTGGGAGTTTAAAAGTCTTAACCTCTTCTTTCTTAATAAAACAAAACATACAGTATATTTGTATTTTATTATGGATTGTTTATTTTTCTATTCTGCAACGTTATTGTTTTGTTTTTGTTCTTGTTTGCCATGGCTTGAAAAAAAAAAAAAAAGCATTTCAAGACAAAGGAATCCAACCAAAACTAAATTATTATTGAATGAATGAAAAGAATTGTGTCTTTGGTAAAAAAATCAATATGCAAAGATTGACTGCCATGTGTGTAGTTTCTTGATTAGATTGATTATGATTAGTTTCAAATTCCTTTACGTAATGCCTTAACTTTCGAACAACGGTAAACCATAAATCCAAACGGGCTTTCGTATCTGTCTGTCCTTTCCGCCTTCCTTTCGGCCTCCGTCTGTGTATCCCGCGATAAGGGACGCCAACAGTAGAACTTCCTCCGAATGCTGCAAGTAGGAAACTGTGGTCCACAAAAGCATGAGAGCGACCGTCGGCTCACGAATCCTGGAATATATACATTTTATTACCACTAGTTAGTTCCCTCTACACTAATTCCAAATGCCAGTGCCTTTTTGGAATATATATAGTTAATTTGCAAAAAACAGATAAGTGCCATTAGAATTTTTTTTTTTTTTTAAACTTACAATTTTCCCTTTACCAAAGTTGTTTTTTGAGCCAGGTGTAATTGAGTGCCATATACATAATCTTTAACTTCTTGTTGATCAAATCCTTTCAAATGTACAGCCAATTAGAAAACATGTAACAGATTTTTGCAGCTAAAGTAAAAGTAAACACAACTTTTTCAAAATGGAGATATCTGTTTTTTGCAATTGAACTATTAACATGCATGGTGCCATATAAACCAGTCCGGACTCTGAGGAGCACAGGGACTGGACTAATGCTAGTGCCCAAAGTCAGGACTAAACATGGGGAGGCTGCTTTTCAGATTCATGCGGCTAAAATCTGGAACAATCTTCCTAAAAATGTGAGACAGACCTTTTTTCTGACACTGTTTATATCCTGGTTAAAAACAGTTCTGTTTAGCTGTGCATACAACTGAGGGATTTTATATTTGTATCTTTCTTTTCAATGTACTGTGATTATTTATGATTTATCATATGTATGGATTGTACTTTACTAATAAACTTGCCTTGGTGGTGAAAAGGGGAACAGATTATGGCCTGCAAAGTTGATTACCTTCATAATACATTCCTGTTGGTTTTTTAATGTCTGGCTGGTTGCCGTGGGAAGCCAGCTGAGAAGTCACGGCCTCGGAGCCTCTGACCCGCTGACCTCAAGGTTGGCTTTGAGGGCAGTGGGTGATTGGTTAATTATTCCCCTAATCACAGCCAATGTTGTGTTAGCCTCACCTCTGGCCACACAGGGGGTGGTGGCGCTGTGGAGCTTAGAAAAACACTAATAAGCGGTGATGAGCTAATGGCTTCCAGCGCAGGGCGACCGAGGGGTCACCTACAGGCTCTGGGTGTTGCCGGTGCAATTAACCCGCAATCACATGCAAATTATTCACACCAGAACAAATACAAAGCTGGGCTACCTCACTTTTTTTGTTTCATACACATGGTTTGTTTTTCCTAACGAATAGATGAGTCTATAAAGGTGCAGGAAGTGATTTTCTCAAGACACATTTTTTTTTTATATTGTGGGAAAACGTCCCTAAACCCTAAAAGTAGTCAATTCATCATGTGTTTTCAAATAGTAATGGAATTGACCAGATGCCTATAGTCTACAAAAATTAATAAAAAATAAACAATGGGATTTGTTCATCCCCAACAAACCAATGGGATGCGTTTACCCCCTTCACCCTCTTCTTGTTTCTCGCGAGTGCACCTGAGTTATCGGATTTTCTAAAAACTAAAAGGGCTAAACGGGAAATGCCAAGTTCTTGTTTTCGACCCACTCTCCGTGTTGAGACAAAGAAAAGAAAATGCTGCATGTTTGGTTTGGTGGAGAGGTGAGGGGAGGAGGAGTGGTTTCCAGTTGGTGCTACGGCTAAGCTACATTAACAAAATCGCTTTCTGCACCTTTAAGCGACATATTGTTATCATATTGTTATAATGCTATCTTTGTTAAACTGTGAAGCTGATTTGTTGAGTGAGGGCTGGTACTCTCTTGGGCATCACTGTGGCTGAGTTCCCGGTCAGAACAGGGCCTTTCTGAGTGGAGTTTGCACGTGTTTGCGTAGGTTTCCTCCGGGTGCTCCGGTTTCCTCCGGGTCCTCCGGTTTCCTCCGGGTCCTCCGGTTTCCCCAACCACTAAAAACATGTAAAATAGGTCTGGCATGCGCCTCCTGTACTGGCGACCCTGCTCCCATCTCTGTGTGGAGTGGGAGAAAAATGTCCCAAAACAATTGTAAAACGCTTTGTGAATTTGGTCTTTGAAAGGCGCTATATAAATAAAGATTAGTGGCAAAAAAAATGCATGTGGAAACTAGTGATAAACAGAATTGTTTTTTTTTTTATGATATTGTTGTTTAAAAGTTAGACACTACAGCGTTATTTCCAAATCCATCAGAAATTTTGTGGACCTTTGTGACTGTATTTTTTGCAAACAGCTCTACTTTAGGACAATTTTCAAATGTGTTTGTTGTTTTCTGACACCATTCTGACGCAACAAAGATAAAAGTTATCAAGGATCTCCCGTCGTTGCATTGTTCCACGGCGTATACAGTGTTGTTTGCAGAGGCGTCTCCATGGCAACTGGCCTAATGTCAGATTTCAATCAATGGGCGTGGGTTTTTTATCCCATCCCAGGCGCTATTACACGTCGTATTCCATGGGTTATCTGGCAGTGCTGTCTTCACGTAGCAGATAAATACAGATTAGAGATTTCAAGGTTTTCTCCCACTTTTAGTCGAACAGTCGATCCATCACGGTGTCAGAATCTCAAGTGCTTGTAGTGGTCAACCGCGAAGGACATGACACCTGCAAGAGACAGACGTGGGACAGCTCTGGAGGAAAGACGTTGACTTTGAGTGCGATTAGGCGATCTTAAAGTATGATCCGTGCAGAGGTCAAGAGGGGTCTGGAGGTCATGGCGGGCCGAGCTCCGAACAGGATATCCTGCCAGGAAAACCCATCTGTCTCCCTCTCTCTATGCAAAATTCCCACAAGTCCAAAGTGTCTGAAATTTCAGTGAAAACACCAGAGAAAACAGTGGTTCATCGTCCGAAACTACACTCCATCCATCACAGTGACACCGACTAATGGCAGATGAGGACACCTGAAGGGAGGCTATCTCTCTTTGAAGTGTCAGAGAGACGGCTGCAGCATGCTTACAAACAGTGAAAACCAACACCAATTTCACTTTTCTGAGCAAGACATATTTACTTGTATGTTTAAATACACCGAAATTTCCCCACTGTGGGACAAATAAAGGATCTCTTAATCTTAATATAATATTTGAAAGCAAAGGTTAGGTTCAGACTATCCTTTGAAACGGTAACAAGGCTCCATCTGATCAGTGTGGTTAAGTTAGCTTAAACTTTATTGCCTTCATGCTTATTTAATCATTGTTACAAGAGTGTTTTCATGTAATTATAGTCGCAAAAGCTGAGGGTAAAGTAAATGTTAGTTGGAAAGAGTAGTCAATTGTCATAAATGGTTATTAAATCAGGTATAACCAGATTTACCCAGAAGCGTTTATGAAGCATTTTTATTATTTTTACAGCGTTAACATAAAAGTGTTTGAAATGAGTCAGTTTCACCAGTGTTCCCCAACGTTTTGAGCCGTTTCTACCCCTTTATTATTCCATTTCTGGGTTGGGGGGGTGGCTTTCAGAGCTGTAGCCAAGTCTCACAGCACCAGTTCCTCGCTGATCCTCCTGCAGGTGGTGGGTCCACAGGAAGATGGCTTCTCCGTCATCAAGGAGATGGTCTTGGTCTTTCAGCAGGGGATTCAGGCAATGTGGGGTTAAGTGTCTTGCCCAAGGACACAACGGCAGCGGACATCAGTGGGAGCAGGCGACATGGGTCCAACGACTAGTGCTCTACCATCTGAGCTACTGTCGCCCTTTTTTCATTTAAAACAATCAGATGGCACACTACCAGCTCAAACTGATACAACATGTAACTGCAGCCTTTATTCACAAAACAAAGTCATTCTCAACAAAGTGTATTATACAGAACATCAAAGACATGCATAGACATATTTCCGATCATATAATTATTTAATAATATCAAATTTTCTGGTGATATTGGATTATTTCTCAAGGCTCAGCAAATAGCATCTCAAGGCACAATAGCGTACCGCGGCACACTGGTTGAAAAACACTGAGTTACACATTGTCTTCATCAATTTTGAAATCCTTTAAATAAATGCATACATCAATCTGCTCATTAGCTGTTCAAGGTGGTTGTCCACTTCTCTCCAATACGTGTGCAGGTTAGTACTACAAGATGGGAAGTTTGATACATTTCGATTTTTACTTCCCCTTTCACTCTGATAGAGCAGGAGCTTCAAACGCATCAGAGAAAAGCCGCCTTGCCTTCGTCACTCTTCTTGGAATTATTCTAATCTACTGAAACGTCGTCATCCTCATCCTCACCATCATCATCACCGTTTTTTGATTACCAGACTCGTCATTCTGTAGCTTAGGTCCTGGATCTACAGCCAGTCCGTCCGTGTCGCAGCGGATCCCTCTCTCAATATGTGGGTCTCCCCGAGGTTTATCACTTTTTTTCCCACTGGGTTTTCTTATGAGTTTTTCCTTGCCGATGCAGGAGGGTTTGTTGGGCAGTTAGTGTCCAACTAGAAGGACTGTGGTGATGATCCAGGACACTTTAACATTCTACAACATGTATGGACATTTATCAACATTCATGGACATTGGTCTCTCCCTATGGACCAAAACATATGTGTGAATATTTTGTGTCTTAACTGTTGATTCTCTGATCTTTGTTGGTGATTTCAATGGTTTTGTTAAGTCTCTGAGATGACTGCTGTTGTGATTTAGGGCTATACAAGAATAAGAATAAGTTGTTGTTGAGGATCCATAACACCCTGAAAAGCTTACACCGCTGGATTTTCTTTCATTCAGTTGGCATTCCAACCAAAGTCATTTTAACACAATAAGTCAGTGGCACTCGGATGCAGAGAATTCTGATTTTAATTCGCCAAAGCATTTCAACGTGCTGGTTTCATCAGGGCTTGTGAAGAACGCCAAGGTGCATGTTCACTTTTGTAACAATCATGAAAACATACAGTAAGATAGAAAAACAGTACATAAAAATAGACAAAGATATACAATCCTGTAGAAAGACCTTTTAACACATAGTTTGACTGTGTTCTGGTCTAATTGAACTCTATACAGGGAAACTCAAAATGCAACAGAGGAATCATTAAAATGCAAGAGAGGAAACATAATAATACAGTATCTATGCTTCTTTTATAGAGATGTGAAAGCAACAAGTGTAATCTCATTCAGTCGACTTCTTCTGAAACAGCTCTCATGTGACATCACTTTGGCCTCGACTCCTCCAGACCTACACGACCACAAACATATTTTCTGGGTTAGAAAATAGATATTATAATTTGCCTTTTAGACTTGATGGAGTGCACTGGGGATTTCTTTCTGGTTTACAGGTGTTGAAAATAACCCTAAAACCTATGGTGGTGTTATTGCATTGTCCCGAACCAGACCGGAGCCTAAATTTAGCTGGAGTTTACAGAAACGTGTAAACTGGCTCGCACTCTGCTTACTTTACGCAGGCTGCAATTACTTCTGTGTAACCTTTAAGCGACAGGTCTCTTAACGTGTCCCGTAAACATGCTACGTCTCAGGTCTGACTTTTGTTTACGGGTTGTGTCTTGCCTAAAATGTGTGGATTTTGCTGCAGAAAATAGCCACTTTTCTGGTTTAAATTAGTTTTCTGCCTTGACTGTGTTATTTTCGGAGGATGAAATTGCACGTAGGAAGGTTGAAAATATGAAAAGCGGCTTTATTTAAACTGGAATACATGAGAAATTTGCAGAATAGATGCGGTCGCTTACTTTTGCCGAGTTAAATCAGATCCAATCCACTTCGCAAATTAGCAAATATTGTAAAACACGCTTCCAAAGTGCTGCACAGATAAAAGCAGCACATTAAAATATACAAGTCTGCCAGCTTTGAATAAAAAACAATGAAAACAAAGCACTTAACTCTGTAGATAATAAAACAGAAAACAATAAAATAAATAAAAACATAAAACAATAATATAAATAAAAGCACAAATGTAAAAATTATTCGTATCAAGTCCAATACAATATCGTTTTAAATTAAACTTTCAAACCGCTAAAATTAAGCAAATCCTCTTCCAGTTGCTCACTCTCAGAGCTGTTTTGAAATGTTCCCTGTAGCCTGTGTGAATGGAAGCTGCAGTGCCCCTTGTCCATGCTGGAGATGGGTTCAAGCTAGCAATAAGATAAGATAAGATAAACCTTTATTCGTCGTTCGTAAAATTCGGATAAAGAATAAAGTAAAATAAGATAAACTCTGGGCGATAACAAAGTAAATAGATAGATACTTTATTGATCCCCATAGGAGAAATTCAGGTGTCTATTAGCAGCATGTATTCATACCAACAAATAAACAGATCATTCTTAAAAGCTATAAAGGATTGAGGTGCAACAGGACTTTAGGTCACAGCAGCAGAGATGGAGCAGCCGCTTGGTTCGGACCATTTTCTCGGCTTTCGTCCAAAGTAAAATGCTAAATACATACATAAGCATTTTCCAAAAGTTAGCATTCCTACAGTGGATTTTTGCCTGATCCACTTGGTTTGGACCATGAATCCTTCTTGATCCGATCTGGACCAGTGCAAAACCATGAACATTGTACATCATCTCGGGTAGAAAAAAGCAAGAAAAATAACAATGGTAAAGCACAAAACTGTTTCAGAGCTACATCCATGTGTACACCGGACATATTGCATAATAAAAATATATGTTTATTCAGTTGATTGAAAAACTTGTGTTCACATGTTTTGGGTGAAAAAACTATTTTTGTTTAAAATTGTGCCAAACTTTATAAAAATATATCTGCCAGTCCTGTAACTCTTACCAACTCCAATAAACGTCAAAACACTTTCCCATTTTTCACAAAACTGCAGCACACAAACAGTACTTCACATTTGAATCAGGTCATCTGCACTGGAAGTTATGTTTTTTCTCAAATCCCTTCAACCCGCAAACACTTTTGATGTCTATTCATAGTTCAGTGAGAATTTTCCTCAATCGTTCTCAACTTGTCTTTCCATTTTGGGGCCATGTTTCCAGCCCGTGACCTACAGCTCGAACGCAAAGTCACGGACAACAACACAAAAAGCTAAAAACCGGCACAGATTTCTGCTGAATTTGGGTCTATTTTTGTTTTGTTGCTGGTGTTTCCAACGCTCACGCAGCTCTTGGTGGTGCTGCGAAGAAATGTGGGCGTGTTTCAGAGCGTTTTGCTATGATTAGTGACTGAATGTGTGAGTGCGTAAGTGTGCGAGGGGGTTTCCTGTGGTTATAGGGCCCGTATAACCGAGGGGCCTCACTTACAACATCCCGAGCTAAAGATACTCCCCCTCATCAATTTTTAGACTATCGTGAGAATAAACAACTCAAATTATAAAGCCTTTACTCCGGAAAAAAACATGCTAACTATTTGAATTTACCATTTAACTATGTACTGTGTGCCTCTCTCCCTCATTGTACAGACTGAAGTATATGTAGACTATGTAATAATAACAATAATAATACTAATTTTATTTGTTATAAATCCATATAATAAGTAATACATTTATATAACTGACTAATTCACAAAATAATTGACTGCTAATGTCTTAGTTATTGCCAAATGTTGAGGAATTCTTTTTCATTCATAGATTTTGTGCAAATCCGATAAGCATTTTTTTCTGATTTGAATGGGCTGGAACATGGAAGGAAAGCATGGGAAGATTTTTGTTTTAAGCATGTCTCTTTAGCACTAAAAACATTCAGAGAGTTGTTTTTTTTGGAAGCTGGACTAATAAATAATGCCATTAACAGGTCACACCTAACAACATTGCGAGAATTAAACAGGCTGTGGATTTAAGAACCATAAAATCCAAATCTTTTCACCCAGAACTATCAATAGACTATATATTCTATAATAACACAGCAGGCAGTCATTATACATTTCCCTTTTCTTGAGTGTTGATTGTAGAGTTTCACACATAGGCCCATATTTAATACATGAAACTCACACATTTTACATTGAATAAAAAGTATGCATCCGCCTCGGAAATTGCACATTGTATGTCTGTTCACGATTGCCTGACATATCTGTGCAGAAACACATAAGTATTTATACATTTCTTAAAATAAATGAATTAACAGGTCTAATGGATAAGGGTCTCCGTTATTAAATACCTCCATACGTGTGAGGGGGGGTATATATACGCATAACATATATTTTGGTTTTTTTATTTTTTACATTATTCTTATTATTTATTTTTTCCCATATGTCTGGATTGTGTTTATAAACACAATTAAAAAATATTGTTAAAAAAGTGGGAAACTACATAACTTCTATTTCTGTCAACATCAAACATTGCATGCAGCATTTAAAGCAGCACATAATGTTTTTTTTTTCACTTTCAGAAAATGGTTTTGTACTGGATGTATGATGTACTGTAGGTATAAGGTATTATGACCATGGGAGTTGTGTGTGTGCTCAAAGTTTTTGGTAGTAGCAGGGATGGATCTAAAAACAACATCAGGGGGAATTTTTGATGAGGAAACGTTGCGAAATGGTTGAAACGGCAAGAATCTAATCTTTTTGCGTATTGTTTCTCCTCTAAATCCAGCATGGAGTGTCTGTATTTCATAACTAGTAGATTTGGATAAGTTGCTTACACAGCCCATGTCCAAAAGCACAAACGGCGTCTCATTTTCAGGTCTAGATTTCTCTTTCTTGTGATCGTCCCGTGTTGAGTGTCTGCAGCTCACATTTCTGCGCTCTGTTCCCAGCCTCAGCCCTCGTCTCTCTTCTCCCTCCTTCCTTTTCATCTCTTCTCTGCATTCCGCACATTCCCCAGTGCTTCTTAAAGGAAAGGACCCCGCTGGCAGAGCGCGGCCAAACATTATTACAGTGCACTCAGTATTTCTCCTCACCTCTCTGCCCTTTATCCTCAGCCTGGTCGCTGAAATTCAAAGAGTTCTTCATTTGCAATACCCCTCTTCTCTTGTTTTTGATTGTTAAGATGTAAATATGTCTAAATACACAGGCAATATCTATAGGTTTATCAATATATCCATATCAAAACCAACTCAATTCAAATGTGGGCATTATGATCAAAACTTAAGGGCCATTTTTTGTTTTTGGTTAAAGACGTTAGCAGCAGAAGATTATGAGCTATTTATCAAATCAAATGTATCCCTGTACATCCAAAAATAAGTGATTAAAGATTATTTATATATCGCCTTTCACAGACCAGAGCCACTCACTCTACACAGAGACGGAGCAGTCACCTACAGGAGGCGCTGCCAGATCTATCTATGTTTTTAGTAGTAGGGGAAACCGGAGCACCCAGAGGGAACCGGAGCTTGTTGAGAAGCGAGAGTGCTAACCATTCAGCCACCGTGCTGCCCAAAATTATAGCTGCGTCATCCCAAAAGATTTGACACAATTTGTTGATTTGCAAGAGCAGAACGGTGCATCCCCTGTTCTCAGACCAATCTATGATCATTTTTAATTAACCGTAAGTGTTGCCTGAGTTTGCATGTTCACCGTGTCAGCATAGGTTTCCTCTGGGTGCTCCGGTTTCCCCTACCACTGCAATACAATAAATGCATACATAAATCAAATTATTTCCTTATCATATTTCATTTAATATTCTTTACATTTATATGCCTTACATGTATGTAGCATAATTACTTGTTCTCCATGTAGCCAGAGATTTGATTCCAAGCGGCAAAGCAAACGTTCTCCTCAAACAGATTTAATGAGAAAGATATGATGAAATGACATCACAAGTTTGTCCACAATTAAATGCATAATTTAAACAGTTTAACCGTCTCATTCACGTTGATGTAATAACTTAGTCATTGTGATATGAGCATATGATTTCTGCCTTATTATTGCAGAATCAGAGGGAAATTATATGTAAATTCTGTGTTTCAATAACAGATAACTAAACCTTGGCCAAAATCCAAGACCAATTTGTGTTTTCCTCTAGGTCTGAGTACACAGCCATTAAAATTATCCATTATTTTCCTTCTCCCATTTTTGTGTCAAATTAATTGCATTGATACTGTACCGCCACCTAGCAACCGCGTTCTTTGTCCAAATCTCCACCATAACTCACAGTTCAATGAGGCCGTATTAATAACATAATATTCACCTTTTGTTCACAGTACATTGGGTGTTGCCGTCTGCATCCTCCCTTTTACTGTCAGTGACATCATTTGCGTCATTTCTCAATGTACTGTCCTTTAATTAGTCTGGGATAGTGCGTGATTCATGCGTGTGTGAACGGGCTGCAGTCTAAAGAGAGGAATGGTGGAAATGAAGAGGTTTTTGCACAGAACCTTCTAGATTTGGTCTTGATATGACTCCTGCTCGCGTCTCTGCAGGTGAGAGACTTAGGTGAGTGACCACATCCTGTAGCGCACTGACAAATGCAATGCAGCGCTATTTTTACACCACTTCTGCTGAAATGGTGAACATATTATCACAGTTGCTGAGCTGTTCCGAGAGCTGCTTAGAATCGTAAAAGCAAAACTTTATATTGGTGGCAAGTTTGTAGTTGTTGTGGCAGTATTTTTTCCAGATAAACTTTGCAGATACAATTTGGTTTGAATTTTAAAAACACACAGGATTTTTGGTTTACATGCAGATTTGAATATATGTCCGGCTAAAATGATTTGTGGTTGTACAAAGTCCTTCAGTGTGAATTTATAAATAATTCTTGATGTTTTTTATTATTTTTGTTTTCTTGGTATGTTCTGTTCGCTCGATCTGGAAAAAAGAAAGACAAATCAGACAAATCAGACCACAAAATTCTGTTTTCTTGTTATTATTATTATTGAGCTAAATCAGCAAGAGTGATTCAAAGTAAGTAAGTGAGTAATCTTTGTTTATACTGCGCCTTTCTCAGACCAGATTCTCCCTTTTTAACTTTGAAAAAGCTGAACTAGGGATAGAACCAAACTGTTTTGAGAGTGAGGAAGTTACCCATTTCAAATCTGCTTTTAAATCTTTGCCATGGTAGGTCAAGTACCAAAAGAAAGCCCTAATAGATTAGATTGTGTTTACATGTCTTTGGCACGTTTGAAAATCAGATATCTGGATACGATGCAGGCTCACAGAGACCCCGCTATGATGGATGGATGACAAGGACATTTCAGATTAACCCTTTAGAGTAATTTCAGATACGTTAATGTGAAACAGACACACTAGGACTAGGTGATAGTGATCAACTGACATCAATTCCAATAACAGAGAAATAAGAAAAGAAAGAGGGATAGAGAAACATTTGTGGGAAGCCAGGTCACTGTATAGAATGTGCCCTGAATTCACAGTTTAATAATATACATGCCACTTCAGGTAACGTAAACATATAGCTGGACAGAAAGCATTTGCTACTGTCCAGTATTTGTTCAAATTTGTGGCATTAACGGCCATTGGATTGCATCATTAAGATTTTTAGAACTGGATTTAAGATGCATTAACTTTGTCTGCAAACGTAAAAGAAATCTTAAAAGTTTTGGCTTTGGGTCTGTGGTGCTTGCGGCTCTAAAAGTGACCAGTGTTTGTGTCTTGGAGGCTCCCAGTAGGCGTTTGCTTCTGCTGCTGCTGCTGCTGCTGCTTCTGCTGCTTCTCTGTCACCCTGTGGTTTGGTTATTTTCAGCTCAAAACCGGATGTGATTCAGGCAACACACTGGTTGTGTAATTGGGTGGACTAACAGCACACAACAGAACACTCTCCAGTTCACATACATCCCTGAGTCGACCTGCACACCCACTCACCTGCAAAGGCTTCTGGGAAAGGCATTGGGTTCCCCCTGTAGACTGAGACACACAGAGCCACGACAGGATCCTCCAGCAACTGTTTGCACAATGACACACGCTTTGAGGTTTTGGTAATGATTTCAAATGCAGACGACCCAAAAAAATCAGAAAATATCAATAGCGGGGGGGCGTCTAGTCCGTCTCACTTTGGTATTACTCGGGCAATTACTGCTAAAGTACTTTATAACCACTGTGAATGGAGTGAAAAATGACATATGAAGCGTCTTTGAGTGTCCAAAAAAGCGCTATATCAAACCAATGCATTTAATATTATATTTCTATGCATTGATCCTGATCCACATTTCTTCAAACAAATCATTGATAGTTTTTGCCATTTACTTTTGGATGAAAAATAGTTTGAAAGAAGTTGTTTTTGGGTGGAAAGTGTCGACCAGAGTCATGCTGTCTGTCATGTGCCGCCTGAAGAATGTCAGCCTGTGAGAGCTTGTAAACAGTAAACAGCCTGTCGATGCAAAGGAAATATGTGGATCACCAGAGAAAAGGGCCGTTGCTGTGCGTCACTCGGGCTCGCTCTCTATTATCTACTGTGCAATTGAGCGTGATTTACACACACAGGATGCCTGACTTCCTTCTATACATGGGGCCGAAATGCCTTGTGCAAAACTGTCACGGTTAGAAATGTAGCAAATGGGTGTTCTAATTCATAACATGCGGTTAAAAGGAGTAAATATACACCTGGAAGCACACGGCATCATAACAACACAAGTATAGGGAACGTTCTGAAGCGACCAGTGGGATATTATGTCCTTTTATGAGCAAGTTGTAGCCTGATATGAAAAGCATTTCAGGTATGTTCTGTTTGCTTGACTTGGACTGGTTCTGATGTTGGAGTGACCTGTTTATACATGACAATACTGTATATGAATGGATGAATTTGGGTTAACGCTTGACTCTCAGACTAAATTTATAACCAGTGATTAATTCATGTTTGACCATCTCCTCTATTTAAATGTATTGCTGAGATAATCTGCCTAAATACCAACTGTTCCGTTTTCGCAATTAATTTGAATTGGACAAACACAGACACCTTGATCAGGGTAGGTGAGATTTAGCAGGGTACTTTGTTGGTAAGTACGCAGCTGTGTTAGCACCATGTCAACGCTTAGTAGTGATAACAGTTACAGTACACAATGGAAAACTCCCATTGTAACTGAATGTCACTTGATATTGTGTCAAATTTGGAAGACAACCAACTACTTGTTTGTTTAATGTATAAAACCTTTATTTTTTTCCCAAGACAGAAAGAAACCAAATAAAATGTAAACAAATCAGAATGCAATGCTGTCTTCAGAGAAAACATGTTATCTTTTGCAAACTTAACCTAAATTGTCTCTGTCGCTTTGAGCTGATTGGCTATAAGCAAGAGTGGCCCTGTCTTTTTTCACTTTCTTGTTTGAAAACGCTTCTCTAAAGTGATAGAGGTGCTTGTGACTATATAGTGTGATGGAACCAACCCATTTTGAGAGCAAGGCATTGGAGTTTCATTTATTTTTATGACATAGTAAAATGTTGTTGTTATAAAGTTCGGTATCCGGGGCTGTGGCTCTCTTCTGTAGTGAGGACAGGCTCTTGATTCTTTTTCTTAATAGCAGTGATGGTCACAAACAAGTATAATGATTAATCTTGTTCTGTTTTATGGCTTTGATTTTGTCTGATTTGTTTTAAGTCTGTGATCCATCTCTATCTATTTTATTTTATTTTTGTTTTTGTCTTTGATTTTATCCGTTGTTTTGTCTGGTCTTTTATGTCTGATCTTGTTTTATGCCTTCTAAATAAAAATAAATTAATAAATAAATAAAAATAAAGTTAGGTACCCCAGCTTTAACGCATGCACTAATTAGCTCGGTCTATGTCCCAAGCATTCCTTGAGTGCCTGTGCCCGCGTTACAACAGCAGATGGAGCCACCTCTAACTGCCCCATTCTTCAACTTCAACACAAGGGTAGTTTATCACCGAGCAGTCATTCACTCACGCTGATTGGCTGCAACGCGCCTCTAATACACTGAAAAAAATGTATATCTCGGTAAGATTTATTTACAAAAAACAAAATTATTATTGTTATGCTTATTTTTTAATGGCAGGTTTTTCTTATGTTTAGCTTGAAGGCAGTTTGTCATGTAAGATAATGTAACTAGTTTTAAGATAATATTTTATAATCTAAGAGAAAAAAGTCTGAGCAGTGAGTTTAATGCTTGTTAAAAGGTATAAAAGGTATATTGTTAAACTTTTCTTGTTTGGATAAAATAAGCTTGTTATGCTATAATTTAAGAAAACACGTCATGCAATTGTTTTTTTTCTAGAATCAAATAATTTGGGGCTAGCATTATTTACTTATTTTCAAAAATCTTGTCAATGCTTATTTTCTTGTTCTCTTTGCAGATACGTTTTCTCAAGCAGTATTTCACTTATTTTCATATATTTTTTTTCCCAGTGTAGAGAGTGTCAGGCAGCGCGGCCAAACAATAGACGCGCAGGTCTGCAAAAGTCAAGTCTATTTTTGGTCTGTCCCGCCTCGCTCGCTTTTGCTCTCGCTGTTATTTGTGTCAGCGGGAGGTTGTAGTTGAGAGCAGGGGAAGGCAGGACGCGGGGAGGGACCGACTTCTTCTTTTCTCGCTTGTGGAACTTGACTGAGATCAGATCAGCGCTTGCTTCTTTCCCTCCTCCTTTTGTACGCTGCTTGTGTGACTTTTCTCAGACGAACGATCCGGATTATGCCGATATTTCTGCGCGTTTTTGGAGCTTGAAAGTTTTACTGGAGACTGCTTCACGAGGTACGGGTTCGCAGCTTTGAGAAGTATGGGAGTTATGAATGCAGAATAAACAGGGGAATGCGCCATGTTTGTTTATTAGTCTGTTTGTTGGGTAAAGAATGAACTTCCTGCACAGGTGTTTTCGCCGTTTATCTCCTCTCTTAATTGCATTGTGCGCTCGTGAGGCAGCTGACCAATAGCAGAGAGCGCGTGCTGCCCCGTACAGCCGTGATGCTAGTTGCTTACGCTGTGATAACAACGTGTTTATGAATCGCTATTTAATTATGTCATATGCAAGCGGGGAAATACAGTCATTTCTTCAGGAGAGCAGGGTAAATCTGCAGATGTAATCATTTTTGCGATGTGTAAGGTGGGACCATACTTGCATTTGTAGATACCAACATACACATTTATAGTTAATATTCATGGGCAATAACAGTGGTCACAACATAGTAAGAACGTCCCATGAAACATCCCATCATCTATGTGTGTGTGTGTGTTAGCTTTTGAAAACTGTTTTTTAACTTATCTATTGTCTTGTACTTTGGCATGCTTATACAATACAGTGATTGTGGTTTTGGTAAGTTGAAATAAGGAAAGTGTCATAAGCCAGTGTGGTGTAATTTTGCATGGGGTGTGTAACTTAAAAGCCCGAAAATAGACACACAAAATGTTTTAATATATATATTTTTTAATCAATACATTATCTTTGGGTTGCTCTGAAGATTTTTAGAAGATTAAACGTGGCCTGACTGACTGTGTGGGCTTGCATCTCCACAAACCTGACTAGTCCTGGAGGAGAACCCCTGCTTGCTCCCATGAAAATGTTGTTTATTTTGGTAATAGTCAAAACATTTTGGAGGATGTTCTGAAGTATGGTGTCAAACGCAGGTGAAATGCTCCATAAAGCAACACGTTTTGGGCTGCACAATTTAAGCAAAATGTCTAATTGCGATTTTTGATATTATGGATGATACTGGTTATGATTAGATTTAGTTTTGTACAGTGTGGACTTAGTAAATCACTCCGGCACTTGGAAAATGATTGTCAAAGTAACAATACAATGTTATATATTTCAGAACATGTAGTAACTAATTTAGCTGTTTTAAGGTCAAATTTGTATACATGTAAGTCGAAGAATTGAATTTACTTTGCAAAATACACATTTATCTCAACACAGAGGTATCAGGACTTTAATAATCGAAACCGCATTTAGACAAGCACTGCAATTTGTTAATTACCACTTGTCAAAGGGCAGTTTCAATTCAATTGCGACTAATCTTGCAACCCGAGTTGTGTGAGTAACAAATGTGTGTGACTTAATCAGCTGTGGCAGGGGAGGTCAATCATGAAAAGTTAATAAAAAGCCCAATGTGTTTTGTTTTGTTCAACAGATGGACTCCACGTTGTCAAAAGCTTCATAACGATAAACCACGAGGACGTCATATTCCATACATCAAAAGGTACGTCTCTTTAATCGACTGTTTTAATGAGCTGATGTGTGCTCGTCTGGCAGTAAAAGTCGCACTCGGGTTGTTAACATGACAGTTCGTACGCTCGATGTGGAAAAATGTTGCTAGTCCGCTGCAGTTTGCGACGCAGGCAGGAAGGCTTCATCTTGTCCTTTTGTTTTTTTTTTACAACCCTACTTTTTTTCTACAGCGTACACATATGACACACAGGCTCTGCTCTCTGTTGGGTTGACAGCATTTTTCCAGCCAGTGATGTAAGTGGTTTGATTTTCCAAAAGTAAAGCAGTAAAGTGCAGAGCAGGTGTGGGCCTCTTTGGAAAGATGTGGTTCGTCTGATGTGCTTTCTGCCCCAGGTCGTGTCTGTTAATTAAGTGACAGAGATATGTGAAGCAAAGAACTCACATGTTTTGTGTTTTGTCTGCTAATGATGGGAAGGAAGATTAGGTTATGCAATTTGGCAACCATTCTGCAGTGATTATTGTAATTCATTCAAACAATTAACCTCTCTATGTGCATTGTGTGCATTGTCAGTTATCAACATTATCATCCCCTTGAAATCAAATGAAAAAGTTTAGTAAAGTCAATGGAAGTTATTTCTTGCAGTTCATTAAAGACCTTATGACGGGTTTGATTTATTTAGAAATACAGTTTTAATACCATTTTATATTAGAAGAGAACTACTAAAGGTTTTAAAATCAGTTGTTGTTTTTTTTGTCTGATCCCCCCAAATCGAAATAACCCCATAGCAACGCCCTTAGAAACGAAAAAACTTCACAGCCCTTGATGACGTCAGAACGGGTACGTTTCAACGCTGTAAGTTGTTTACAATTTGGTATTCGTTCTTTTTTCGCGGATATTCAAGATGACAAGGCCGTGTACAGCGAGTCTAACATAACTACTAGAATGTCACATTTTGTTGTCACTGAGATAGTCCAGTGGTTGTGTCAATGGACTCCCAATCCAGATACTGGGGTTCAAATCCCACCTCGGACACTTTTTCACACTCAAAACGGCAATTTATGTGTAGTGAGCAATTGTCACCTGTAGAGTGCAGTATTGAGTTGGGCATCAGTGGAGAGAAGAGAGAAAAGGCAGTCCTGTGGCATAGATCCATGGTTTTCAATGCATGGGCGTAACCCGCTATGACGTCACACACAGGTTAGAGCATAGACAACTTAAATTCATGAAAAACACGTTCTTTTTATAAAATATAGGATTTTTTTTGCCGGAATCTCTTTCAAATTTACATTGTCATGCAATTTTGATATCCACTACTTTTTTTTTAAAAACCCGTCATAAGGTCTTTAATGTATCATCAAAAGCAGTGACTTAAAACCTGCCCCCATTCAAAGACTACAAAGCAATCAAAGCTAGCCTTTGAGACTGTAGTTAAACAGGTTTAGCTAAACATGAAAGATGTTACATTTTTCACACTTCTGAAACCTAGTGGTAAAAATGTGGTCAACATCTCCCAAGAGCATAATAGTGTCAAGTGTGTAAATGTTTGCTAACATCTTACCTTAAGCCCAGTTTGCAAAACAAACTTCCACACTCTATTCCACATTTGTTTTCCCCTTTGAAAGACACAAACACTCCTTCACTGCGGCCGTCTGTTTCACAATCTGACCTTTAGTAAATTATTCTCACCTCCAAAGTGAAGATGAAGCAAACATACATTTTTTATAAAGAAACTGTACCAATGCACCAAAACTTTGCGTTCATGTTGTAGAATGTTATTTCAATTATAGAGCAGGTGAAAAAGTAAATGGACAAATGTTTCCCCAGATCATCATTAGATAGTGATTATAGAAAGAAAAAAAACCCATAAAAAACTATATGTTTATGTTTTTGTTTATTTTTATGTTTTTAAATATTACCACCACTTTTCTATGAGATAATAATTAGACCATAGTTATATGTACTGACAAAGAAGATGTTTTGTGTGGATTAGCCCAGGAATTACAGATACATTAGCTTTAAAATTACCCGTGACACTTACCATAGTTACCAATAAAAGTTTTTTCAGCTGCCTCCACCATAACTATAATCTGTTTAGAATGTCACATGAATGCAACCTATTGACTTATTACATAAATGTAGTGAGATCAACCCTTCTAAAGTTATCCGCCTGTGTCTTTGAGTCTCAGATTAGACCTGCATTCTCCAGCGCTTGATCACCGTGTGTAGGATTACAATGAGCATGAGTGTGTGAACGGTACCAGGCTGAGCCCTCCATGCTCCATGTGCCCACTCTGTGCACTCCACCACTGCATGTGAGTGTGCGGTGGTGGAAAAACCCGCTGAGGTCAGTTCCATGAAAGCAGCATCTGGTTACATGTGTCCACACTGGCCAACTGACACCGGCCCATGCTCCTTTTGTCTTTGCGCACACACACACACACACACACACACAAAATATTCTCATGCAGTTTGGCTCGACCCTGTGCCACATGGGTTGAAAAAAGGGCAATAGGCTGTAGAGGGCAGAAACAGATGTGCGCCACTTGTGAAACCGCTGTTGCTGTAACTGACTAAAAAAACTCCATCTCCAGCAGTCATTTGAACTACTTGCGACTGCCAAGAAAGACTTAATCCCATTCACACTCTGTTCAGCTCTGGCTCCGCACAATGATGAAGGATTCTTACTAATGAAAAGGCAGCAGCGAGAAACCATTATGTAAGGTCTGCTTGGTCAGTGGGGTCAAGTTAAAACCAAGAGACATGATTCATCTCAGGTGTTGCATTCTGTTGATCATTGGCCAGACCTGATAGCCATGACCGATTTGTTTACTAAAGAACTAAGGAAATATGGATATGATACAGTTAGGGATTCACCGATACGATACTTCAATTGGGTGGATATCACACGCTTGTAATCGTACTTCTACTATAGGACCCATTTGGTACAATTTTTATTTACAGTACCGTCACAACAGCAGACTGATATGCGGTACGTGTTGCCATGGTGATCTCCCAAAGTTGGCAATGAGAAAGCAAGCTAGCGGTTAGCAAGCGGACTTGTTTAATTTTTTAAATAAAAGATTTAACATTTATTTGTTTTTTTCTATGCTTCTCTTTTGTATCATTGATTTTGTATATTATAGATGCCCAAATAAACACTTATTATTATTAGTATTAATATTATTATTATTAAACAAGTGACAAGAGCAAAGCGTACTGTACGTTGTGTAAGACTGTAAAAACAAACACGTATAACACCAGCAACTTGATCAAACATCTGAAAACTGACCACCACGCGGAGCACAACACCTTTACTAGCTCAGGAGAGAAAAACAACCAGCTCTACAAACACATTTTGGAGAAGCTTTTATATTATTTATTTAAGTTTAAACTTGATGTGTGCCATAAGGGCTCTAACAATTTCTCAGTGCATTGAAATGGCAGCTACTTCTTTGTGCCATTTATATGAGTGGAATATTACGGTGGCTCTTATTGTATGTTACCCGATACAAAAATAGTTACAATGTTTAATTGTTGTATAGAGAAATAGAAAAAAATGTCAGTTTTATCAGTTTAATTAATGTACTCGTATCGGTATCAGCAAGTACTCAAATGAATTTACTCTTATTGGTATCAGCAAGTACTCAAATTAATGTACTTGTATCGGTATCAGCAAGTACTCAAATTACTGTACTCTTATCGGTATCAGCAAGTACTCAAATTAATGTACTTGTATCGGTATCAGCAAGTACTCAAATTAATGTACTTGTATTGGTATCAGCAAGTACTCAAATTAATGTACTTGTATCGGTATCAGCAAGTACTCAAATTACTGTACTCTTATCGGTATCAGCAAGTACTCAAATTACTATACTCTTATCGGTATCAGCAAGTACTCAAATTACTGTACTTGTATCGGTATCAGCAAGTACTCAAATTACTATACTCTTATCGGTATCAGCAAGTACTCAAATTACTATACTCTTATCGGTATCAGCAAGTACTCAAATTAATGTACTTGTATCGGTATCAGCAAGTACTCAAATTACTGTACTCTTATCGGTATCAGTAAGTACTCAAATTACTGTACTCTTATCAGTATCAGCAAGTACTCAAATTAATGTACTTGTATCGGTATCAGCAAGTACTCAAATTACTGTACTCTTATCGGTATCAGCAAGTACTCAAATTAATGTACTTGTATCGGTATCAGCAAGTACTCAAATTAATGTACTTGTATCGGTATCAGCAAGTACTCAAATTACTGTACTCTTATCGGTATCAGCAAGTACTCAAATTACTATACTCTTATCGGTATCAGCAAGTACTCAAATTACTGTACTTGTATCGGTATCAGCAAGTACTCAAATTACTGTACTCTTATCGGTATCAGCAAGTACTCAAATTACTGTACTCTTATCAGTATCAGCAAGTACTCAAATTAATGTACTTGTATCGGTATCAGCAAGTACTCAAATTACTGTACTCTTATCGGTATCAGCAAGTACTCGTGGTGGCGGTGCATCCC
Source organism: Knipowitschia caucasica (assembly GCA_964034765.1). Classification (NCBI taxonomy): domain Eukaryota; kingdom Metazoa; phylum Chordata; class Actinopteri; order Gobiiformes; family Gobiidae; genus Knipowitschia; species Knipowitschia caucasica. The sequence goes on along the minus strand of OZ035827.1, from coordinate 6,522,556 downwards.
TAATCAGAGATGCAGGAAGGCGGCTGTCGGATGGAATGAGCAACATTGAAAGGATTTGGTCGCTTAATGCAGTACGTGTCTGTAGCAGTGCAATAGTCATTTGTACTTTAGCATAAATCAGTGTTTTTCATCTTGGCAGGGTCGTAACATGCAGGTGTAACGGCTGTAGTTTTGGCCGCTGCAGTGGTGACTTGTGTAACGCGCTGATTCCAAAGCATCCCAAAGCGCTCTGCTGTGATCCACCTGTTGCTTGCTCTGTCGAACAGATGAGGCCGTTTTAGGGGCGTGCGCCAACTTTGTGAGTGGAAGTTTGTATTGCATTGTATTTGTGTTCCGCAAGATTGTCAAAACAAACATCAAACACATGTCAATTTTTAATGATTAGATTCACAGGTTTTCCATCATGAATTAAACTGGGTCGGGCTGTTTGTCTATGTGGTATGCATTTAGGGTTACTGCAAAATTGTGAACTTTCTTAGTCTTTTACTCAAGTTAAAGTTAGACAGTTACACTCAGGAACAAGAACTACTAGTCCCTATCATTCCCAGTTTCCATCAAGTTGGTGGAAACACAGATCAAAGGGAACTGCCCTTTGGGTGCAGTCATTATGCAAACATGCCAGAAAGTAGATTTACAACAAACACTGAAAAACATTTACATTTGTAGTTTGGCCGGTGCTAATACCGACAAAATATGGACTAAATTTGTCCAAACCTTAAATTCTCGCACAAGTGATTAATAATTATTTATCATTCTGAATTCATATTTGCAAGTTCACTCTACTGTCCAAAATAGTTTTGTAAGAAAAACCAGAGTTCTTGGTCTGAGCAGTTCCAGATTAGGAGCTAAAAAAGATTTAGATTCAAGGTTGATAGAGGTCTTTGATGCTCCAGTGTGTTCGGCGCCTCGCTTCCGTCATCAAGACGTGGAGAGAATGGAAAAAAATAATAATAATTTGAGCTCTGAACATTGTAAAGTGCTTTGGATGACCTTGGTCTGTAAAAATGCATTAAATAAATAAACATTACTTACTTATTTACTTACTTGCTTACTTACTAATGTAAAAGGGCTATAGTGTTATACATTACACTGGAGGAGACAGTGTGTATATATAATCTTAAGATGTTTATATTAACCTAACAGTGGTGTATATAACGCTAGTCTCTGTGTTAAAAAAGTGTTATTGATAGTGCCCAATCTCCTTGACTATTTTCCCAGTCTGAATTGTACGCTCTGTTTAAGATTCCTGGTAATAGTAGACGGCAATGAACCAGGAGGCTATTTTTGACCGGCTGAACAAATGGGCCAATTGTCCGGCCTGTAGGTGCGTGAAATCACTTGATATGTCAGGGGGTAATGTTACATAATACCCCCATGGGCCCCCCAAGGCTCTGTGCCGTTTCTGAGGGCACAGTTATACTTGATACATGCTGTGTGTGTACTTTCTCTTTGTGTTGTTCTTACAAATTGTAGCTTATCCTGAGGGAGCAGTGTCCTTAACATTTTATTACTGTGTCAAATCAATTGCAGTTGTATTAACCTCTGGGCTGAAGACTCCCGGCTGTGGTCAGTTGAGTTACCGCCGACTAAGGGTCTGTGGCTCCACACTAAATGGCAAGTCTCCTATGCTAATGTTTCGAAGCCCAAAAATGACGACCACATTAATTCAGCCTGACTAGTTGTTCTTGTTTCTTTTTTTTATATTTACTGTTGTGCTGTTGCCTGAAATGTCTATATTTCATGCAATTACTAGCATCACTACTTTGGGTTTTCATTTTTAAATCTTTCTTTCAATGTTATCTACTGCTTATTGAAGAGTCCCTGAACCTTCTGACCACTGCCAACCATTTTATTACCAAGACCAAGACCAAAGCGAGAACAATTGTTTGCACTTCAGAGCTACAGCCAGCTTTTCAGTAATCTCCCATCCAAATAACTAATTCCAAATATACCTGTATCACCACTTTGGACAATGAATGACACCTCCTTTTCACATGTATTGATTGCATTTCTCTCTTGTTTATCTGCATTAATGACTCAAGTTCTATTTTCATTTTGTGTGATGTCATTATTAGCAGCATCTCCCAGACCATTCAGACACATTTGATATTGGATCTCCTCTGTCTGGCCCTTATCAGAGTAGTGTTCTGTTATACGGTCTGACCTCAGCTGCTGCGTAATGGGCAGATCGCATTGACTCTCGGGGTGCGGGTGAGTGGCACTGACCTGGGATCAGATAGCGCTCTGATGTAAGCAGATCCCCTTCATTCATGTGGACACACTCCTGACTGCACATCTGACTGAGCCGCAGGCCACATAAGAGGCCAGTGTCCAATGGAGGATGAGTACAATAGCTATTTATTTAACTGATGTGCGTGGGTGTGGGAACGCAGTACAGGGTTCAATCAAATTAGTTTAGAAGAAAGTACCTTTTTATAGTTTGCTTTACATTTGTAGGAGGACTAGTATGTTTAATTTGCTTTTATAGTTAAGAATTACTAACAAAATATGACATTAGTCGAACAGAGTTTGTGGAGTTTCACTAGGATACAGTACGTACCCACAAAACAACATGTTTCAAATAGATTTCAACTTCATCAGAATATTAAGAACAGTCTTTGCTACTGTCAATAGCAATAGAAAAGACTGTTCAGATTCCAAAGCGGCGCAGAGCAAGAATCTTAATTCCTCCACTTTTGTGTTGTGTGCAGACAGCGAAGTGTGACTGCGCATATTCATGAAGCCGCTCTTCTCAGAACATGTTATCATTTAACTTTCAAAATGAAATGGAAAATACCACAATCCTCACCGACCAGGGCAGGGTAGACATTTTTTAACCCAGAGTTTTGTTAGATGAGATATTGACCTGATGTGTTTGAAGTAGTCGCTCCTGTGTGTGTATGGTTAAAACTTGCCATTATTGTTTATTTATTGTTGTGTTATTTTGAAGGAGCGATAAAGACCATGTTCCTATCTTAAGTATAGATGAAATAAACACACCATTACTTTTATTCAACACCAATAATGTTGCAAATACCCTGATCATTTCATACAAAAGGATTTTGGATAATCTTACAGAATACCCCGTTCAATATTTCCGTTTTTGACAACTTTTTAATCATTTAAGTATTGGCCAATAATTACTTAAATCACCAGTGCATACTGTTTATTTATTTTTATTTTTTTTCAAAAGTTATCTTACTACATAATGGGTCAATATAAATATATAACCTGCAAGTTTTATCAGATAAATAGAATATTTCCAACCAACTCTTGACGGTAATATGAGAGCTAAGACCCAACCAAGATATTGACTGAAACGATAAGATGTCAGAACTGAATCTTGATCAGACTGAATGATCTGTCGGCTTCAATATCATATTTCCTTACATCATTTCCCAATCCAGATTCATCCAGAACCATGAGTAGGCCTTTTTCCCAATCACAAGAAACTGTGACTCAGATAGTGGCTCAATCTCACGACACCATTGTTGCTTGTGCTTTGATAACTCCACAAAAGAGTTACAATAACAAGAGGCTGTATTCTCACCAGGCTGCATTGTTCACCATTTGTGGCTATCGATTTCAGAACGCTGAGGCTCATCTCTGTAAGCCGGTTGTATCCGCTGTATGTTTTTCTACACTTTTGATCCCAGTAGCTGGCTTTATCAGCAACTATCAGCTGTCCACAGGTCGACAGCTTTTCTTCCATTAACAATCAACCCAAGCGTGACTTAACTCTGACTACCAAACTTGCAGGTCAGGGTCTGATTCCAAATTTAGATGCACATCGCCTCAATAAAGTTAAAGAAGTCTCCTCTGAGATAGAAGGAGATCCCTCGAGTGCTCTGCTTTGTGGAGTGGCTTTATCTGCCCGGGGAAATGTGGAGAATGTGTTTGAAGTTGAAGACGGGCAGCGGTGATGAAAGAGCGGCGTTTGGACAAAGGACAGGGCGCCCATTGGCTGGATTTCCTGTCTGGAGAAAGATTTGTCTTTGGTTATCGTGAAATCTGCTAAGAGAGTGAAACCGGGACGAGAATAAGGGCTAGTTTGTTTATAAAAACAGCTGATCTCCAAAACCGGTTTCTCAAGGGCGCTTAGTAAGTGCAGATTTTATATATGGCGTAATGCTGCAATGATGTCACCAAATGTACTTTAGATTATAATACAATAGAATACAATACGATACAAATCAGAGAATCGGCAGTTAAGAAAAAAAAATGGAACATATTTATTGGTCCGGGAGAGGGAGAGACCAATGTCCAGATTACTTTTTCACAGAACAGGTATTAATCAATACAAAAAACTGGCAACCATATCAAAACCAGGTTTGTAATCCAGCCATAGACTGTAGATATTGATAAAGCGCTACACTAAAAAGCTAGGGTAACTTTCAAGCCACTACTAATTAACAATGCAATGCAATTGATCTAACGTGTAGCATATCTAATGTGTATCTAAAGTTTTATTGACCGAAAAGGGACAAGAGTGGACAGCTATTGCTTAATCAATCAGCTATGAGCCCAAAGCATCAAAAAGTGACTCCCAGGGCAGCAGTGCTGTGGGTGATGGAGGAAAACTGATTGCTCGGAGGAAGTCTAAATGCATGGGGAGAAACGAGCATCTCCAGTAAGGCTAAGAAGGTTCTTTTATTAAGACAAATAAAGTAAAGAAAGCTAGTATTGCTTAAGTAGCTGATATGTTTCAGCGGTACACTTCCTTCGTCAGAGGTGACGCGTGATGGTGGCTTTCTTTAGGGCGACAGTAGCTCAGCTGGTAGAGCATTGGCCTTTGAGCCTGAAGGTCGTGGGTTCGAGCCCACCATGAGACCTTCTCCACCGACTCCCACTGATGACTGCTGTTGTTGTGTCCTTGGGCAAGACACTTAACCCCACTTTGCCTGAAGCCCCCGCTGAAAGATCAAGGCTCCTGTGGACTCACCACCTGCAGGAGGATCAGTGAGAGGCTGGTGCTATTTGTACTGGGTGCAGCTCTGGCAATTCCCCAGACCCAGAAATAGACTAAGGGGAAGAAAATTAATGAATGAATAGCTTTCTTTACTTTTTGTCTTATTAAAATAACCTTCTAATCCTTAAACATAAGAAGACATTATATTTACATGTAATCTTTAGTAGACCTGGGCTGGGACGTGGATAGAACCAGAACCAAAATCAAATATAGATTTTGAGTATCAATGGTTTTATCAATTTTCAAATAATCCACAAAAACTATAATAATACATTCAAATGAATTTGTAAATATACAAAATACACATCATTTTGATCTGGAGTTGCACTTTTCCATAACTTGATGCTCTTATATCCGCCTGCAACCAATCATGACCTTCGACCAGCTTGGTCCCAAAGTCTGAATTTGCCCAGAGGGAGCAATAAAGTTTCTAATGTTTCCAACCTGTCACATGGAATGAGCTCCGCAGACCCGTCGGGCCACTTCTCTTGGAGCTATTTAAGATTAGAAAGTCCCACACAATGAAATGTCTTGTGTCTTATCACCTGCTTTTCTTCCATAAATGCTTGTTCTGTGGAGATGGAATGGAGAATCAGCTGTTAGTTAAATACTGTTTAGTTGTTTCCTTACAAATATTTACAATGTGATTTATGTAAACAAATGGAAATAAGGCAAAATATATGTACAAGAACCAATTCCATTTGTTTTTAATCCATGGCCCTAAACTATTCATATGAAGCCACAAAAGTTACTAACAAAAATACAGTAAATTTTTAATCCATGTGATCGTGATGAGGATTTGATATTGGAACACACAGTTCTCTAAAGAGGCTTTGTTCCCAGAATATGGACAATCTCTGATTAAAACCTGATTCAAAGCCATGTTTTCAATTGATTATGAAAATAGCACTACTTGAGGTAGAAAAAAAATACTTCCATAACTTTCTAAATTAATCTTCTGGTCGTGACATGTGGTAATGGTTTTATTCTGATTGCCAGTGTTGAAAAGTTATAAAGAAATATTAAATAAAGGAGATGGCTTTGAGTGAGTTGAATATAATAATACTAATACTTTTCATGTCTTTCCAGCCAGCAGCCAACAAGTCCAATTTAAATTCTGTGAAGCTAAACAGTATCTTGCAGGACTTGTGCACCTCTCTCTAATCAATCCTCAGGGCAGGTCGACATGTCCAAGAGCGCACATCAAAATCTGAGTAGAATGCAAAAAGTCAAAAATAGTAGATGAAAAAATGACTCTGCACAGCTTTATCTCCCATGGGATTATGTTTTTGCACTACAAGATGTGACGTTTCGGGCAAAAACTAGATAGATAGATAGATAGCAGCCAAAGTAGCAGCCAAAATACAATTTTTTTTAATCATTCTAAATGGTTAAAAATAGTAAAGTAATAATAGGCAACAGCACTTCAGGCCACAGCAGAAGAGGTGAAGTAGCCTCTGGGTGGAGCAGGACGGGCCACAGCAGCAGAGGTGGAGTAGCCTCTGGGTGGAGCAGGACAGGTCACAGCAGAAGAGGTGGTGTAGCCTCTGGGTGGAGCAGGACGGGCCACAGCAGCAGAGGTGGTGTAGCCTCTGGGTGGAGCAGTACAGGTCACCAGATGGAGTAGCTGCTTGGTTCAGACCATTTTCTCTGCTCTGATCCGCTTGGTTTGGACCATGAATCCTCACTGCTACGGGCTGGACCAGTGCAAAACCATGAACACTGTACTGCACCAAGATCTCAGGTAAAAAAAATCTATAAAAATTAAAAATTAAAAACACAAAACAACTGATTCAGAGCTACTTAGGAATTGCAGCCGTTTCCCAGCGCATTCAAAAGTAAACTTCCCTTCATCAGACATAAAGAAATCAGCTACACACCTGTATATGTACACACAGTGATTGCAAGTCACGTGACCGACACAATGTCAAGTCTTTCATGTATTGTATAAACTGTAATCAATAAAATGTATAGAGCCACCCTGAAATGTGATGACAAGGTCTACACCAATATTTGAGCATCAGATTTCTCTCTAGTCTTGTGAGTGCTTCCCTGTGCACACCTGGAGTCCCCTCGGTCACACCTCATTGGGCCGTAAGTGTGCTTCCAGTGAACAAATATGAAGTTTCAAGCCTCAGGGTGGTTGCAACATAGTCAGAGAACATGACGGGTTATTCAGGAATGTTCAGTGATTGTAACTTCGGGAAGTTTGGAGCTCAGCGAGTTCTTCAAATGTGCAGGTCATTGGAATGCTCTGTTCTATGCACCTGTGCAGTAAGACGTGGCAGGACTCAGGAAGCACATAAGACGGCCATAAATCACAAATGAAAAGGCTAAATTTGGAAGGCTGTAATTGAAATGGGGAGCTGCCCTATAGCGCTGTCATTCATTGATTTGAAAAAGACTGCAGCTGAAATAATGCTGGGTTTATGATAATGTTTACACCAGCGAAAGTTATTGTTGAAGATAACAGGTGCCTATTATGACTAACAGATGGTGTATGCAGTTTTATGGCTTTGCTCTAGGAAATCGCTTTCTTTAAGGCTATTTTTAGACATTGTTAAGCCTTAGGGCACATGACAGAGTGAAATGGAAATGTAGATAACAGACAAACATCAAAACCATACATGGAAATATCAGCCCCATCACAAAAACACATTTCGAAACATGCTTGTAGATATACTGAAACTAATTCCACATTCAGTGTTTTTTTATGAACAGTATCATGAAGAAGTAAAACCTGCAATAGATAAATATAAAGAACCAATCATTTGCCATTGAAGTGACTTTTTCAACTTATAGTCTATTGTTTTAGAATTAAATTGATATAAAAGTGTCTGCTTTTGAAAAGACACAGATGATAAACTTTGAGTCCTAAAATACATTATTCCAAATATTATTTAGTTATTGAAGTTAATAGATATTAAGATTAAGAGATCCTTTAATCGTCCAACAGTCGGGAAATTTCAGTGTTGCATCACAAGTTATAGAACAGTGGGAAAGAGGAGCACACAGCACAAGTTAAGTGAACAACAGCTGTCCTAATTAAAAAAGTCTAAATGAAGAAGAAGGTCCTTTATTCGTCCCACAATGGGGAAAGTTCAGTTTGATGCAAACACATACTGTACACATATACATCACTTCCGCGCTCCTTAGAGGGAAAGTGGGATAAGTGTCTTGCCCAAGGACACAACAACAGCAGACACCAGTGGGAGTTGGTGGAGAAGGTCTCATGGTAGGCTCGAACCCACGACCTTCGGACTCAAACCAATTGAGCCACTGTCGCCCCATAACAAAAAAATAAAAAAGTACAGTAAGAACAATGAATGTATACAACTATATATTTTGACCCAAAATATTTATGGTTTGTACATAATCTTTGCGTGTTGACAGGATAATGCTACTTTATTTTCAAGGACATTTTGCTGAGGATAGTTATAATTTAAGGTGACTTCATTTTATGGACAGATGTTGAAAACTTTCACTTTGCAATAACAGTCTCAAAACAATGCATCTGGTTTATCCAATGTTTGTCCATTATGAATTAAATAATCTTTACTGAAATCTGGACAAACAGCTACTTTTCTTACTAAATACAATAGATACGCAAAGTTTGTTTTGATATTCCGAGTAGTATCAAACCGTATTTTGAGCCGTTTTTTTGTTTTTTCAACCAGCAAAGTTAAACAAAAGTAGAAATGAATTGCCTATAAACTACCCTCGCAAAGGTTTAGAGTGAGTTTAGTGACGGTGAGCAGAAGGTAAACGCGACGACAGCCAAACACGCCAGCATTTACACTCCAACACCAAGTATGCACCAACAGAGCAGCAGCGCCGTAAATATAGAAATAGTTTGGCGACAGTTGTAGCCTGGCAGCCCTCCGTGCACTCACAAACCACAGTCTGGACAGCTGCTGCAGAAGAAGAGGAGCTCTGAATGGGAGCGACAGCTGTGGATTCCTCAGGGTGAAGGAGGGACTCGGCAGATAGAGCCAACAGAGATAGCACGCTACAAGTAGTGCAGCAGCTGGACAGGATAACATTTACTCTTTTTATAGTGCTGTTGTTTATTGTAAAGGTGTTGTGGTGGTTTTGGATGCAGTCTAAGCGGTTGCATGTATTGTACAGTGGGGTGATCGGTGGTGCCTGCTAATAAATAAACAAGAGAGATGATTTTTCCTGAGCAGAGTGACGGAAGTGGGACTGCCAGATTACTCTTATGTCAGCTACCAGCATCTAGTAAATATCCCAAAGTATGTATATTCAAGCTGTTTCAAAAGTTCAAGAGAGATGAGTGCTGCACTGGGTCTAACTATATCAGGTGCTCATCAGGGAAAGCATCAAAAACACTGGAACAATTTGAAGAGATGAGGAAAATTCAAGGCACTCAACATTTAAATACATATTTTTTAATGTACATGGATTCTACACGTTTCAGCCACGTATAGGTCCTTCTTCAGGGCATGTGATAAAGACTACAAAGTGTGATTAAATGTAATCAGCACCTGTCACATGACCTACACACTGCATGATAAAGCTTACAGATGTAGATAAATGCGTAATTTAAAAAAAGCTGTTTTTGCACTTTGGCCAAATGCTTCTTCCTGGATGTATCAAAGATTGCCTTTAGTTCTACTTCAAAGTGTTTTCAGCCGGATCTATAGGTGAAATTAAACCTGTTGGGCCACATTCTACATTTTCATGTTCAATGTTCTGTCTAATAAGGCTTAAGACAGAGGCCAACAATGTGTGTGAATACCAGGGATGGAACAGAAATGTTTGCATTGAGAGCAAGGGTCTAGTTTGATGGATACATACAGTTTGAGAGTTGGGTACCCCGGTTTCTTTTTGGGATTCTTGGAGTGCTGAACATCTGAAGTTATTTTTTTCATTTTTTTTTAATTTGGAACTTTGCTAATGCTATATACTGACTATGACTTTTATCAAGCATCATTTTTACTCCGGCTCTCCCAATCGTGTCACTTAATTTCACTGTTAGTTCTCCAGTTTCCACTAGGTTAAATCCTCCAGCTTCGATAGTCCTGACCAAGCCGAGCATCAACATCTGGAGGTGGGTTCCCAGGCGCTGCAACTACGACAATGGGTCAAATGCAGAGGAGAAATTGCACTACAGGGATTAAAAAAGTGTATCTTTACCGGTAGCCGACCTGATTCATCGAAACTCTTTACAGTATACTTGGGCACTAAAACTTCTACAAACCCTGTCCTACAAACACGTGGCCCTAATGAATAATGGTTTTCCCTGTACTTTTTAATAGGTGCGCTGTCCTTTGATCACACATGAGCGTGTTGCCTTCAGGGCCACTGTTAGTCATTAAACCAGAGTTAATGGGTGCACAGGCTCTGCACTAAAGCACAAGTGACCAAACGGGGAAATTTGTAAAGACTGGTGTCTGTGTTGAGCTCAAGGGCACCACGGCAGCGAGGCCAGTGTCAGCAGCACAGGATACTGGAGTCTAAAGTCAGCGCTGAAACAGGAAGCTGCTCTGCTTCTTTCTTTGTTGTGTTTTTAGAGCGAGCTTCCTGTCAGCCTCACTGCCCCCGTTACTATAGTTACGGTTCCTGTTGATCATGGGTATGTAAGTTTAGACTCAAAATGTTGCAGATTTTCATTCATGTTTTGTTGTATATTTGCTATTCTTTAAGTAGTAGCAGTGTAAGGAGAACTCAAAATGATTTTAGAAACAAAAAAAAGGAAGAGAAGAAGGAAAAGAGGATGTGGTAACTAAGATAGCAGGAGATGAGAACGTCTAATTATAGATTCTGCTGAGCCAGCGATAACTCAGAAGGTTTGTTGTCTTTTTGGTTTTGCTTTCAACAATAATGAATAAATATATTCAATTATTATAAACTTTTTGCTCAGTACTGCATTGTGTTTCCTTGGCAGTATATCACCCACCATAAGATAAGATAAGATGTTATTGATCTCACACTGAGAAATTTACATGTCAAATTTGGCATGAATAAAATCACTCAGATTGTGCAAAGTGTGCAGCATGTTTTGGTTAAAAAAATACAATTTGTGCAGGATATAATTATTTCCATTAAAAAAGTGTCAATAAAAGGAGAAAGTGGAAATAGCTAGGGCTGAAACAACTAATCGATTAATCGACGATTAATCGGTTATTGAAATAGTCGACAACTATTTTAGTAATCGATTAATCGTTTTCTGGTTCACACGGACTCAAACAGAGCAAAAATTACATGAAAATGTAGTATTTTTGATTAAAACCGACTTTGTTTTTATAATTTCATGAATATCTGTCTGTCTCATCTAATCAGATAGCAGCAAAGAGCACAAAGAGCCTGTTACAAACATTTACTTTAAGTTTACGCCATCAATACGTCCTCGAGTGTTGCCACTTTAGCTTTTTGTGATGAAAAAATACATTTTTGCTACACAATTCTCAGCCAAGCGATTACTCGATTAATCGTAAAAATAATCGATAGATTAATCGATTACAAAATAATCGTTAGTTGCAGCTCTAGAAATAGCAGTGCAGGGTTTCATCTGTGTCATTACTGTTACCCAGAAAAATGTCCCAGCCTTACCACTGAAGGCTAGAAAGTGTATAGGAAGGAAATAAAGGAATTAAAACAGCGCCAAAAATATAAAATGTGGTTTTGTGAGCGATAAGAATTCTGAAGAAAAAAATAGTCCTATTCGTCTCACAGTGGGGAGATTTCAGTTTGATGAATATACTGTACATCAACAGCAGACATCAGTGGGAGTTGGTGGAGAAGGACTCACGGTGGATCGAACCTTCAGGCTCAAAGGCTGTTGCTCTACAAACTGAGCCACTGTTTACAGAATATTTTGTATGAATGATTTAATCACATACTAATGGTTCAAAACATCTGTGGTCTTTTAAGTTACTATCATTATATTGTAAGGACTTAACTGCAATATTGTTCATGGGTGTAACATATTCACGCCCAAAATAACTGGAACATCTCCAAAAGATTCTGAGTATTTTGAAATGTGACTAACCTGATTTAAGCAGATCCAGCCCCTTGCACTTCCTTAGCACTTTCACATAGTAGCAGTTTGCAGTCACTCGCTTTAGTTTTTTTGCTCATGCTGAAGTTATTATTGAAAGCTGGTTAGTGCCTACATGTTTGTGTTTCTTAAAATAACATATGCTTGTCCCAACAGAAAGAATCAAAGTATAATGTTGTGGTCAAATCGGACCACAACTGCTGTATTTTCCAAAAGAGTTCGGCCGTGAGTCACTGTTTGACGCTTCTAGTCTAAAGAGATAAAACTTAGCTTAGGACCGTGTAAGATAGATTTTATTACATAGTTCAATTTTTTGTGGTTTGAAAGTTAAATACCCTAGCTTTAGCTCCTTTATTGGCCTGATGTGTTCAAGGACAACCACATAATCTATATCAGGGATGTCAAACCGGTCCTCAAATGGCCAATCTGGCTGCAGGTCTTTGTTCTAACCTGAGAAAGAGCACACCAGACTCCTCCCATTTCTTCAGGTGAGTCCAGTTTTATCTAGTGGGGGTGGGTCCTGGCTCAAAAAGGTCAAGGAGCATTTGCGCTGACATGTTTACAATCTCACTCTCAGCCGGTGGGGGTGTACACGGAAAGAGAATTACCCAATGCCTTTGTATGGAGTTTTCTTTCCTCTCAAAAACGTCGCTCTTGGTCCAATGCTACGTTCCAGATGCTGTCGATACTGAGGGGGGTATGGACCAGTTTAGTCTTGCCTATCTGGACTTTTGAATGCATTCGTTAAATCAGTGATTCTCAAACTCCCCCAAAAAGAACATTCAGAGTCCATTGCAGTTTATTTAACACATTGTAATTAATATAAACATCCGCCCTAACTGCAGATTGTAATGTGTCCAAAATGTGTCCATCTTGTGCTAGCTTACTGTATTCTCTGCTTTTTATTTTATTTTATTTTTTTACCGTAATTTGATTCATTCATTCGTCCCGCGCCCCCCACTTTGGGAACCACTGCATTAAATGAATGAGGCCAGTGCCGGCTAAAGCATGCGCCAATGCGTCTTTTCACATTTTCCTGCCCCCTCAGCCATTTTGAAAAACCACATTAGTTTCACGGCGGAGATAAGCGTGACTTCGTCGGTTAATATTTATAGTCTATGGTTTTCACCTGAAGATTTTAGGAAATTAAATGGTGAAGTCTGATGTGCTCCTGCTCAGGTTGCAACTTAAACCTGCTGCCCCACTGGCCCTTTTGAGGACCGGTTTGACACCACTTATCTAGATGATAGTGATCAAGCTGCTTTGGTCCAACCTGACTTGTTTTTGGAGATAGAAAACAGAGCACAGCAGAGAAAACCAGACAATGCAGACACAGGAAGAACATGCAAACTCCACTCAGAAAGCCCCCTGTCTCGTGATGATCTCCCATAGCTTCTCAAACACAGCTATTCTTCCTGGAGTCAGACAAGTCTTGGTATCAATCCCAGGACCTTTTTACTGACAGGCAGGGCTCTACCCACTCTGCTTTTTCTCCGATAAGTCCTCGTTCAGGCTGCACAAGTGGCCCAGCCTGGTTATGTCATTGACTTGAGCTGTTAACACCAGTCCTCATGTTTGAACAGCAGTAACTGAAAACCCCACGTACTCCTGTGTGTGTTTGTGGCCGGTCGAGGGGTTCGAGGCCTGGCGGACACACGGACACAGAGGTCGTGGGTGTTTATGGAAACTCGGAGGAGCCAGGGAACCGGAGCCCCACTGCATTATACATCAGCATCTCTTCCCCTTACACACATGCTTTGGTTTGGCTTCTTTGCTCACTAAAAATAGTGTCATTGTTGTAAAGATGTATTATTTATCAGTCTTGTCTCATATCCGTGTGAAAAGACTGGATGAAACCATATGGGGCTAAAGTTTTCTTGGTGCATGGTCCGATTTTAGAGTTTTTTTATTTATTTGGCAGCTGAAATCCATTCCCTTTTCTACTGTTGCAATCTCAACAGCATACAATAAATCCAATTGCAGAATACAAAATCCGGTCAAAGAAACGGAACAGACAAACCATGGTGAAGTGGGATTCATGGTGGGATCTGCTGTGAATAAAAAGTGTTTTGATGACATTTATGATATGTTTTATATATCCCTAAATCACTACTCTGGTCGTCTTGGAGGACTTTACAACGTGATTTATTCCCCAACACAGATGAGAGAATAAAAAATAGGTTTTATATTTGTTATAATGAATGTGTGTATATAATCGTGTTTTCCCCCCATAATAAATCCAGTTATGATATAATTTAAAATAATATTTACACCCCTAATCATTTACATTCCCATTTGATTTCCTCTTACGTAACAGTAGTAATTAAAAAGCGGAAATTGCCTCCGTCAGCTGTTCATTTGTTACCCTGTCAACTAGGCTTTGATAAAAGAATAACTCATATTTTTTTGCCAAGTCAACATCTTGCCCTAAAAAAATCCCCAGTGTGTTTTAGTTTACATTATGCACTACGCCTTGTTCCGTGACATCAATCATAACTTGAATCTGTGGTTTTATCTTTTGACACGGAGCTCAGTGACATGAATGATGATAACGACAAACTCTCAAAGTAACTTGACATTCACTACAATAGGACGGATCGGTCAATTACACGGAGAACTAGCCTTGATTGGAAAGGTGAGAATGGTTATGCAGCTGTCATTGATCTGGGGAAAAGTTTATATTGGTCAGACAGTTTGAATCTTGGTAAAAGTGCCTACATTTAATCAGATTGATTCATTTTATTTGCCATGTAGTGTATAAAAACCACATTGGAATACAGTACATTTGCAAAAAAGGTACTCTTTGTGCACCAACAGAATAAAAAGCACAATACATTATGAAATACACATACACATACACTGAACATAACCGATCAATTAAAAAAGATAAAACAAGGAGTAAAAACAACAATTAAAGTGCTCTGTTAAACACCTAACAGCTTGTGGAAAGAACCTGTTAGCATAGAGAGATGTCTTGCATCTCAGCAACCGATATCTTCTGCCCGAGGGAAGAAGCTGGAACATGGCTTTACCAGGGTGGCCAGAAGAGTCATTGATGATTTGAAGAGCTCGGTTTAAAAGTCTGGATTCATAAAGAACCTCCAGAACGGGAAGCTCACAGCCCACGGTCCTCTTTGCAGAGCGGAGCACCTTGTATAGACCTCTCCTTTCTTTATCTGTGATATTTCCAAACCACACAGACACAGAACCAACAAGCAAACTTTCAATGGTGCAACGATGAGTTAATTAATAGCAACTTTATTTGTAATACTTTAAATGAATAATAGTATTGAATAATGTATCTATGCCAAATATAACATGTACATTTCTCCAGCGTGAGATCAATAAAGTCTATCTCATCTTATCTTAATATGAATAATAATTCTATATGCACTTTCTGAAAGCATGTGAACATTATTTATACATGTTTTTCTTTAGTCACTAAGTATGTAATCTTTATTTATATTGCGCATGTTTACAGACTAAGGTCACCCAAAGTGCTTCACAATGTTCAGAGTTCAGATATTTAAACTAAGGAGAACAATGTGTACTCTTATGAATAGTTTCCCCCACATTAAAAGCAGGCTCTATATATGCATGAATAGGAACAGGAACCAAAGCAAGTGGTGCAGCAGCTATATTTGGCAACGCAATGTGTCTGTCACTTGTCACACTGAGCCCACAGTGTGCACATGGTGTTAAAGAGCCTTTGAAGACGGAATTATCTCATTTGCTCCATTGTTCTGTGTTCTGACAAGGACAAAGGAAAATCTGTCTGTGTCCAAGCCTTACCTGCAGAACCAGTCCAGTCTCACACAGGTGGACTTGAATTTAGAGGGAGGAGCTCAAGATTCAAGATTTGATTTGCCTTTTGCAGTACAACCACATTGGAAAAAACTGCGCAAGACTACCCCAGTGTGCACCAGACCAGCACGCACAAGAGCTAGTGCCGCCGCGCCAATGCTGAGGAGGATTACATGTTGAAATATTAAAATAAATAAAAATACATATAGCGTTTAGATCCCTTTTTACTGCTACATTTTATTTTACAGATACAATAACATCCTTTTAATATACTTCCTATATCCCATCGTATATAAGTTATGTCCGAATGAGTCCAATGTTGATAGATTATGTATTTGATTATTCTAATTATGCAGATTTTGAAGTTGTTTTGATGTGCATTTTAGTGCCTCTTTATTGCAGTTAATAAACAAGTATCAAAATATGAGGAAAATTCAATATCCAAATTGTTTTCATTGCCATTGTAATTAACTTGTTATAATAACTAGGAATTTTCTCTAGCTCTCGGTGCAAAGGGTAAAAATGAAATGCATTACAAAAAAAATCTTCATAATTTTTATAGGGCAACTAGTGTATTGACCTTCTCACAGACATTTGCAGACAATAGACCATTTGATAAAAAACATGAATTATACTGAATCTCTGTAATGGCATTGGTGTTCATAACAGATAGACTTCCTGGTGTGGAGTTTTGTCAGTTTTAGTTTGCCGCTGGCTTAATCTTGTTCGATCTTGACTCTTGTCTACATTTTCATTTGAAGTACCTATCTTTTGTTTTGTTACTCGCGCCTCTCAGCAAGAGGGTCCTGGGTTTGAATCCCGGTCGGACCAGGGCCTTTCTGAGTGGAGTTTGCATGTTCTCCTCGTGTCTGCGTAGGTTTCCTCCGGGTACTCCGGTTTTCTCTACCACTAAAAACACATGTGCAATAGGTCTGGCATGTGCCTCCTGTACTGGCGACGCCGCTCCCATCTCTGTGTGGAGTGAGAGGACAAATGCCCAAAAATAACAATTGTGAACCACTTTGTGACTCTGGTCTGTGAAAGGCGGTATATAAATAAAGATTACTTATTTACTTAAACATTGGATGGATGGATTGGAAAAGGGATAGATACTGAGACTTGGCGGAAAATTGTCCTCTATATTTCACTGACAAATCTGATCTAAACAGACAGAAAACGTGTGACTGAAACCAAACCTTTTTGAGATCTACAGTAGTTGCATGGATTTTGTAGTTAATTGTTTATGGTTTTAACGTTTGGTCCCCAGATTTAATGAATGAATTAAAAGCATCTAGTTTCTCATCATGTCATTTCTTCCATAGGTGCGTACTAGTGCTGATCTCAAGTATCAGATGAATTCTAGGTCTTAACATAACAAGACATATGATATTATATGAGGCATGCTGTAGTGCTGCATCGTCCAGTTTACAGGTATGCAGTTGTTAGGAGGGACAGACAGATAGTTTCGTATTTCTTTGGTTGTTAGGTAAGTACAGTGCTTACATAACTTCAGTATGCATTGTTTCTATTAGGCATTCAGGTTATTAGAGTACAAGTGGCCTGCATGAGAAATATAGACTTCAATTCAGTATTTTTTTTGTATAGCCCTGAATCACAACACAAGTTGACAGCCAAAAAATGGTCAGGGGTTTCTAAACTGATTTAGACTAATTTTGATGTTCTGAGTCTGAATATCACATGCATTTTGCTCTATCAGGTCAACTTTTTGAGATACAGCCATAGTGTTACGGATTACGTACGTCTACGTTATTATGGATTCTGCTTATCGAATTTGATCGAGTAAATAAAAACGGAATGACTTTGGACACGTTGACTTTTATTTCTTGAGGAAAACGGAAAAAAAGTCAAGGGTTTCTCAGCTGATGATCCGCAGAAATTTGTTATTTACGCAAAATCGATTTAAAAAAAAATTCTGTAGCAAAAAATCCTGACCTGATTGAGCAAAACCAAGACTCAGAGCATCAACATTAGTCTAATTCAGCTGGAAAACCCTGGACTATTTTCAACAAATATTTTTTTGTTACCCAGTGCAATAGCAGTTGTTTCTGAGGACAGTAGTAGACAGAAACTATTACCAATTATAACGTTATCCCTTCAGAATGACAACTGATGTGCTATTATAGTTTCCTGGCAGCATCAACATCGCAAATGTCTGTGTGTAGTCCCACCCTAGGGTCAAGGATTTGCGTTTCTTGTTCTCCCTGCCGAAACATAATAGCATTCTTGGGGAGATCTAAAAACATTTAAGCCGCGTATTAGCTGGAAATAGGCGAAATGGAAAAACATTGAGGATTAGCTGTGGTCAGAGAAGTCTAAGGAGGACTAAACCACAACATTGTTTTTCAGACAGTTCCTTTGGAGACTTGATACGACGGCTATTATCACATATTCAATGGAACATGTTTTCAATCAATAGAAACTGGGAGGACACGGCACAATTGTTCTGGCCAGGGCTACTTATCCTTTCCAAAACAATATTAGAAGCTTTTTATAGCACCGAAGAGATATTATTACAGGTGACAACAACAACACAGATTAATTAGAACCAGTCTCCCACGCAGCACAATAGAACGTACGATGACGATTTCTTAATTGAATATAAATGCTGATAGAAATCTATGGATATGAATTACCGTATACTAGCATGACCCTTATTAAAGCTGGGGTACCTAATTTTCTAACTGCTAACATTTAAGTTGTGCCTCACTCTCAAAACAGTTGGGTTAAAACAGTTCTATCACTTTAAACGCAGATATATTTTAGCCTCCGTCACAGCTTAAGATCATATTTTTCAGGCAGAAAAGTTAAAAACATGGGACCACTCTTTCTCAGCCCATGAGCTCTCAGCCCAAAGCATCCAATAGTGACTCACAAGGCTCATTCTTGTAAGGCGCTTTCTTACTTACTTACAATTATACAAAAGATTCCCGGTTTTCAATAATATAAATCCAGCTTGTTGGGGTCTGATTTGTTCGCATGTTTACAGGGCTCTTTCTGTTCAGTGAATATGTTTTTTTTAATCAAGTCAAGTACACACTACACACACACACACATTCTTTGTCTCTTTGCACAATCTGTTGTCCCATTCCATGCTCTTTCGCTCTGTTTCAGAATTCCTATGATCACAATGCTACTATTAAAACCGAGATTGTAAATGTATTCTTAAAATAGTCCTTACTCCAGACTGTGAATTGCAACAGGGAGAAGACAAGTCTCAGCTACTTTGCATCTGTCCCGGTGTCTACTTCTACTTGCAATCTCTTTCTGGCGCGTTCCTATGCAAACGTGTGCGTGCTCCCTGTGGAAACAAAAGAGCCTGTGTAGGTAAACTTTGGAGTTGTGTGTTTTTCTATTTATAACCCGTGGGAGGCCTGGGAGAGAGCGAGACCGTGCGCTGGATGTGGATGTGTGCGAACTCTATGGCGGCCTTTGTCTCCCCGTACAAGCGTGTTCCCCTCTCCGATTCCACGCAGAGAATAGCCTTGTTATTTCTCGCTGTCATTACAGAGGCTGTGCGCAATGCTAGCCGCTATTCACGGAGCCCATTGAGCTACCCCAAATACGGACACGCACTGTTGTGGTATGAACATAAACATGTTAATGAGCAAATACAAAGCAGGCCCATTGTCGAGGACAGTATATGTCTGTGTGTGCCTCTTCTGGTGGAAGCAATCCCCATGGCATGTTTATGTGTTATGGCGTTTGTTGATTGTCACCCATTTCTGAATGCATGTGACACTTTCCTCTCATGCCGCCGCACCTCTGTGTGTTTGTGTGGCGAGCGAATGGCGTGACGTCGGGTTCATGGGATCAAGTTAGCATGGTTGGTTGGTGAGTGCAGGTGTGCATTATGCAGGGTGAAAATAGGCCAAAGTTTCTTAGTGAATATGGCGCTTTTGATTGGATTTTAGAATATGTAAAATTATAATGCATTATGCTCCATTAAAACTGTGGTACCTAACTTTCAAACAACAAACACAACAATATAATACGATCATCCCTATCTCTGAAACAGCTTGGGTCTGTCTCTAGTTTCCACATGTATGTATTTTTGGCATCTCACATCTTAAAATCAGGAGAAAAGTGAAAAAGAAAGGATCACCCTCGCTCAGCGTTCATCCCAAATTGTCCCAATAGTGATGTTTGTAAAATAAAGTTAAAATAAGACTCTCTCTGTTGAAGCAAACATGTATTATTAAGGAAAATAAAAACGAGAGGGCCAAAATGGCAAGATTTTTGTGAAAATGTCAAAAACAGACCTGGAGTGGATGAGAAGACACACTTCCACATTGGAGACAGACATGATGTGTTTTTACCTCTTTTTTTACCTTTCTCAATGTTTGGATTATATGCACTATTTAATGTAGCGCCTGCTTGCTCCAGTCTGTGAAATTAGAAGAAAATATCAAGATCAATCGATATAAGGAAATGTGTTTTTTTTCCCCACCAGATTGGTAAGATGTGGAATAGATAACTGCTCTTGTTCATCCAAACCAGCTTTCAGCCCAAAGGTTCTTTCTTACATTGAGAGAAAAAAAAGTGTTATATTAGGATGGAGAAAGCAAAATGTTTTTCTTTTTTTTTTTTTTTTTACTATTACTCTTTGTGCTGGGACAAACAGCACGCATTATTTATGGGAAAATAACATTTGTAGTGTTGCTTTAAATGTGTTTCTTATTGGTTTGTGTGCGGCGAGTATAAACATACACACCTGTAGTCGATTGTGTGTCTCCCTCAGATATGCATGATGCCATTGGTTCAGTATGTGTGTGTGTGTGTGCGTGTGTGTGTGTGTGTTCATGTCACTTAGACAAAAACCACTGCCAGCCTTTTCCCAAGCTGTTCCTTTCCTGGATCCTGTTTTTAGCGCCGGATGAGGCAATCTTTCCCATTGAGTCAGCCATGCAATGCAAATAGATCCAACTGAATGCAAAAAGAATGGAAATCTGTGTGTGCGTGCATATGTACAAAGCGGCCATATTGTAGGTGTTTTTATAGAACACAAAATAACTCAAAAACCAGAGAAGAAGCTTTAACTTTATATACAAGAATTTAAATATGTTTCTATATATATATATTAAAGGTGCATAAGTATGTATGTTGACCAACACTTTGAATAGAGAATGATAATGATAGCAAACTAGTACAATACTTATTTTTATGGCTGTGGTCGACTTAAGAAATTAAATCTATTTCTGGGCCATGGTTTGTATAGTGGGCATTATTTATCACAGCAAAATCATGGAGGTGTTTTGTTGACAAAGGTTAGTTGTCTTCTACATTTCTAAACTTGTGCTGCAGTATGCCCCAACTTAATACATGCAGTTCGTCCATTCTAAATATTTTGATTGGACTGAGCATTTTACCACTGAATTCTTAGAATCTCAAATTCAAGTCTGAGCATGTCACATTGTTGTGTTGCTGTGTTTGTGGAGGTCTTTCCAGTGTAAGTGTTGCAAAGAACGTTGACTCATTTTATTTGTGGAGTTATTTTGTATTGAGTGTGTGTTGTTGACCATGGAGTATATTTCAAATGTTTTAAAACAATTGTTCACAACTGCATGCCTTTTTAGCAGTGTTCCGTCTTTCCTGCTTGTACATAAACACATGCACTCGCTTTTCCCACAGCTTTGGAAACTGTCTATTTTTGCACCCTGGCTTGGGTTTTCCTCCATGTGTTGAAGTGAAGTCAAAGTGTCTATTATTCCGTGTCTCTCCAAACAGTGATTTACCTGCCGCGTTTGAACTGTTGTTTAGTGTACACAGAGGCTGATGAAAGTTGTGACCGGGCTCCACTTCCTCTTCCCAGGTTCCACGGTGGCGGTGCCAGTGTCGTGCGCGGCCTCGTTTCCCATGGACCTGCGGCTAGCGGGGGAGCGGGGGATGCGTTCGGGCTCCGACACCGCACTCCTCACGCCGCTGCACCCGCCTCTGCTGCTCAGCCCGTTCTCCCACCCACCCCGGGCCTCCTTCTCCCACCAGCAATTGCACCATCACATCCGGGTAGGCACGGGACTCTGCCACTGAATGTAGTTTAAATACATGGTCAAGGTAGAGGTCAGAGGTTTGTGTTGGCCGAACTGGTTTCATCATAAGGTCAGGTTTTACTTCTGACAGTAAAGACATCTGCTATAGTTTGCATTCACGTCTAATATGACCCTTCAGAAATCAAAATCAAAGTTTAGTTTTGTCTAATCAAAAATAATAATTAATAATAGTATTTTTATTTTTATTTTTTTACAAACAAAACATTGCAAATTCTCATTGAAAAAGTTGATCTAAAAATTTGACCGAGACCAAACACACAAGAGATAGTGATAGGATCAAACCGTTTTAAGAGGAAACTCTCACTGAAACATTTACCAGCATCATGTGTACGAGATCTAAACTATGCACATGTCATACTTACATGTAAAACATAATAAGATCAAGAGTTGAAGAGATCCTTTATTCTTCCCACAGTGAGGAAATTTCAGTGTTGCATCACAAGTTACAGAACAGTAGGAATGAGGAGCACAAAGCACAAGATCGGTGAACATTAAGGATAGCACAGCTCTATACTTTACAATACAATCTTTAATTTAATAAAGAAG
This sequence comes from Knipowitschia caucasica, assembly GCA_964034765.1. Lineage (NCBI taxonomy): Eukaryota > Metazoa > Chordata > Actinopteri > Gobiiformes > Gobiidae > Knipowitschia > Knipowitschia caucasica. The sequence goes on along the minus strand of OZ035827.1, from coordinate 6,500,148 downwards.
CAGTATATACTCTAGTGCAGGAATATATACATCTGAAATACAATAAGTAGAAATAAATCTGCAATACAACTTAGTAGAGTTATATGTACTAGGAATATTCTAAACTAAGATTAAAAGCAGTTATAAAACCTGTAACAGTGTTCTCTGGATGTGCAGTTTAACATGGAGCAGAGGAGGCGGGAGCAGGAGCAGCACGAGAAGCAGCAGGAGCTACAGCAGCTCAAGCACAAGGACAAGAGTCAACAAAGTGAGTCTTTACACACTCTGGTGCACTATCAAAGTGAGTCTACACACTCTGGTGCACTATCAAAGTGAGTCTACACACTCTGGTGCACGGTCAAAGTGAGTCTACACACTCTGGTGCACTATCAAAGTGAGTCTACACACTCTGGTGCGGTCAAAGTGAGTCTACACACTCTGGTGCACGGTCAAAGTGAGTCTACACACTCTGGTGCACTATCAAAGTGAGTCTACACACTCTGGTGCGGTCAAAGTGAGTCTACACACTCTGGTGCACTATCAAAGTGAGTCTACACACTCTGGTGCACTATCAAAGTGAGTCTACACACTCTGGTGCACTATCAAAGTGAGTCTACACACTCTGGTGCACTATCAAAGTGAGTCTACACACTCTGGTGCACTATCAAAGTGAGTCTACACACTCTGGTGCACTGTCAAAGTGAGTCTGCACACTCTGGTGCACTATCAAAGTGAGTCTACACACTCTGGTGCGGTCAAAGTGAGTCTACACACTCTGGTGCACTATCAAAGTGAGTCTACACACTCTGGTGCACTATCAAAGTGAGTCTACACACTCTGGTGCACTATCAAAGTGAGTCTACACACTCTGGTGCACTATCAAAGTGAGTCTACACACTCTGGTGCACTATCAAAGTGAGTCTACACACTCTGGTGCACTATCAAAGTGAGTCTACACACTCTGGTGCACGGTCAAAGTGAGTCTACACACTCTGGTGCACTATCAAAGTGAGTCTACACACTCTGGTGCGGTCAAAGTGAGTCTACACACTCTGGTGCACGGTCAAAGTGAGTCTACACACTCTGGTGCACTATCAAAGTGAGTCTACACACTCTGGTGCGGTCAAAGTGAGTCTACACACTCTGGTGCGGTCAAAGTGAGTCTACACACTCTGGTGCACTATCAAAGTGAGTCTACACACTCTGGTGCACTATCAAAGTGAGTCTACACACTCTGGTGCACTATCAAAGTGAGTCTACACACTCTGGTGCACTATCAAAGTGAGTCTACACACTCTGGTGCACTATCAAAGTGAGTCTACACACTCTGGTGCACTGTCAAAGTGAGTCTGCACACTCTGGTGCACTATCAAAGTGAGTCTACACACTCTGGTGCGGTCAAAGTGAGTCTACACACTCTGGTGCACTATCAAAGTGAGTCTACACACTCTGGTGCACTATCAAAGTGAGTCTACACACTCTGGTGCACTATCAAAGTGAGTCTACACACTCTGGTGCACTGTCAAAGTGAGTCTGCACACTCTGGTGCACTGTCAAAGTGAGTCTTTACATACTCTACACATTGTCTGGCCATTGTGGTGTCACCATGGCGATATCCAAGTTTAATACTTATTTACATAAACTGCACTATTATTTCTTCATTTTCAGGGGAGAGCTGCCTTAACCAAGCTCCCTTTGTTATTTTCTGCCAAACGTAATGTACAATATGTCCACAGCCTTATCTCCATGTGTTTTACAACGAGGCTAAATTTACCTGGGCCAACGCGGTTACAACAGTGAAGTTAAATTTAGCTCTGGCCCTGGGCACACAAAAGTCAGTGGGTCAATATTGACTTGGTCGCTCCTCACACCTCCTGTCACCACTGTGTTTGTGTGGGTTTTACACATTACTACGACACACAGAGCCTTACAAAGGGACACAGCATTGGAGTGACATTGAATATTATGGAGATGTAAGTTACTATATGTAATTGAAATGAATGAAAAGTGTACAATAAATAACATCCACAAAGATTTTCATTTACTACACAAAGTTGCTCTTCAAAATTGTGAATTGTACACTATATGATTTTGGTTTCATTGTAGGCGCAGTCGCCAGCTCCTTGGTTAAACAGAAGCTTCAGGAGGTGATCTTGAAGAAGCAAAAGGAGAAGTCAAATACCAACCCTTTGTCCACTCCTGCCGTTCCCTATAGGTGAGTCTGCTTTCACCACTTTCTTTTGTTTTTTTTTTTTACATCTGCTCAGTTGTTTCATGTTCTTATAATCATGTTATGCAGAAATCTGGCCCCCGATCCCAGTGTCTCCTCTTCCCCACTGGCCTTGTCACCGTCTCAGTCTGTGTCCGAGGCTTCTGAGGGGACGCCACTCCGCAGAGCAGGTGCACGCACGTTTTGCCTTCTCTCTGATTCAACTCTTTGAAACTATTGACTTCCCCACAACTTGCTCACTCTTGTTCCAACAATAAAACTCACAAGCATTTCCAATTCCAGCTTCAGAACCCAATCTGAAGGTAAAGTTGAAGAAACACTTGAACTCCCGGAAGAGCCCTTTGACGCGAAAAGAGAGCGCACCCTCAGCTGTTAAAACGCTGGGTACGATAGTATTTACTTTTTACCTGCTGACGTCTCAAACAAAACTTCACATTTCATTATTTCTCCTCAGACTCTTCTCCCAGCAGCAGCAGCACTCCAGTCTCCGGCTGTAGTTCTCCCAATGACAGTCTCCCCAATGAAAACGGACTGCTGCCCTCTACTGGCCTTTCACATGAGGTGTGTGTCTTATACCATTTAATGTAAACTATACATCAGAAGGTATGAAAGATTCCAATTGTACTTTACGTTTAAAATTGGTTGTTACCATAGACCAAGTAAAGCCGTAGCAGACATAATGACATGTTTAAATGAACAGCAGCACACAGTCAGATGTTTCTGCATTATTCATTTAATCACAGAAAGTCAAAACTTTGTCAACACCTGCTGCGGCTTTGCATGCTATGTCTGCATGCAATATCTTAAAATATAAAGTTAAAAGGAGAAGAAAATACAAATACATAATATTATGTTGTCCACTATTACATCATATGAATACATTTTATTTGTAAGTATAAAAACTTGACTATGTCTTATTATCCTGTTGTGATGTTGTGTGCAGGCTCAGAAGCTTCTGCTCAGAGACGGCTCTATGGCCAACTTCACGGTTCACAGTTCTGGTTCTCAGCCCACTATCACACTGGGACTTCCAGCTAATGCACGGGTAACAATCAAAATCATATTCATATAACATGTGAGGATTGAGCTGGCCTAACGCTCTGTGTGTGTATGCAGGCTGATGGGGACCTCTCCTCGCTGAAGGTGGGCAGGATGCCTCTGGTCACTGCGGGAGGCTCTCCGGTCTTTCTCCCCCTGAGCAGAGAGGACCAGAGTGGGCAGTTTAACCCTCACCCTCTGCCTGTTATCATTCTAGAGCCTTCCGGTCTGATGCACTCTCCACTGCTCTCTGGTAAGAACCTATATTTCCACTCACATATGATATTATATTTAAAAGATTGCATAATATACCTTTTTTTTGCTTTAGAATAGAGAAAACGTACTTGCCTTTAGAACAGTGCTATGCAATTGATTTACATTTATATAAGTTTTTGAAGGTTTGTTATTTCATGTGAAGGGGAAACCATCCATATAAACATAAAAAGTTAATTTCCCATTATGTGATTATTTTTCAGAATACAATTTAACATGGGTGATTTAATTATGAAGTATTAAACATAGTGTTTTAAATCATTGAGTTTGAAATGATTTAAGGGCGACACGGTGGCTGAGTGGGTAGCACTCTCGCCTCTCAGCAAGAAGGTTTTGGGTTCGAATCCCGGTCGGACCAGGGCCTTTCTGAGTGGAGTTTGCATGTTCTCCCCGTGTCTGCGTAGGTTTCCTCCGGGTACTCCGGTTTCCCCTACCACTAAAAATATGTACAATAGTTCTGGCATGTGCCTCCTGTTCGTCGACCCCGCTCCCATCTCTGTTTGGAGTGAGAGGACAAATGCCCAAAAAATAACAATTGTAAACCGCTTTGTGACTCTGGTCGGTGAAAGGCGGTATATAAATAAATATTACTTACTTACTACTTAATGTCTAGTGGCGCTTTAAAGAAATTATGCCGAGCAATGTTAATCTCATCTTCATATTGAATTTGATACATTTCATGCATCCCTTCTTTGCCCGTTGTCATTCTCGACTGTTTTTACCAGTTCCAGGTTTAGATGGGGTCCCGCTGCACTTCTCCTCACAGTTGGATCGTCTGTCTCCAGGGGGCGCTGCTCCTCACAAACCGCTGGGCAGAACTCGCTCTGAGCCACTGCCTCCCAGCCCTCGAGCACTGCACTTACACCTCCTGCAGCAGCAGCACAACACACAGCTGCTGGAGAGGCTCAAGCAGCAGACGCCCCTGGGCAAGGTACAAGCACCCCCTGGACACGCAGCTGTTCATTAGTTATTATTGTCTGCAGCGTCATGGTTTGAAACAGCTACACACAGACACCATTCATACAGCGACTGGATAATTAGTGATGGTGATGTTGGACCCTCACAAAAATAGTAAATGTTGATAGTCCAAATAGAAATAGAAACTTCAGGTAAACTTTGTGAACAAATCAGACATCAACATGCTGTCTTTATTTTATGAGATAACATGTTGCCCTTTTTGTACTTTTCCATTGTGGTTTTACTGCAAAGGGCAAATAACTTCTTGAAATTCTTGAAAGAAATATCCCTGAGAAAAGCTGATCTAAGGATGTGACAGAGTCCAGAAAGCACATGCATGTAAAACTATCAATAGAACCAACCTGTTTTAAGTGTAATGAAATACTGTAGGTGGTTGGAATGTACTGTATTTGGTGCATGCTGCCTTAAACAATAATATCTAATAATACAATTACGATCATACTATTTACAATAAATGCCATTTTGTGGTTTGGATACATAAGGCCTAGGCGACTGATTTGTACTAATGAAAGCTTGTCCACAGCTCATGTCCAAGTCCATTGAGAAGCCACGACTGCACCAGATCCCCTCGGAGGAGATGGACTCAGAAGATGGGGAAGGCTCTTCACCTTCAGAATCCCCCTATCAGAGCAGAGTGCTGGCAGAGTCGCTGAGGGAGACAGAGTCAAAGACCCATGAAGAGCAGATGAACCTGCAACATGCCCTCATTCTCAACCAGGTTCAGTATAGACTAATTTCAAAATATTCAAAAGAATGTTGGACGCAAGCTATTATCTCATTGTAAACCAGTTTGAAGTGGCATTTGATCATTTAATTATAATCTAATTATGTTTCTGTGGTTTTGTGCTGTGTAGTCCTTGCTGTGGGAGCAGCAGAAAGAGTTGCAGCAGCTTCAGCATCACATGAAGACTCTGACTGTGCCTGTGTTACGAGCAGGAGGCGGCGTTGTCCATCCGCCCCTGTCTCGCACACAGTCCTCCCCAGCGTCCACATCACTGACCCTGCCTGAGAAAACCCTGAGTTTGCCCGGTCAGGAGGTCAGCTGCAAGCTGCGCTTTACAACTGGTGAGCCCTGCTTTATTTCATATTTCTCTAATTCCAAATAGGTCAGTGGTACTTTTTACCGCCTGTAAAAGATAAATGTTCTACCATTGCTTTTCGACACCATATTTTATTTTATGTATTCTGTATGGGCGTGTGTTCAGGTCTGGTGTATGATAATTGCATGCTGAAGCACCAGTGCACCTGTGGAGATAACAGTAATCACCCAGAGCATGCTGGGAGAATCCAGAGCATCTGGTCCCGCCTCCAGGAGAGAGGGCTCAAAGGCCAGTGTGAGGTATTGAAAATGTTTCATTAATGCTGTGTATGTATGTTGTATTTTATTGACTTAACTGTTTTATTTATGTTATAAAATGTTGTATTGTTGTAGCTTATGTTTCAGGGCTCCACCTTTTGTCTGTTTAACATTAAATGTTGACAAAGAAAAAAATCTGATGCTAACACAATAATAATAATAAAAAAACATATTTAATTTCTGTCTAGAAATAATTTCTAATTTAAAGTAATAGAGGTGATACATTGTGTTTGTCCCAATAGCATATTCATGGGCGAAAGGCGACACTGGAGGAGTTGCAGTCCGTTCACTCAGAGAAGCATGTGCTGCTGTACGGCACCAACCCACTCAACAGACTCAAACTGGACAACCGCAAGTTGGCTGGTCAGTTAAGAATAGTTTTGTTAACTTGTGACTAATGTTAGGTTACTTTTGCCATTGGTAAATCAATAGTATATCTGTTGTTTTCACAGGCATCCTCTCTCAAAGAACGTTGGTGATGTTGCCGTGTGGCGGCGTCGGGGTAAGATACAGTTCTGTAGTAAAGACTTATGAAAGAAATTCAGTTCAATCACTGTGTTGAGGAAAAGCAAGATTATCTCAAAAGAACAACGACCAAGGACATTAGGAGAGAGACAGAGAGAAGGCAGGATATTAAAGAGGAAAAAAGAATTGGCCGGACGCTTTGCTAACTTTTGCCTGACAGTCCGTGTCTGACCATGACAAGTCTCACTAATGGGAACCGCATGTGCACGAGCCAAGATAAAAGAAATGCTTCGGATTTCATCGTCAGTCAGCCAGATGGACAGTAATGCCGCTTTATGAACAAACGGAGAAGAAGAGAGGGGAAAGAATGATGTAGATGTCCAATCACAGCTGGATGTCGGGCGTCTTTTCGAATTGAATATCTAAATATTACTTTGTGGCCTCGGGGGAATTTAAATATAAACAGCTAAAACACAATACTTGCAAAAATGCCAAGAAACACATCTGTTTGTCTTTCACAAATGGAAAAAATAAATACATGCTAAACATACGAGCAGATGGCTGAGAGAATTTGACCCTTTGGAAAGACTTTTTAACAAGTCGGGAAGAACAATTGTCAAAATATCAAATTGCATTTTTTTGTCATAAACATTGTAAGATTTAATCAGGAAAAAAAATATTTGAGGGAAATTGTGATGTGTTTTTCTCATAAATTTTTTTGAGGATGTGGAGGTATTGATTGATTGATTACAAGTTGTTAATAATATTTGTTTTGCAGGTTGATAATGACACCATTTGGAACGAGGTGCACACATCCACAGCGTCACGGACGGCGGCGGGGAGCGTGGTGGAGCTGGCTCTCAAAGTGGCCAAAGGAGAACTCAAGGTGAGCCCTACTTTACAGCCTATTGCAAAGACATTTATTTGATCTAGATAACATTGATTTGAACTTAGAATAATACATTTGATTGTACTTGGTTTAACTTATTGTTTTTGTACTAAATGTCAAATGGGTTTTCTTAGTTTAAAGCTGGCGTCCCCAACTTACAAACCACAAACAAACTACTTCCTCACTCTCAAAACAATTTAATACTCTGACTACTTTTCACATGCATGCAATTTTTTTTCTGACATGCAGACAGGTTTTCTAACAACATGAAGACAATATACTTTAAGTTATATCTTGAATCCAGGTTAAAATTTCACTTTTGAATGAATTACTTAAGCGTTAAACTACTCATATCTCGATGGACTTAATAGTATTTTAACTTCCAACATGGACAACATTTCAAGATATCCTCAAAAAGGTTGCTGCAAATTTCTTCAAACAAACAGCAACTGTCTTGTGGAGCAGTCATTAATTACATCTCTTTTTTCTTCCGTACAGAATGGCTTTGCTGTGGTCAGACCACCAGGGCACCACGCGGACCCCTCCAATCCCATGTAAGTGTGCTTCTGTGTGGCTGCATTTATTAGGCCCGCGGCGGCTAAATCAGTTTCCACAGAGCCTCCGGGGACCGCGATGCTGCCTGTAAAGTTGGTTTAAAGGTTGGCATTATGGTGTAAGCCAGGCATGTAGCGGTTGGAGGATGTGTGTCGGAAATGAATGGAAGTAAATGTAATGTTGTCAAAAACACATGAAACGAATGCACTGTTTTACGACAGTGCCTTCCTGTCTTTCCTCACATTAAACACTATCATTCTGTTTATGAGAGATTTAGCCAGGGATGGACAGGCTATGAACAACTTGTTTCCCACAAATGACGGATCAACTTTTTAAATTTCTGAATTTGTGTCAGGCACAAAAAAGTGGAAACTGTAATATTGGTCTCTGCAAAGTCAATTCAAATCAATGTATTTATGTATAGCCCTTATTCACAACAGCAGTTATCTTGGGGGTCTTTAAAAAGTAATCAATTTGCCAACAACAGATCAGAGAATAAATGAATTCCAGCACAGGAAATGCAGCATGAGATCGGTCCATGGGGAGCGGGATGATCAATGTCCATAAATGTCCCGATATTGTCACAAACCCCCCTGCATTGGCAAGGCATGACTCTAAAACCCTTGCTCATTTTGAAACGGGGATCCTCTCACGGACAGACAGGCTCTAGATCCATGACTCAGGCTGTAGATTCAGGACTGAGACAAGGGTATACATGTTCAAACACACATTTACTTTAGGGAAAAAAATACTGCAAACATCACTTCTTCTGTGTCATGGCCATACTTTAATACTTCCTACAATGCTGACTTGTATCAACCATTTGTTTTTGTTTGTCTTCAGGGGGTTTTGTTACTTCAACTCGGTGGCGATTGCAGCCAAGCAGCTTCAGCATAAACTTAGCGTCAGCAAGGTCCTCATCGTTGACTGGGTATGAGGCGTAAATGCAATTATACACATACACATAAATCTCTGTACGTCAACATGTTTTTTTGAAATCTCTTGAAAGGATGTCCACCATGGAAACGGTACCCAGGAAGTGTTCTACAGTGACCCCAACGTCCTGTACATATCATTACATCGTTATGACGGCGGCAACTTCTTCCCTGGAAGTGGCTCCCCTGCAGAAGTAAGTTGTAACTGCGGAATGTAGTCCCCATTGATCAACATTTCATAAAGAACACAGCACAGGAGAACTACACATACACAAAAATTATCTACACACTCAAAGTTGTTGTCAGTCGATTCATGCGTCTACTACAACCAAGGTACTATTGTTCTCCCCTGGCTCCACTGACTACAGCTTGTGCTACTTTTGCCAATATTCTTTTCTGGATCTGTGATAGGTGGACGACTCGGAAGCGTTGTGCGAATGAGACACATTAACCAGACCATGAATGTGTGTGTTCTTTTAGGTTGGATCAGGCTCTGGGGAAGGCTTCAACGTCAACATTGCTTTCACTGGAGGACTGGAGCCACCCATGGGAGATGCAGAGTATCTTGCAGCATTCAGGTAAAACACACTGCGACCCCGGGATTTAAATTCTGCTTCTTTTGATCTATTGAATGACACTATAGTGCAACAGAGTTTTTCATACTGTACTCTTCGACAGCATTTGCCAACGAGTGCTTAGTTAAGCTTTGAAGTTTCCTCTATAGTTTCCTCATTGATTCCTATTATGATTTCTGCTTGGATTATAATCTGTCAATTCCCCCCAGTTTCCTCTCTGAGCCACAACAAAGACTCAGGCGTTGACGTATCTCTTGCGTAATTAATAATCCCTGTCATTTGGGGAGCATGTGTCTGGCCCTGGCCTCCGTTCCAATAACTCATGATGCCTTACAGTAAATTGTGTGCAGGTTGTGCATTTGACAAGGCGCAGACGGCTGCTTCCTGCTGGTGGCTTCGATAATTGTCATTGGTGGGTGGTTGGCAGCCGTTAAGTTTCTGTAGTGTGGGCTGTTTGGTAGTCTGGTGAGCCCAAAGCTTTAGGAAACCGTGGCACCACAGTATTATGGGAAAGAGGGCACAGTGGCAAAGGCCCAATAATGACAAACATACGAATGCAGTTATGGTATGTACAAACACAAGCCACTGCGGATGGAGGCCATTTATCTGAGGTGTTTTTGAGGAAGTCTTTGGTTTATGCTGGAAACATCTAAATAAATGTGTTTTTTTATCTTGTAGTTTAGTATGTCATGTGAGGAGGCAACACATGATTGAATTAGGTTATAATCAATCACGTTTCTTATATATAGAAGAAGAGGGTCCTCCTATATACTGTAGTTTTGAGCAACTGAGGACATTTTTAAATGAAATGACATTTTTTTCATATTTACTCAACTAAACCATATAATTGCAATTTCAAAGATATTTATATTGTTCACTAATTTATGATCAACCTTTGAAATGATTAAAAGTTGCAGGTGAGCTCTCTGCATCCATGTAACAATGCGAAATAATATTACATGTACATATACTTAATACTGGCCAACTCTGCAGCTAACATATCAAAAACTACCATACCAATATAAAGCTGTAAGTTCCTATGCACCCGCATTTCATAATTGTCAGCAAACTTGCAGGAAGCAAAGTTTTTTATTGCAACACTATAATGTACGTACTTAGCTGACTCCGAGTTCTTTCTCATGCTTTATTAGTGAGACGTATGTGAGAAGATCTTGTCCTGAAAGCACAGCTCACAAACTGCCTCAACATCACTTTTGCCCCATTTTCCCACAGGTGCCGCCGGGAAAAGATGCACAAATCATACATTGACTACTAATTTAGAACTAAACCACTATCATAATACATCAATATGGACCCCACTCCCAAGTGAGGAGTGAGAGGACAAATAGTCACAACAATTTTGACTCTGGTCTGTGAAAGGCGCTGTATAAATTAAGATTACTTACTTACTTGCTTTTAAGAATTCTCTACATTTGATTGTGTTGCAATGGTGTCAAGATAATATTGATCTCTGGCCCCACGTTTCAGCAGGAAAGCACACGTCTTTAAGTAAAACTCTAATTGACCATTTTCTGCAATTTCCACATTACTCATTTTAATAACGGAACAGTGGAGTTTAGTTGATTTGGTTCAATCTTGCGTTGCGGCACATGTGTTTCTGATCTACGGCTCATAATTATGATTATGATTAGAGCATGTTTGTTTTCACAATCAGAGCAGGAAGAGGATTGGCTCCACACTGCTTTTACCCATAAAGGACGCCTTCAATGATGGTTATATTTTAGCTTGATTATTAAAAGTCCATCGACCCAGTTTTCCAAATCATCTTGAATCATTGAAAAGGTCATATCCTACAAATTACTAAAGATTTTGACTCAAAAAATCTGAAAAAAGCTGTTTGTTTACAACACCAGATGGACTGCGTTTACCACATGTAAACAACACCGGAAGATGTGCCAATAGAGGAAGGAAGACTAATTGGTGAAATTATAGATGGAGAGAAAGAGTGTAAAGTTTTGTTTACTTTATGGGATACCTTTGGCTGCAAACGCGATTGCACCAGCGGTGAGCCAAGACAAAAGTGATTGCACTAATATTGGGCAAGTTGTGTTCCCAAACATCTAAGGACTTGTTCATTTTGTTTATGCAGCAATCAGACACATATCAGTGAACTTCCCATTCATCTGTGTTTGATTGATTCTGTAAGTTTCTATTATTCATCCTTGTTTATGTATTTCCTCAAGTTAAAGTTATTTTATTTAACGATACTAAACTAAACCACGAGTCCGCCTTTGATTCATCATTGTCTGTGTTACACCACTCTGACAACTTGGTGTGGAAAAATGAGCTCTTTAATGTCTCCGGAGGACACAACGGGAAGCAGCACAGACAGACAGCAGCTGATCAAAATGACAAGTCCTTCAGTACCCCCGCCTTTTCAAAAACTTCACTGTAATATACCTGGGATCTCACGCGCTCCCTGTTAACTGATGTATTTCAACACAATTCCGTTACATAAACTGTTTGTATGTATTTAAACAAGGACAATTATTTCTACAATATTAAAGAAAAGTTTACACACTTATTCTAATGCCTAGCGTACATCGGACTGGAAACTGATTATATCCGTCGCCTATGAGTTGCTGCCCCGCACACATCGACAATCCCAATAGCAGACCTGTCTCGGGAATAACAGCGTGTACATCGACCGCAACTGGCCTCAACTACAGTGTGTTTTCTGACATAAACTGTAGAGGGCGCAATACACGCAATACACACATGTTGTTGGAGCACATCGGGTGATATCTCTGGATCTGAGGACAACTAGTTGCCGAAGAGTAGAACACGGGCAACTGACTGAATCTGGAGATCGACTGTTTATCTCCAGTTGTAAGAGCGCTCACATCGACCGATTTCGGCAACTGATCATCTCCATCATCTACTCTCAGTTGCCAAAAGCCGCCTTGCAACTAGTTGTCTCCAGTTTCTCTGTCCATGTACGCTAGGCTTAAGTGCTACATCTGCAAGTGACATGGTTTAACTAGTGTGACAATGAGCCATTTTAAAATCTGAAAATCCAATGAGATACAGTATATATATATTTTTTTCATTTGTTAAAGATATATTTACTGTTTTGTAACCTGACCAGGCCATATACTTTTACTTTTAAAACCTCAGCACCTCAAACCGCGTAATAATCCTTGACCTCAAAACTTTATCATATGAAAATGAATGAAAGAATGAAACAGTTTAGGGTAATGTCGGTACCTCCCCCCAGTCTCCATTTTGTACATTTCTCTTTTAATAGGGCGAAAGTGCAATTTACCAACCACGTCAATCGGTTTTGTTCTCATTAAACCCCCCTGCACCATGCATACCCCTCACCTGCAACCAAACCATTAAAGCTTTTAATAGCTCCACTTTTATGGTTTCAAAGTTTGTGAGTTTTTTTGTCTTTTATTCCTGACTCACACCCGTTATTTTTTTTTTCCATCACCCCCAGCCCCCAAATGCTCTCTCTCCCTTTTCCGCTGCTCCTCTGATTGATCTTTAATAAGGCTCCCCTCAGCTTCTCCCGCCTCCTCCATCTTTTCCATTAGTTTGTCTGTAGTCTCGGGGTCCGGGGGGAGCGTTAGGGCTTTAATGGCTCCACGCAGGAGGTGGGCCCTGAGATTCTGCGGTCGAATGTATTTAAGCGTCCACGGCCAAGAAACGACATTATTGTATGCATTCCTCTCATCGTGGTTACAGGGCGCCCATATAGGAACAAAGACACAATATATTCCTATAAGAGCAACTAAAGACAATGAAAGATTATGTTTGTACATTTATCCAGTGTGAGATCAATAAATATCTCAGCTAATATTATGTTTAGAGTTGCTGTGTTTACTATGAGTGAGTGGATGTCATGGGCAAAAAAATGGCCTGCTAAATGTTTTATATATATATAATTTTAGATGGGCTATAAAAGGCCCAGAGCGAGAGAGGAGAACGAGGGGAGGGATTAGTGTGGCTTTGGTCTTGTCTGTCTATATTGCCATTGGTGCTAATGCTAATGTGTGTGTGTGACATTGACTGTTACATGTTTTGTTGGAGGGTATTGCAGGGTTCTGAATATCATTTTCTGAATTGTATTGTAGTTTGTGTCTGAATGGATGAGAGGGGATTGGATTTATACTTATCTTTTTGCTTTGACCAATCCCTTTTCAAACCTAGCAAAGGTGTTCTTGTTTCTCTTATTATCATTTCTCCCTGGGAATAATTGTTTGTATCTTGTGCATGTTTGAAAAAAATGTTTTGTCACAGCTAAAAAAAGTTACTATAATCTATACAAAGATTGTACGCTTATTTGTAAAGCGGTGATGGTTAATTATTATTTTCTGAATTATAAAAGCTCCTGTGGACTCACCACCTGCAGGAGGATCAGTGAGGGGCTGGTGCTCTGTGACTGGGTGCAGCTCTGACTGCCACCCCCCCAACCCAGAAATGGATTAAGGGGAAGAAAATGGATGGATGGATGTATGAATTATAAAAGGTGCATACATGTTTACACCTCCATGTCTACTTTTGACCAAACCTAACGTGCACCTGTCACAGTTATATCCCCATTCCTGGGAAAATGCTTTGGAAATTCCTGGACATGTTTTTATGTGAAAGGGTTTATGTTTAAGAAGAATTTGGCAATGACAATAACAGAAGGACACACTTATGGACAGTGAGTAATCCATAATAAGTACATGTATAATATTACTAAAGTAGAGATAGAATGTCAAGAAATATTCAGTGGAAAAAAGTCGTCATGAAGACTCACTGTGGGAAGAGAAATCAAAACAGTAAACACGTACTTCTAGGAATGAAAACAGTATAGACCTTTTTTTTACAATCGGTGTATACTGTGGTAGTTAGGGCGACAGTAGCTCAGTTGGTAGAGCATTGGCCTTTGAGCAAGAAAGTCGTGGGTTCTGCCGACCTCGACTTTCACCATCAACTCCCACTGATGTCTGCTGTCATTGTGTCCTTAACCTCTGGGAACACCAGCCACAGTGGGGCGGCCGCGGCTGTAAAGTTCCAAACTGCCGTTGTGTCCTTAGGAAAGACACTTTACTCCCATTGCCTAGAATGAGTTTGGTGTGTGTGTGAATGGTTGGTGGTGGTTAGAGAGGCTGATGGCACAAACTGGTTGCCTCGCTTCTGTCAGTGTGCCCCAGGGCAGCTCTGGCTACAGTAGTAGTTTACCACCACCGTGTATGGAGGGAATTAATAATGACATGTTAAGTGTCTTTGAGTGTCCATTTAAGCGTTGTATAAAACTGATGCATTATTAGTGTCCTAAGGCAAGCCACATCGACTGTATTTCATTTAGTTTCAGTTATGTACGAGGCCGGTTGCCAATTCTTGCACAAAGCTTTTTTTTCTAATCAAAGTTGAACGGAGAGTTACAACGTGATGCTATTGTTGTGTTACAAGCCACAGAAATACTTTGCTCTCTGTGTAAAGTATGAACGGTGACTTTTCTGAGTTTGTTATTCACAGTACTCTCTGGAAAGAAACCAGCCGCTATTGCAAATTACAACAATAATTTATGCTCTTTTTGATCAAAATAATTGTAAATGATACCACAAGTTTAATGTTGCGTACAGAGGCCCTACAGATCTCTGAATCAACAACAGAGCATTGTCCAGAGTATTTAAAAGGTCCATTAGCCAATTTTGGCCTATTCTAGAGAAAGTCGCATTGGGACATTGTGAGTTTACAGCTGAAATAACCGCTTTTAAGTCCATTCGTTCAGCTTCAAAAGTCCCTGGAAGTGATGAAGATTTGGATCGGTGCGCTGCCTTGTTTGTGTGTGTGTGTTTACATAATCAGTGTTTGGCATTTCCCCTCACAATGTATCCACTCACAGGAAGGTGTTTATGTGTTTATATCTCGTGTTCTATCAATGAGCTCACATTGTCCATCTGCACGCAGCCATGACAGCATCACACATCCCGATATGTGCGTCCGTGGGCGAGTTTATGTATGTGCGCACAAGGAAAGTGTATGGTGGGGAGGGTGGGGGCTGGGTGGGGGGGGTGGTCTCCAAAGTCCCCAGGCAGAATAATGAAGGTAAATGGATCCCAGATGGGCTGTTTTTCCTCTTCTCTCTGTGTTGTCAATGACGTGAGGAGAGTGACAAGCCTCTAATGGGAAACAGACTGGCGCACTCAAGCTTTGAACTGGACCGCCGCAGAACCCAGCCCCCCACCCCCCCACCCCTACCTCCACCACCACCGAACCCCACCACACACACCCTGCCCCAGGACAGCAACGTTCTATTCCCTTCACAACAATAGCATTAAGGAAAACTCAGCTCTGTTTACAGTCCAACAAACAACAGAAAGCTGACCAAACAATATGACTCTGTGTTACTCACGCGCCTCACATATATCAGCGGTGCTAATGTCGGCGAGAGGCGCAGTTTTAAACAGGACTTTTTGCATCCGCTCGTCACGCTAACGGCTTTTATGTTGAGTTTTATGTCAAGTTGATTACTTTGAAGCCATTCGAAAACCCTGCTCATATATGTCATCCCCGAGATAGAAGAAAGCTCTGAAAGTGTGTGTATGTATTATAGATGGAGTACAGGCAGTAACTCGAGGGTCAGTCAGGAAAGACAGTATCCTCCCTTTCTTCTATAAAGCGTCCCAACAGTGGAACACAGTACCTGAGGCCATTAGAGAATCACCCTTGTTCTATTCATTCAAAAAGAACGCCGAAAAGTGGCTTGTGGAGACATACACTCGTGACCACTCATACGGAAAATGTATTATTTTTGTTTTCCTTCAATGTTAATGTATTTTGTGAATTGTGTTTTTAATTCATTTTTTATTCTTAGACTGGCCTTAACATCTTCCCACGGGACTACCAATGAATATTAGCTTAACTTAGCTAACTCAGGCACATTTACGACATCATGTTGTTTATTGCGCACTTTTTCCGTTGCAAATAATTAAAATAAATGCTGCTACGGCATTCAAAAAACTACACAACAGCACAACAATGATGGCAGAGTTTGAGCTGAAATTGAACTTGTACTCCAAAAAATCGTCTCAACATGTGTCGCAATGGGCATGTGTCAGTTGTCAAGTGGGAAGAAAAAACAAACTACCGTTGCAGCGTGAGAAAATATGAAGCGTTTAAGTATAAGCAAGGCAAGTTTTGTTTTGTATAGCACAATTCATACACAAGGCAACTCAAAACAAGATATTAAATCATTACAGTATGAAAATATATGAAATCCCTCAGTTGTACGCACAGCTGTGTACAAAAACAATTCCCTTTAGCCAAAAGGTGCAAGGGAATTTTTTTCTTGATTATTTCATGCTAGTGCTGGGGTACTTCACTTTTTATGTGTGTTCCTAAATGGTATTCGGCATTCCTCGGTTATAATGAGTGGTTCATTGAGATGCCGTTGCCTTTCTATCGTCTCAAACCAGCCCAAGCCCATTCTCCTCTGACCTCTCACATGAACAAGGCAAATATTAGTGGATCTTTCTGAGACCATTCTCTGTAAAGCCCGTAGGGATGGCTGCGCGTGAAGCCTTTTCTGAAACGTGTGAGAATCGGGGTACTTGATTCATACGTGCACATTTTTAGACTTAACTGTGTGGAAGTTTTTACTCCTTTTAAAACACGCAGGATATTTGGAAACCGCTAAATTTGTCTAAAGTATCACGAAAGTCCCGTCAGCTGTAAATCGGGGGAACATAAGCTAGCAAACACCATGTGCCTTATTTCCCGCGGATGGAAATTAGTCCGATTAACGCTAAACTAATATTCAATTGAGTTTTAAACCAGCGTTAGATAACATAGCATAGGCTATGCCTTGTTTCATGTGACGAAAAGTTGAATATCTCTCAGTTCCATTTTGACGCAGGAGAAAAAATACCTAGCATCTAAAAATATAATGTTAGCCGACGCTGATGTGACGCAATGACGACATGTGTACAATGCAACACAACCCAAAGACAATAATGAATATACTGTCACATGAAAAACAATTGAAAAGTTACTTACATTAAACTTCACGTTCCACTTCGTGTTCGTTCGAGTCTGCTGGGAGCATGGATCAATGACAGATTGTCATTGTGTGCGGGGCAGAAACTCGCCAATGTAACCCTGCTCACAAGTGCCACCTGGTGGTTGTTTTGGTCATTGCAGCATCACTGGGAGGGGGAAAATAAAAGACGCGTGAATCACACGAGACTCACGTGTGATTCACGCGTGAAAGGCGACAAAACGGAATGGGACCTACTGTACCCCCATACCAACAAACATATCACGATCAAAGTCACTTGTGTCTGCTCTGTGGGTTGAGTAACTACTTCTGCCAAGCAATTAGAGCGTGCATGTAGATCTCAATACTGAATAAATAACAAACAAAGAAATGTGAGTAATAAGGATATGCCTAAACACTCTCAACTAGAGCACTTCTTTTTCGTTTGAAGGCTACCACAGGATAAATCTCGGTGAATCATCTGCCAGTGAGGAAGTCATCTGGATGATTCACCTCTTAAAACTGTTGTATGTTTTTAGACAAGGTTTCCCAGCAACTGAAGCAGGCCTACTGTTGGCTTTTCATACACTTTACTGGATGCTATAAGCCAGTGTTCCCCAACCTTTTTGGGCCGTGGCACTCTTTATTCGTTGAAAAGTATCACACGGCACACCACCAGCTGAAACTGATACAGAAGCCTTATCTCTGCAGCCTTTATTAGCAATGTAAAGTTATTCTCTTTAAAGCAGAGGTGTCCAAACCGGTCCAGAAAGGGCCGCTGTGGCTGCAGGTTTTCTATCAGACCCAGCAGGAGCAGAGCAGACTCCACCTATTTCCTCAAGCAAGTTCAGTCTTAACCTGAAGATTTGAGGAAATGGGAGGAGTCTGCTCTGCTCCTGCTGGGTTTGATAGAAAACCGGTTCAGACACCTCTGCATCAAAGTGTAATATACTGTACATAGAAAATCATACAAGCACAAAAATCTGTTTCTTCTTGCATTATTTTCTTTTCATATTATATTGACCAATTAAATGATATTGGATCCTCTCCAAAGGCACACCAAACACCGTCAGGTCTTTGCACTGGCTTCCTGTGGCTCAGAGAGTGGACTTTAAAGCAGCTCTCTTTGTGTATAAGCCTCTCTATGGCCTCGCACCAAAGTACATTAGTGACATGTTAGTCCCATATGAACTGGCTCGGACTCTGAGGAGCACAGGGACTGGCCTCCTGCTGGTGCCAAGAGTCAGGACTAAACATGGGGTGGCTGCATTTCAGATTTTTGCAGCTAAAATCTGGAACAGTCTATATGAAAATGTGAGAGGGCCGTCTACTCTGACACTGTTCTGTTTGCCTGTGCTTAGAACTGAAGGATTTTATCTCTATTTTGAATGCACTGTGGTTATTTATTTTTTAATTCCTTGTGTGATTTTAAAGTTTTAACGGTGATTCTGGTGTTTGTTTTATGTGATGATTTGTGCCTTGGGTGTTGTGAAGCGCTTTGTGTTGCCCTGTGAGTGAAAGGCGCTCTATAAGATTTATTGAAAGAACGTCTCAAGGCACACTGGTTGAGAAATACTGCTATAAACTAAGAAGATTTTTTTCTTTTTGGAACTCTCTTGAAACCCTTTCTATGTTCTCTCTTTCAGAACTGTGGTGATGCCCATTGCTCAGGAGTTCTCCCCAGATGTGGTGCTGGTCTCGTCCGGCTTCGACGCTGCTGAGGGTAACCCCGATCCGCTGGGAGGCTACAAAGTCTCTGCCAAATGTAAGCTCCTCACTCACCACACGCTCCCTCTTCTCTAGTCTTCCTCGCGGTTCTCCAGAGATATTATTAGATTATTACGGCTCAAAGCCCAGTTGTCGCTGCATCACGGGCCATAATTACAGTAATGAGTAGTTGGTAGTTTGCTGTGGGAGGATCCCCGGGTTAAAAATATAGATTTGTTTTGGAAGAATATTGGAAGTTACTACGATGTCATTTACGGTAAGCGGCGTCCTTTTCTGTGGTTGACACTTGTATCTCTGGGGCAGGCTTCGGATTCCTGACCCGGCAGCTCATGACGCTGGCAGGGGGTCGGCTGGTGCTGGCCCTTGAAGGAGGTCACGATCTCACCGCCATCTGCGACGCTTCGGAGGCCTGTGTGGGATCTCTGCTGGGGCTGCAGGTAAAACGACAAGTGTGTTTGAAGAATCTTGGATAATACACTTTGCCAGGATTTATGGGTTTACCGCGGCTGCTCAGGGGCCTGGAAACTCCCCAGCGGGCAGAAATACACAAGAGGCATTTATAACATGCTGTGGTCAAACTCTTGTCTCATTCTTCAAGCATAACTGTAGTACATGGGGTGTTTCTTCACGCTGCTGTGGATTGATCTTTGCAGAAATCAGTTTGAATTTGTATAAAGGCATACAAGTGTAAAAGCCAAGTCTAGATTAAGTCTGAACATAATAATAACAACAGCTTAATAAAATAGCTACATTGTTATTTGTATTGGACTGTAAAGGGTAAAACGCCAGTGTGTGCATCTTAAATAACTTTACTGCAAAGTTCAGATGATACACATTTGCACGCACACAAACCCTTGATTAATTGACCACTGTCCCTGCAAAAAGAGCTACACCAATAGATTCTATAGTAAGTCTCTAGGGCAGGGGTGTTAAACGCATTTTGGTCAGGGGCCGAATAAAACAATGAAGAATGAAGATTAATCAACATTACTTTGATGTGACATGGGTTTCACTATTATTTTCTGATTGATTTTGTGCGTATAGTGAAAAATAATGTGCTTACAGTTTAGATTTAACTAAAACAACACCAGTTAATAACATTGTTTCACATTTAACTGTTTCATTAGATGATGTGTAACACGCCTTGGTAGCCCATAACCATAAAGTCAATAATAATAATTGAAAATCATATCGGAGGCCACTAAAAATTGTCTTGCGGGCCGAATTTTGCCCACGAGCCTGACTTTGACGTTCCGGCTCTAGGGCAAGAATGATAGCTTATAATGGTTTTAAAGATTGATTATGCCACACACAATATAAATATGAATTCGAAATGAAAGCGCAGATTTTCTTCAGAACAATCGAGGCCTGAATCTTCTTCTGAAACTCTACACGTGTTTCTTTCAGGAGCCGCTACCAGACGACGTGGTGATGCAGAAACCCAACGCCAACGCAGTGCGCTCCCTACAGACCATCATACAAATACAAAGTAAGTATGAGGTGTTGTGTTGTCATCTGAGGTGTTGTGTTGTCATCTGACGCACCGCTGAACCAAACCTCTCAACAACGCTGTTTATTCACGAAAATGCAACCTCTTTTACAATCACAGGTCAATACTGGCAGAGCTTGAAGGCCTCTAGCGGGTCGGTGTCTCTGTCATATCTGTGCGCCCAGAGACGAGACTGCGAGGAGACGGACGCGGTCAAAGCACTCGCCTCTCTGTCCGTGGGGGTGCTGTCCAATAAGACGTGAGTACAGCTCAAAACCGCCAACGCAAACCCGACCCCAACACCTGCAGCTCACACTCGTTTTGTCTTTTCGCAGCCTCTCCGACGAGCCAATGGAAGACGACAGCGAATCCATGTAGAGAACGCATTCCTGTAGAACAATATTGTGGCCGCGAGTGTCACAATATTGAGCCGCACCACCTGCCTTATCAAAAATAAGCCCAGTCCTAACCGTGGGCCGCGTGCACAAGTAGCTACTCGATCTTAATTTACCTTCAATGTCAATACCAGCGGTGAAACGTCTGCTGGGAAACCTCGAGAAACCTCACCAAAGAGCAATACAATTCTGTCCTGACTAACGTTGGACTACTACGGCACAACTTTTTTTATAATTCGCCTTAACGATAGGACCAACTCTCGGTTCCAGAAGGACATTTTGAGCTGTCAATGATTCCATGGTTTTTTTTTTTTGTAACCTTTCGATGAAGAAACGGACTTGTGAATATCAAGACGCAGAGTGGACATGGACTCGGTGTCATGACGTGCAGCATAACCACTATGAGACGACAAGAGGAGGAGAAATGAAGACACAGAAAACACAGAGAGAGAGAGAGAGAGAGAGAGGGCTGAGGTCCTTGTTGTTTGCACTGTTCAGTCCATAATGTGAAACATCAGCAGACCCAAAGTTCTGGGGGAACCTCCTCTTTGTACAGCGTATTTAAAGGTTTCTTGAAGAATTGTATGGCTGTTTTCTCTCTTTGATCAAGCCTTATATCTTGTTTTTAGGACACATGCTGACCGGAATACTTGATTTGTATTTCTTTAGAGAAAAAAAGAAAAAGAAAAAAGCTCCTTGGATAAAAAAGTAGGCATGATTTGCGGGCGGTGGTGCTTTTTACCTGCTGCCAGTGTCTTAAAAGCACATTCTGTACCTAGACAGTGACCTACTTCACCACTAGTATTGACGCCTGTGTACAGTATATTACTGTTTGTTCTGAGACTAAAGGAGCGTTCATTCCACTGTGGCCAAGCCGAGGACCATCGAATTGTAGCTGCAATAATTACATGCACTTATCGGAAGTCACCCAAAGACAGCTGCCTTAGAAACAGCCTGCAAAAACGGCAGAAGACTGTACCCGCAGAGGGGCCTGCTCTCTGCAACTTAACCTGTGGATTTACTGTACCATATCTATTCTTGTTCATTCTTTTATCTGACATGACAGCGATTTATCTTTAACGTCTTGCTTGTTAAAACAGAGACTGTGTGATTGCGCTCCATAGCAGACACGAGGAAGGTGGCATTATGTTAAAACCAAGTCAGTAAATCAAATTGGAAGTGGTAGAAGTGTGTGTAGTCTTAACAGCAGTAACCATAGCAGGGGTTATACACTGAAATCAGGAAAACATCATTTCAATGTTTATCACTAAATGCCTTAATCATTCTCAATCTTAATTAAACACGCTTAATGGAAAGGGTGCTTTGAACTCAACGTGTGCTGTTCAGTCTTACATCTAACATCTTACATACATACAAACCATACTGCATTTGTTTTTAGGTCTGTGGCGCCGAATTGGGGTCTGTTGTTTAGAAAAATACACGTTTCATTTTCACCATGCTGTGACTCTCGCCCGAAGGCCTTAAATGAAGTAAACGTACATCTGTGACTGTAGTATCCATGAGTACAATGTTACTTGAGTGACTGCCTTTGCGAATGTTAGCCTTAACTTGTTTAATGACCTCCTGTAAATATTTATAGCGGCAGTTTTTGTCTTAAAACTCATAGGGGCCAGTATTGCCTCAACTCTTAATTCCTTAATTACTGATGTCCTTTCCTTGTTAGTAATACACTGTAAATAGATACTCAAAGACCAAAATACACAATGTGTGCCTTGATGCATTCAGTACTGTGTATTGGCAACTAACTGGACTTAACTCTGTGTAAACATGACCTTGGAATCTGTGTTTCATACTGTTCTTACCTGTATTCTTTACTTTCCTACTTTGTATAGAGATTGTCTATTTTTTACTGTTGGTCTCCTCTTATTAAAAAAATGAAATCAAATTACTGAAGTGCCTGTTTGATTTATTTCATGATTTATTTTTATTTTTTTTCTAAATTGTAAGTGATATTAGCAATGAACTTACAAGAAACAACTGAAATGTGTGATCTAAAGGCCTCTTTTGGCAAACAACACACTTATTCTTAACCCTCTAGGCGCCACTGTTGACAGTAGATAGATACAGTACTTTATTGATCCCTGGTCCAAAAAGGCGAAATGCTTCATTAGCATTTTTCTAAAAGTTCAGTGGATTTCTGCTTGATCCGCTTGGTTCAGACCATGAATCCTCTGCTCTGGTCTGAACCCGTGTTAAACCATTTACACTACTGCAGTAACATTTGAAGGTACATTCAATCAAGAAAAATAACAATTGTAAAGCACAAAACAACTGCTTCAGAGCTACTCAAACTAGCTGCAGGTTCCAGCGCATTCAAAAGGTACTGTTTAAAATGACGTATTGTGTTAAAGCAGGATGTCAACATTCATTCTAACTCCTGCCACACAATGATTTACACTCTTTTACTATTTCCCTGACCCTTGTGTGTTTTCTAGTGATCTGTGTCTGTCATTAAATACATACATATATATATATTTCAGGAAAATCCATATGAAGTCATAATATGCTATTTAGATGGGTACATTTAATTCTTACATAAACTTTGGGCCATCATTATGATTTCTCTGATTTACATAAAGCCTCTATCGCTTCTCAATTTTAAGTTATTAAGAAATTAAGATGTCAAAATTGAGCGTCTTGGGAAAAAACCTCTGGTGCCTAAAGAGTTAAGACTATGAAAGGTATTTTTGTCTGGTAAACATTAAACATTTTCACCTCAGCTATGTCCTATTATTGAAACAGAAACAGAATAATAAACACAGGCTTCAGTCTCCTGTTATTGGTGAGCTTTTCACTGCTTTACATTTGAATTAGAACTTATTTTACTGAAACCAACAGATGAATATGGTGAATATGGTGAAAGATGCAGCTTACTTTAAAAACCCAGCCACTTATAATTTGTGAAAGTCATGTCATGTCATGTCATTTTCTTCCCCTTTATTAATCTATTTCTGGGTCGGGGGAGGGGAGGGGGGGACGGGGGGGCGTAGCTGCCACCCAAGTTTCAAAGCACCACTCCCTTGATTTGTACTTGTCGAGTCTTAAACATGTACTTGAATTATAGTCATTTTTATTATTATGCATGTTTTTACAAATGCGGCACGATGCCTGAGTGGATAGCACGCTCGCATCTCCGAAAGAAGGTCCTGGGTTCGAATCCCGGTCGGAACAGGGGCTTTCTGAGGGGATTTTGCATGTTCTCCCCGTGTCTGCGAAGGTTTTCTCCGGGTGCTCCGGTTTCCCCTACCACTAAAAACATGTACAATAGGTCTGATATGCGCCTTCTGTACTGACCTCGCTCCCATCTCTGTGTGGAGTCAGAGACAATTGCCTAAAAATAACAATTGTGAACCACTTTGTGACTCTGGTCTGTGAAAGGCGGTATATAAATAAACATTACTTACTACTCTCTTACATTTTGATATAATAGACAAAATAACTTGTACCTAGTTTGAAGTACGCACACACACACACACACACACACACACACACACACACACACACACACACACACCGCTTTAACAATATCATGCAGTAGAATTCTCAAACACACAATTATACAGCACAAACAGTATTACAACACTACCACCGATGGTATAAGACAGACACAGGCCCAACACTCTCCGACCCTACACCTCTCTCCCACTTCTCGCTCTGTGCTCAAGGCCTCACTCTCTTTCTTTCTGCAATACATATTTATTTAAACGTTCTTTTAAATGAAATCAGGTTTGAGCATGTCTTTAATTCATCTGATAAATTATTCCAAACAGCGGCTCCAGGCACTGAGACACAGAGATTTTAAAGCAGTCCTACATTCAGGCACTTTTTTACGTTCTCTATGATGCATATTCTCTATCATGGAGTAGGTTCTGTAACTTCGAAGACAGGTAACATTAATTAGCAGATTTGTACACGGGATTGTACTCTTGGGATAATTTACATCCGTTGTCCACACAGACCGTAAATATTAACGGACGTAGTGACGCTTATCTCCTACGATGAAACTAATGTGCCGCCACTTTTGCCTTCTGTGAGTTTCAAGATGGCCGCAGCGCAGATAGATTTGAAAAAAAGCATTTGCGCATGCGTTAACCGGCACTAGCCACATTCATTTAACGAGTGCATTTACATGTAAGCTTTTTGAGTAACATTATCTCTTTGAAGCTTGGAGCTGAAATCTACCTCATTTGGGAAATCTCTATCACTTGATTCTAGACACTTTTACCATCAAACTGTATCTCAACCATTTGGTAAAGCATATATTTGTGTTTTTAGCGCTCCTACATCTACAAAATACATTGCTTTCTTTAAGGAGTGAACATTTAAGTGTTAAAAGTCCACAGAAGCAAAACTAGACTGGTCCAAAAAACAATACTCCCCTCAGCATTGACAGCATCTGGACCAAGAGCGACTTTTGGACCATCCTGTAAAGACGTTTTCGAGAGGTAAGAAGACGCCATACAAAAGCATTGGGTAATTCTCTTTCTAGGTACACCCCCACCGTCTCGGAGTGAGATTGCAAACATGTCAGCGCACTTGCTCATGGATCTTTTTGAGCCAGGACCTGCCCCCACTGGTTACCCCACAATGACACTCACCCTGAACTATTGTACATGTTTTTAGTAGTAGGGGGAACCGGAGCACCCTGAGGAAACCTTCTTGGACACAGGGAGAAGCCAGGATCTTCTTGCTGTGAAAGACAAACACAAGCTCTATTCACTTCATGTAATAAACGTTGCCGCCGTTTTACATAGAGAACTTTTAAGTTGAGAAATGAACAACGTCTTACTTTTTCACAAATGCGACTCGGGAAATGTAAAAAAGAGAAATGAAGACGATGCGATGTGACAGCGCTGCTCACAGTCAGGTTTGTTCTGAGACTTGAGGCTTTTGTTCGTGGGGCCGTTCATTTTCCATCATTTCCCTGGAGAACAACTGTTTCTGAAAGCCTGAGTGTTGGTTCAAAGAAAGCAGGAGTGGACTTTAGGAATGAGACAAGGCCGAGAAGGCGCGGCGCTGCTCTCCATCCGAGCCAGATCCACATCAGAATTCCAGTTTGATGATCGAACACAAACGCTCTTTGTCACAACATTATCCTCTTCCAGTGTTTGGGGAGTAACGGAAAACATGTAATCCCAGTACATATTCAGAATACTCTTTCTGAGTAACTGTATTCCATCACAGTTACTGCTTTAAAGTCGAGTTTTTAGAATAGAATTTTGCTTTCTGAAATTCACGGGAACAGATACTTTCTCACATTAGATTGATAAAGTGAAGATTCTGTTTTTTCTGTTGCAGCTGTTGAAGAACTTTGAGTTCTACTTTGAGTTCTACAAAAATAATCAACAACTTTTACAAATTATTAATGAATAATTACAGAATTCCAGTGAATGCATTTAAAACCATTTTGTGTTTTTTAATATTTATAATTTGTAAATAAACATGAGTTTACAATAATTAAAAATAATAAACAAACATTTTCTATATTCAGATACAGGTACTACTGTTTCCAAAGTAACATCCATCCATTTTCTTCCCCTGTCTGGGTCTGGGTGGTCAGGAGGTGAGTCCACAGGAGCCTTGATCTTTCAGCAGGTACTTCAGGCAAAGTGGGGTTAAGTGTCTTGCCCAAGGACACAACGACAACAGTCATCAGTGGGAGTTATAAAGTAGATCTTGTGGTGGGCTCGAACCCACAACCTTCGGGCTCAAAGGCCAATGCTCTACCAACTGAGCCACTGTCGCCCCTAACGGTATACTTTAAAAAATAAATGTCAGGTCTGGAAGGGAACACATGTCAGTGTTTACCCAACACTGTCCTCTTCTCACTCTGTACTCACCAGTGACCGAGGAGTTTTAGGAATAATATAAAAAGTGGAAAAGGGACGAATATAACTTATGACTTTTACGTCACACACATTTATGCTTTTGATGTTTTACAAGTATTATACGCCCTGTAGTGATTCAGATTTGGTCTTGTTTATCTAATACCAGTAAAATAAAACATATTGAGTTACACATCAGAGTAGTGTTTTCTGAAAACTTGGAAACCTTTCATAATAATTTTCTTTTTAATATTATTGTGTAAAAATGCACCTTTTGAACAATATAATGAACAACATTAAAAGTCTAAGTATTATATTTGCATGTTTTCATTATTATTAGTTAGAAATGACAAACCGCACAAACGTTGACCATTTAAAAGGTACATTTTGATTATTTGTTTTAACATAGTGATGAAAATCCATGTTATTTCTTATATTTTTGAAAAGTTACTGTATTCTGGATGTAGATACTCAAAAAAGTATTACTAATTCATAATAAATTGAACTGAATAAAATAATGTCAACCCATGTGTTTAGATACTCAGTGCTGCTTGTGTCTCATGTAAATAAAAGTATGTGCAGTACAAAGACAACTTTCAACTACTTTCAAAAAATTTTTATCATTTGCATTTATTTGAATCAATGAAACGCCACAAAAACAGCCACTTCAGTCTTTACAACCACAACAGCACTGATGGACTTTATGAATCTTCCACGGAGCATTTCTCCCAGCATGCATCAGTTTGGCTGCGTTTTGGGCCAAACACGCCGTCTTTCCACATGCCACGGGTGAGTATTTGTCAGAGGCCTTTGAAGTCCATAAATAGTTCCATTTGCAGTGGTCCGTCGCAGCCGAAGAAGAACCAGAGCATATTGTTTGCGAGGACACCGTGACTTCAGCGTCTGGAAAGACAAAAGAAGAACGTTGAGAGAGTGAAAGTTCATAAACTCCCGTGTCATGTAACAATCTGATTTTTTTTTTGTGTAAATCTGGGACAGAGGAGAGGTCAGGCCTGGGACATCTGACACACAACATTTTCACATTTTCCAGCGTTAACTTTTTTGGAGAGTAAAACACGGATAATTGCAAACAGCCAACCAAAGTACAAAGGCCTGGAGTTATTTGCCAATTTTTGAATTAGTCTAATTAGGCTTCCGTACTTTGAGGATACAGTCGCGGGTAATCAGCCTGATGTCAGCACTGGACTTTTAAGCTAATAATCATGATGGTTCAGTGATCAAACATATCTGACCCGTTACATGTACTCAGAAAACTTCAGATACCATCAAGTGAACATGTTGTCTCAAAATATATCATTTCCATTAGACTGGAGTTATGTAAAGTGGTTGCAAGAGCGGTCGAACCTTGTTAATTTCCAAATGTGCTATAACAAGTAGGATGGATTGGATATTTTGTTCTTACAGAATATTATACGACCAATGTATGTATAGGCCCATGAAGCAAACAAGCCAGACCACAATTCAAGTGACAAATCAAATATATAACGCAATTTTCATTTTGAGATTTTCTCCATATGCCCTTTAATGCTTTCCTCAACCATTAAAGGGCTGATAAGTATTTGGTGAATACTTATAATACTTTAAGTCACTGCACTTGAAATATATTTGGAACTGAAATCTACCTCATCAATCACTTGGTTTTAAGCACTTTTACCTAAGCGTTTGATAAAGGCCTGTAAAAAACACACTATGGATTTAAAGAAAAAAACTATTATTACAAATGACAACTTATTTCGCCGCTATATAAGTAAAGATAACTTACTTACTTATTTGTGTTATTAGTGCTCCTAAGTCTTATAAAATGAGATTACAAAAACCATTGCTTTCTTCATGTATTGACCATAAAAGGGATATTGTGTGTTTTTTCTCATTATCAAAACAAGTACATTTTCTCCCTGTGCAATCAAATGGAAATTACATCACGCAAAACATAGTTGAAATGATCATTTAGTTTAAAAAAGTCACACCCTTTACATCTCAATACATGGTTCTAAAATTGGCTTTGTGAAACATCCTAGCTTCTCGCTCTCCTTTATTTGGAGTCGACCAGAGAGTCTGTAAATGTCATGTGTGCGGCGCTCGTCAGTGGTTGGCCTCTCCGTACAGATGTTTACTGAAGCTTTCCTGCCGGCTGGAAACACGCTGCAGCTCCTCGTACAGTAATGATAGGTTGTACTGTTTCCTGCTCAATTTCAGTGAAGGGAAAGTGGTCGCTATGGATGTGAACCAGGCCCGGTGCCAGCTGCCACCGATCTGGACCTCAGGAGCCGGCACGGAACCTGGCAGGTGCTCCACACTTTTCCTAGACTTTGTGTTTGAGAATGGGTCAATATAAATCCATTAATGCAACAAAATAAACATTGTACTGGAGAGTCATGGCGGTGCCTTGATGGTGGAAGACAATATGGCAGGTAACTATGGTATTATAAATGTGAAAATAAGTTGGGACAGTAAATCGAAAACACTTATTAATACTATCATATGTTTTTGGAAGCTACCACTATACAAAAATGAATGGGGAGGCTGCTTTTCAGATTCATGCTGCTAAAACCTGGAACAATCTTCCTGAAGATGTGAGACAGGCCTCTTTTCTGACAATGTTTAAATACAGGTTAAAACAAGTTCTGTGTAGCTGTGCATATAACTGAGGGATTTTATATTTTTAAATGTCTATTTAATGTATGATTTTAAGGCCTTGTTTTTTTCAGCACTTTGAGATGCCTTGTGTATGAATTGTGCTATACAAATTATCTTGCCTTGCCATGAACATTAAAAGTGCAAAATACTGCTACAAGAATACATTTCTTGGTTGCAGGTGGATTCAAAATCTTTACTGTAATTCAGAAATACTTTAATCATAACATCCATAGTAGGGAAATGTTATAAATTACCTGTTAAAAAATGCCCAGTAGCCATAAAAGAGCATTTTTTTCTCGTCTACACAAAATTAATGTCATTTTTAGACAGAAATATGGAGTTTTATTTGTATGAATCTAATATTTTCACATATTAGTCCATCTCTGCTCAAAAACAAAACTGTCCTGTAAATCCTGAGTGAATATATGCAAATGCAGCGACTGTGAGTGCAGGAAATGTAAGTCTTTTAGGTATGTGCCGCAAGTTCACCGGGGTCAGAGGCCTCCAGGTGCACACTGCCGGGGCCCCTCTCAGTTTTGGGCTGTAACGAGGCAAAATTATGGTTATCACTGCACAATAACCACCGCCAAACATAAACTTGGGTGTAGAATTCCTGGGTTTCAGGAAATGACCAGACATGTCATGTGAATGTGAACAGAACTCTGGTTTTCCAAAGGGCTCCATAACAATACTTGATTTTACACTTGACTGAAGCGTTGGCTTGTGAAGCTTCATTCCTCCCGTTCAAGAATGCAATAAACGAATGATATTTCCACAAGTTGTGCAACGGACCAACTTCACTGCAGCTCAGGAAGTTTGTACACAACATTAAATCAAATGCGATCAGTGAGCATCATTTCTTGGATATAAGAAAGGCGTGTATAAAGTCAGATATATTGTATAAAATGACAGATTTATTTAGGCAACAAAAGGTGTGGGCCCTGTTTATTGGCTGCTGTTAGGAGGATGTCTTCTAACTGAGGAGTAGAGGTACTTTTTTTTCAATTACTCAGACATGGACATGCTAATTCTGACTGAGGTTTTGATGATTTTTGTGAAAATTCTTATTATCTGCTGCATTGTCACTCAAAACCAACCATCTGTGAATGTGAAACCTCATAACTGCTGCTATCTACAGTTAATACTTCACAAATGTACTTGTCTTTGACCCAAGTGCCATTAAAGCTCCAGAGTTTATAATTATTTCATTATTTTACTATCAGTTGTCTGAAATAATAGCTCTTTGATTTGTGCATATTTTTGACGCATGAACTTTGTGAGTCCGATTGCACATCTCCGGCCCACACCAATATTCTCATGCTCTTCCCTGTGTGTGTATAAATCGCCTCTCACCTCCTCCATCACTCCCAGTGGTTTATGGGAGCCCAGCAGGGAGCCGCATCAGCCTCCTCTTTGATGGTGACACCGGTGATTCATGGATTTTCGTAAACCGTTTGTTTTCATTATGCCTCTACGTCAGTGTGCCGGAGTACAGAGCTGTATCGGCGTTTCGTGCAAGGCAAGCGTATTCGGGCCAGAACGAGAGGAAAGAATTCAGCAGAGGAGAATATTTTGGCACTGCAAGAAACAAAGGGGCTTGGTTCGAGATTGAAAAAAAACTTTAGAGAAAATCTGAAGTTTGCTGCCCATGGATGCTTTTTTCCACAATCTTTGGAGTTCAGAGGTGGTCAGGGATCCATAAAGTGTCTTGGAAAAAAAGGGTTGGAAATGTTGAGGATTTGCCAGATTGGCTTGGTTATTCAACTAAAGAGTTTTATGCTGCAGGCAACGTTAGTATGCAGACATTTACCTTCATACTAAATAACCATAAAGTTCATAACAAATGTCTCAAGATGGGTTTCATTGTCCTCTCATCATACTTTTTACAGATGCATCCTTTAGCGTTAATAGTTACAACCACTGACAGGTCAAATGTCACATTGTTCCGTTGGAAAAGCAATGACTTGATCAAATGTGTCCGGGCATTGTTAGTGCCCGGCTGACATAGACGACCAAGCACCTTCCATCCGCCATACTGAAAATGCGTAGCTAAGTCTCTCGTGGGCCAGGTAGTTGCACCCAGTAAGCTTGCTGTCCATTTCGTCATTTTGAAGAACTTGATATAAAAAGTCAATGTACCGTGATGCCAGTTTAAGAGTCTGGATTTTGCTTAGTTTGTCAGACGGCAGCGTTGGGATGATTTTGCGGAGAGAGGCGAAGGCTTCGTTCAAGGATTGTGTTCGTTGCCGTTCGCGAATGTTGGCAATGACTCTTTGGGTGTGGGAGTCTTCCAGGGACCCCAAACCTCCTGGACTGGGACCAGGGACAGGAGAGAGAGACGGGCCCGAGGAAGGTGAACGATGCTGGGGACTTCTCTTGATTCTTTTGGGGCCATTGGATGTGAAAATCTGAACAGTGTCTGGTCCTTGTTTTCCTTCGCTAGATACGTCCATGGCTGTCACATGATCCTGGTTTCCCGTGAGCCGCTTGCGCCCGTTGAGTCCTGGCGTTGCTACAACAACTGGGCAGGTGTTGGAAGGTTGTCTTGCTTTCATCTCAGCCCTGGAGACCACATGACTATCTGAGTGGTCATCGATGGCCCTGACCTCTTCTCGCATGCTTAATTTTCCGTGCCAATACCTGTCACTGTGAGCTTAGTATGTAGTTCTTCTCGTCCTCTTTGATTCTTGTTGAATTTGCCGTCTTGTAACGTTTGCCTTCTTCGTGGCGGTCCAAGTGTCAAGGATAAATCAAATGGGTATGTAACAAGAATTCTGGATCGCTGTGGCAGCTTTCCTTACCCACACGTGGAGCTGTTGAAGTTTTTTTCTTCAGCATCTGCACACCAGACCGCTCTCCAGCCCCATTCGTCCAGCTGCATGTGAGACAACAAACTAGAAACTGACTTTTTAAAAGGGAGGGGAACCACGGAACTTCCTCACTACCCGCCCATGTGCTGCCATGATTGGTTTGGAGAACTTCTGTCCACAGCTGAGCTTAAGTCAACAGGAAGAACGGATTGGAAGCCATTGGTCCCATCAAAGAAGAAAGGCGGAGACAAATGCGCGACAGAGGACCAACCAGATGCAAGCCCCTGTGACGTTTTTCGACAGAAACGTTGCCCAAGTTTATGGGTTCCAGATTTCTCCCCAAAACGAGTGGCTACCATCCCCCCGTTGACGCTGCCTTGTTTGCTGCCCGTCCCATGGCTCTTCCACCCACCACTATCAGATGTTTTAATGCATTTTAAACAAAACATTCAATTAAACATGATCAGTGAGCATCATTTCTTGGACATTAGAAAGGCGTATAAAGTCAGATATATTGCACGTAATCTCAGATTTTACTAGGCAACAAAAGGTGCGTGCCCTGTTTAATGGCTGCTGTCAGGAAGATGTCTTGAAGATTTTGGTGAAGCCTTGTGAAAATTAATTTTATCTGCTGTACATTGTCGCTCTGCTGCAAGTGGAGTTTATCTTACTATTTTATTATCAATTGCCTTCAGTTATAGATCTTGTTGGTGTGTGCATAACCTGAGTGCTCTTATTTCTCCTTTTATTCTGTTGTAAATTGCCTATGACATAGAATATCTTCACTGAGGGACAAATTAAGGTTTATCTCATCTTATTTTATCTTGACAAGTCCATAATTACGTCACCCTGGTTCGGTATGCAGACCTGAACAGATGTAAACATACTGCTGCTAATGTACAGATGCTAACATACTGCTGCTAATGTACAGATGCTAACATACTGCTGCTAATGTACAGATGCTAACATGCTGCTGCTAACATGTACAGATGCTAACATGTACAGATGCTAACATACTGCGGCTAATGTACAGATGCTAACATACTGCAGCTAATGTACAGATGCTAACATACTGCTGCTAATGTACAGATGCTAACATACTGCTGCTAATGTACAGATGCTAACATACTGCGGCTAATGTACAGATGCTAACATACTGCTGCTAATGTACAGATGCTAACATGCTGCGGCTAATGTACAGATGCTAACATACTGCGGCTAATGTACAGATGCTAACATACTGCTGCTAATGTACAGATGCTAACATACTGCTGCTAATGTACAGATGCTAACATGCTGCGGCTAATGTACAGATGCTAACATGCTGCGGCTAATGTACAGATGCTAACATACTGCGGCTAATGTACAGATGCTAACATACTGCGGCTAATGTACAGATGCTAACATATAACTACACTGTGCTTGCACTAGAATACACAATACTTTGTACTTGCCTCTTATTGGCAAGTGTAAAACTTTTACACTTCTTGTTTTACTATTATCAAGATATAGATTTTATACTTTTATTGATAGAGTTAGAGATTTTGTTTTATTTTAATTAGTAGAGCTATACATAGTTCCTACATGACGTCACTACATATGGGGATTTGCCGACCCGGCGCCATTTGTGTTGGCATTCTGTGGGCAAAACAATAGAAAAAGAAGCTGAAACGTGTTAATGTCGTGATAAAGTTGAAAATGGTCATCTCCTGCTGGGTCAATGGATGTTCAAATCGTGCCGGAGGTTCCGTTAAACTTGGATTTTACAGTATACCCATCATTAGACTTCATGAATGTGAGAAGACTAAGCTTTTGTCAGAACAACCACGGAGGTTATGGCTTGCGAAGATAAACAGGCAAGAAACTCCCTCAAAACACGCAAGAATATGCTCGGAGCACTTTGTGTCAGGTGCGTATCGTATCTTATAATGTGTTGACAAACGTAATTTACTCAGTACTAACTTGTGTATGCTGATAGCTGGTAACTTGAGAGTTTCATTATTTAGATTACTTTATTATGAGGAGGATCGGTGTCGCGTCCGAGGCTCTCGAGGGCAACGTAAATGTATTAAATAGATAATAATAGTTCTATGGTGGGCTAAAACAATGTTCACAAACAGCATTGCTTCTGTAAAAAGATCTGTGTCATAAAATAAACTGCTCTTTACGCCTGGAAAAATCAGTTGCCCACCATTCACCAAAACATACGGTGAAAAACGCTGAAATAAACAATAACAGCAATCCAGAGTGTCCGTGTGGCATTAGCATTAATTAAATTAATTGTTAATATAATTAAAATAATTAAATGGAGCTCCAACTGGTATTAAATCTAAAGTTTTTGAGAAATGTTTGCATTGCTTGTTAATTTTTGCTGCATAATTTGATCAAATATGTAAAACATGTCCGTAGCACGTTAAACTGTGGTGCCATTGTATTAATATACAATTATTTGCTCAAAAGTTGCCCTTTTTTTCCAATTTGCGTTTGAATATCTACATTTATTCTCATTCTTCTGTTTAATGGAATGCACAAACACAGCAGCGTGCCATCAAAGATGGCGTCTCCGAGGAGGTCATGTGACATTCATTGGTCTGTGGGAACTATGTATTGTTTACTTAACTTGTGCCGTGTGCTCCTCTTTCCTACTGTTCTGTAACTTGTGATGCAACACTGGAATTTCCCCACTGTGGGACGAATAAAGGATCTCTTAATCTTAATCTTAACACATGTGGATACTGATCTGTGCTCGTGCCTCTTTCTGTGTGTGACATTTGAAATCTACGACTAATAACCAGCATTAATAACATTTCCCTCGTCCAAACGCGGGAATGTGACGTTACCTCCCGCTTTTTAAACTGGGTATTTCTGTTTGCATCGTTTGTTGAATATGTAAAAAGGTTTTGAATTAAATATTTTGATTAGCTGATTGATGATCAGAACCCTGGCATAGGTATGTTATGCTCACATCTGTGTTACATTAATTCACTCAGAATCTGTCCATCTTTTCTCGGCTGCTCTAGACTGACCTTAAAACAAGTCCATGTCCTTTTCATGTAACATGGTCTGAGTGAAGCTGTGTGGGCCCCAGACACCTGCGCCTGATCATAACTATTTACATCTCACCAAACTCCTCAAACTCTTTTATTCCTGGCTAAAAATAAATACCCAGGAGCGACACGCGAATGCTGGAAAATGGATATCAGCTCTGGATATAAACACATAGAATGAGGCGGTGTGGAGGGAGGGGAGGGGCCTGCGTACAATGCTTTGTTTGATAGGTGAAGGCCCCCCGGGAGGCTGTGTGCGTCTGGAAACACGGCACCCTGTCTGTTTGAACTGCATGCTCAGATGAGGATGTAGCATAAATATTTCCAGCAAGAGAAACGAGAGAATGTTATCACATGTGGCGCTGGTGTACACACACACACACGCACACACACACACGCACACACACACACACACACACTTACTCGCTCACACTCTTTACCTTCAGAATCCTAATGTAGTCGGTCTAAGTTATGCTGTATACACTAAAAGGAGTTGAGCAGGTGGACTATAGAAATGCAACTTTTTGAAGATTTTAACAATTCTCACTGGTTAAAATATGAAAAAGATAAAACTGTGGTTAACCATGGAATTATAATGGAAAGTGAAAGCATGATTGTGGAAAGAACAAGCTAGTGCCGGGTTCTCTGTATCTGCTTGAAGCATGCTTGGAATTTCAATCTACCTCATTGGTGCTTCTCTTACACTTGGATTTAGGCACTTTTACCATCAAACTACATCTACACCATTTGATAGAGGCCTATAATGAAAAAAAAGGGGTTCAAAAAAACAAAAACACTATTTGGGTCATTAGTGCTCCTATACATCTGAGGGGAAAATTGTTTTTGCTTTCTTTAAGGGTTAAGGATGTTGAAAGTATTCAATTAACTGGACAAAAGTTATTATCCAGTTAATTGATGAACTAGAAATGGAAATGTAGTGAAATGGGTAAGAGAACTTACTACTGTCACTTTTGATCACTTGTATCCACAATTTTGTCCTTTCTGTATCTGCCCAAATCTTACACTTCATTCTTCCCTCACTCCTGAACAACTCTGTGATGGCAAGACACTTTTCTCTGATCAACAACCATGGCCTCAGATTTGGAGGTGGAGTGCAGATTTTTTATGATCAAAATCAGAATACAGTTATAAATGAGGCACACTTTATTGTCCCCATAGGTATGCTTGTCCTCTGCATTTAACCCATAATGCCTTTGTGAGGAGAAGAGTTGCTGCAGACCAGTGTCTGGGGACCCAGCTCCAGAGGTTGATCTCTGGTAGTCAGAGTTGGGACTAAAGTACATCACGTAGTGCACTCGTTCATACGGAGAGTGATGGATGGATCAAAACCGGAGAATTTTTGACTTGATCTACTTTCCGTATTTTGTGTCAAATATGGTGAAGTACAGTCACATGTGAACAGTTCTTGGGGCACTCCACCAACACATGACACACATAATCACAGAAAAGGCTCAGATCTCACACATCCTGCATTCTGCAGACTGCCACCATGAGGCGCATACAGGACCCTCCCACTCAGGACAAAGAGGGCTGTAGCTTCCTCAGTCTACATGTTTAACATCTGATTGTGTCGGCTTCAGGCCGGGGGGTTAGTATTGGATTTATATTTTATACCTGAATCTTTTAAATCACATTATATTATATACATATTTTAATGTTTTGTAA
The DNA here is from genome assembly GCA_964034765.1 of Knipowitschia caucasica. Taxonomy (NCBI): domain Eukaryota; kingdom Metazoa; phylum Chordata; class Actinopteri; order Gobiiformes; family Gobiidae; genus Knipowitschia; species Knipowitschia caucasica. The sequence continues at coordinate 6,463,219 of OZ035827.1, read as the reverse complement.
GCAAGATGGGTGTCTCTATTTGCACTGGAGCTCCGTCTGCAAACAAAGGTCCTTACATATAAATCTTTTGAGTTGATCATTTGAAAGAAACTGAAAAGCTCAACTCAGTGTATGTTGTCCAGCTGTGATTGCACTATATTGCCACCTTGTGGTGATCGAGAAACACTGCTCTATGCATAGCTTCACATTAAAGTGAATATTCACCATTTTAGTGCATTTCTGATGGGTCACAAACAAATTCAATTTAAACTCAATGTTCCCAATGCTTTTTGTGTATCCTCAGACACAATAATCAACTCCAAATTGTGTTTTTCTGATCAAAGTTTCAATGCTAATGTATTCTTGATTATCATTCGTATGGTAATTGAATTACTTGTCCTTATCCTTAAGATAAGTAAGGGGTTACACACTTTGGGTTGGTGACTGCTCCAGATCCACTCAGCCCTGTTTACTGTCAGCAGTGTTAAATGAAGGTTAAAAAGAATCCTGCAGCCCTCATCATCACTGTGTGCAAACAGTAATGCATCCAGTTACACACCACCAGGGCCTGGCATTCCCATAAAAGCTATAAACTTTATTCCAAAAGTTGGACAAATTATAAGAAATGTGTATATTAGAGAACAATCAACACATCACCTCCAAATGTAAAAAACTGTATCAATCAATCAAATTTTATTTATAAAGTGCCTTTCATACAAAAAAAATGCAACACAAAGTGCTTTACAGTTTAGTTAAAAACAATCCAATATGCCCAGCCCTAAACCCACCCCCCCACAGACACCCCCAAAAACCACATTTTGTATTATATATACACCCACATGCGTATACACACACACAGACACATATAAAGTCACATCAAGTACAATAGGTAAAACAATATAAAGACATGGGGCTGGGAGCAGATGTAACCGGCTGAAGAAGCGCCATCCAAGGAGCCATCTGCACCAGGAGCAGAGAGCCGGCTGCAGCCACAGGGAACGACACAGGACCCAGAGGAGAGAGGGGTCCCAGACCCCACCAGATCCAAGAGCCAGACCCCCGAAGCCACAGTAGACCCCAGCTCCCAGTGCAGAGGGCTCCTAAAACAATACAATTATACAATAGAAAGTAGAACAATAAAATGTGACACTAAAAAGAAAATGGCAGCTGCCTAATATTGATAATAACAATAGTAAATAGATACAATAAATAATTAAAAACCCAAAAATAGAATGTGTGTAATAACATAAATAAAGAATAAATACTAATAAAAAGCTAATCTAAAAAGGTGCATCTTGAGCCTACTTTTAAAAATATGAATGTTCTCTGCGGCCCTGAGCTCCTCCGGCAGACTGTTCCAGAGACGGGGGCCGTTGTGCTGGAAAGATGCCTCACCGTGAGTGTGTGTCCTGACTTTGGGGAAGGTTAGGAGTCTGCTGCCGGAGGAGCGCAGGGGCCCGGAAGGCTCATAGGATAAAAGCAGTTCTGAAAGATAATAAGACCCAAGACCATTAAGACATTTAAAAACCATTAAAAGAACCTTAAAATCAACCCTGAAACACACGGGGAGCCAATGCAGCAATTTTAAAACCGGTGTAATGTGGTCCCGCCCCCTGGTCTTAGTCAGGACACGTGCGGCCGAGTTTTGGAATAATTGTAAACCTGAAATGTTCTTTTTGGGAAGACCAGAGAGCAGGGCATTACAGTAGTCAATGCGACTGGTGATAAAAGCATCAGCGTCTCCGTGTTGCCCCGAGAGAGAATGGGGCGGACTCTGGCGATGTTCTTTAGATGATAAAAACCTATTTTTGTGATGTTCTTGATGTGAGGAATAAAAGTCAGCTCAGAGTCAAAGATTACGCCCAGGTTTTTCACTTGTGATGATGGATTAAAAGAATATGATTGGAGTTTCGGTAAAAGTTTCTCTCTCTGGGCCTCAGGACCGATGACTAAAACCTCAGCTTTGTCCTGGTTGAGCTGGAGAAAGTTTTCTGCCATCCAGGATTTCAGGTCTAAAATGCAGTTAAAAAGAGCATCCATTGGCCTGGTGTCGTCAGGAGACATGGAGATGTACAGCTGTGTATCATCTGCATAACTGTGGAAGTTAATTCCATGTCTCCTGATGACACCGCCAAGAGGGAGCATGTACAGGTTAAAAAGGACTGGACCTAAAATGGAACCCTGGGGCACACCACATGTGATTTTATGGACCTGAGAGGAGCAGGTATCCAAACTTACCATGAAGGATCTGTCTGTTAAATAAGAAGTGAACCATTTGTGGACAGCACCAGAGAGGCCGAGGTGTTTCAGGCGGGATAAAAGAATGGTGTGGTCTACTGTGTCGAAGGCAGCGCTAAGATCCAGTAGAACCAACACAGTCACCTTTTTAGAATCATAACTTAGTCGAAAATCATTTAAAATCTTTAAAAGAGCAGTCTCTGTGCTGTGGTTCACCCTAAAACCTGATTGAAATTTCTCTAACATTTGTTGCTGATCTAAAAAGGCCATGAGCTGGGTAAAAACAAGTTTTTCTAAAAATCTTGCTCAAAAATGGTAAGTTAAAAAGTTAAAAAACTGGTCTGTAGTTGTTAAAATCATTCAAATCTAAATTGCTCTTCTTCAGAAGCTCCTCTCTAAAAGATTCATAAAATGACTTAAAAAATGGAGTGGGGACTGGATCTAAAAGACATGTGGTGGGCCTCACTGAGGAGAAAACTTTATCAAGCATCTCAGCATCAACCAGGACAAAACTGTCCAGTGTTTCCTCTGGCGAAGATAAACAATCAGATCTGTTAAAAACAGTTGTGCGGTTGGATAAAATGTTACATCTGATTGTGTTTATCTTCCCCATGAAGTGGACTGCAAAATCCTCACAGAGGGAGTCTGTGGGGGTTAAAAGAGACATGCTAAAATCAGGGTTTAAAATGGTGTCGATGGTTGAAAAGAGGATTTTTTGATTATTTTTATTCTGGCTGATTAGTTTTGCAAAGTATTTGTTCCTGTTTTGTCTGATTGTGTTGTTGTAAATTTTCTGTTGGTTTTTATACATTTCGTGATTGTTGTTTTATTTTTCCTCCACCTTCGCTCTGCCACCCTGCACTCACTGTATTGTAAACACTGACCGCTCATGCCCTCAGGCCACAGTGAAGCCTTCACACCTGTTCAGCGACACCTTGTTTCGGTTTTTCTGTTTCCAGAAAACATTGGTTGTTGTCATAAAACTGAAGATTTGTCTCATCCAAGAAAGTATAATTCTGGGATTTCGAATTAAGTTTAGTGTATTTTGTGTGCACCATCAACAGTAGCCCTCATCGCAGCAGGGTTGACTTGTTAGCAAACAAAACCCAGCGTCCTGGAATGGAATGTTACTTTTCGTGTAATTTTTGACACTCCTTCCCAGCCAGCTATATATACCTAATGCACTACTGTCCTTGCTCAGTGTACGTTCTGTATCAAGGATTATCCACGATGTCTTTGTCAAAGCCAGAGGACCAGCTAGCGTTGGAGCTCAGCTGCCCCATTTGCCTCCAGCTGTTCTCTGACCCCGTGTGTCTCCCTTGTGGACACAACTACTGCCGCAGATGCATCTGTCAATCTGTTGATACGGACAAATCTCTCTGGGCTGCCACACGATGTCCTGAGTGCAGAGAAGTCTACCACGGCTCTGAGTGCCTGCAGAGGAATTTCAAGCTCAATTGCATCATAGATAGTTATCTGGCAACAAACCTGCAAACGGACGGGCCCCAAAGTATGACCGTGACTTTGCCGTGTGACCAGTGCATAGACGAACCCTCAGTGGCTGTGAAGACCTGTCTGAAGTGTGATGCGTCGCTGTGCGAGAGACATCTACAGAGGCACAATGAGAAAGAGCAGTTCAAATTGCACACACTGGTCGTTCCTGTGCAGAATGTGGGATCCAAAGACTGCCCCAGACACAGACTGCCCTTCGAGTACTTCTGCTCCACGGACATGTCTCCCCTCTGCTCCACCTGCATCGTTCAAGGTCATCACCAAAACCACGGCATTCTCACCTTCAGTGTGGCTGGGGAGGAGATGAGACGGGCTCTGCAGAGTCGCAATAAGGTATAAATCATCTGCCTTTATTGGAAAATATTATATTATTGAACTAAATATTGAGTGCGCACACAACATATAACTTTATTTTAGGATAGTTACCCATTTACATTGAAACTTAAATCTTTTCTCTATGCATACATTTCACTTCACTCAAGCATGTCATCAAAGGCTCTTGTAAGAAATCATTCAAAGGTTTCCCAGCCAAAGTCGTTGAACCAGTTTGTGATTATAATACATAGACAATGTTGGGAAACAACGTCATGACTAAAGGGCATTTTACAAGATTAAGAGATGCTTTATTCGTCCCGCAATGGAATAAATGTTAGTGTTGGAATGAGGAGCACACAACACAAGATAAGTGAACATTAAGTATAACACAACTCCAATCTCTAGCCTTCTAGTGCAGATAAATCAATATTATTCTCTCAAATCAAATATATTCAAATAAAATCAATACATTTTGCACCAAAATCACGACAGCAGCTGCCTCAGACCTCACATAATTGTTGTTTAGTAAATCCAACTATTGGAACAACAAGAAATACTGTACAATAATAGAACCCATGAGGCGGTCCAGAGAACAGTCAATGTAAATAACATTCATAAATGTTCCGTTCTTAGACCCACCTGCATCGGCAACGAAAAAGTCACGTGCCATTTTCATACCATTATCTGACGTACACTGTGCTCCTATCGCTAAATTCTGCACATTGTAGGTGGTTACCTGCAGGCTGCAATTGACGCAAGGACTGCTGCTGAAGACAAGAAAGGACCAGGAGACGTCTGAAGCCAATGGAGAAAAACTCATCAACAAGGCCATGACGACAATGGACAATATGGCTGCGCTGGTTGACAGGTAAGAAAACTGAGCAGAACTGAGATTTCTGATGTTTTGAAGAGAAAACATAATCATTTCTGTACAGTGGTGTGGAAAGGCACCCAGAGAACAAAGCCATATCACTGACAGTAGTCTAACCTGTATTTATGAGTTCAAAGATTAAGTGTTGCATAAAAAGTAAAAGAACAGTAGAAATGAGGAGCAGACATTGCAAGATAAGTGGACATTAATTGAAGGTTAGCGCAACTCTGTGCTTAAAAACTGAAATCTCTATATTTAGCTTAATAACCAAAGTATAAAAATGGCATAAACATATAAAGAATAAGCATGTGTACTCTAGTGAATATAAATATATACTTGTATGTGCATATTAAAGAGATGGGAATTGTTCTAGAGGCTAAAGGTCCTGTTCCAAATGAGTCTGGCTCATTTGGCCAGTGTCCCAACAGGCTCAGAAAGGTCAATTGCTTTCCCACCAGTTAAACTCTACGAAGGCGGACAGTGGCTGAGTGGTTAGCCTTCATGCTTCCCAGGCAAAAGGATGAGGGTTTGAGCCCGTGGCAGCCTGGGCCTTTTCTGAGAAGTGTTTACATGTTTATTGCCATAGTAGTCTGGATCAAGCCCAGCATCAACATCTGGATATAGAAGTGTTATCTGTAAAAAAAAAAATGTTTTACTGAAATATGGCTCTAGATACTGGCACCCGGTTACTGTTCTAAGTTACAGAATAAAGAACAAATTGACTCATAGAAAATGCAATAAATGAACATGTATAAATGTCTATATCGTCTCTAAGTTAACAAGTATGTTAGATAATATGTTGCATGACATACTCAGGTATCGGGAGCGTCTCGGTGTCCTTCTGGAAGAGGAGAAGTGCCAGCGCAAAAAGAGCTGGCAGGTGGCTCTGAGTGCCATGGAGGAGCAGCAGCAGCAGCTCATTGACTTTCAGAAGTGCAGCACTGAGGCCATGAGCGAGACGGACACATACATCTTCATCCAGAGGTACATGCCATATTCAGAATAACTCCAATTTTAAGTAATGTGACTTAATTAAAATGTCTACTATATTAAGTTACAAATGATCATGAGATTAATTATCATAAAGTAAGATTTGAGAATGAAAATAGTTAAACCAAGGGCGAGGGGGCTTATATGTCATTCAAGATTTTTTCTCATTTTATCCAATCAGGAAGAAGAGGGTTGGGAATGAGTGGTTCCAATTTGTTCCCTACAATTTGAAAACTGACACTTCACTTCATCGGTCTAATTTGTTACGTGTTTTGTGTCTTGTTCATCCCTTCAGCTTCATGCAGCTGGAACAGAAAGTAAGAGGCATTATTTCCACCTCCATTCCCTCCAATCTCCCTTCTATAACCCCTCTCAACACTCAGCAAGCTGGACTCAAAACCCAAGATTTCCGCTCTGAGATGACTCGCCTCCTGGACTCGCTCAACATTCTAAACCCTTTGGACCTGACTTTCAACCTGGTCACCGCCCATCCCAGCCTCATCGTGTCCAAGGACCTCCGCACGGTTAGATACAGCTCTACTAAGCAGCAGTATGGAGACCACCCTGAACGCTTCATCACAGCTCCCCAAATCTTGTGCCGGCAAAGTATGTCCAGTGGGGAGCACGTCTGGGTGGCGGAGGTGGGGGCCAGTAGCATGTGGTCTTTGGGGGTGTGTTACAAGACCATTCCCAGACGGGGTGACCATAGCAGGCTCGGGCACAACTCTGTGTCATGGAGGCTGCAGTGGAAGAATGGTAAGCTAACAGTGTGCCAGTCGTCCAGTAATGTTGCACTGGGGGAAATGATGAGTCACCCAGTAAGGATCGAGATAGCATTGGACTACGAGGGAGGGACTTTGGCGTTTCACAGCATCAAAGGGCGACGAGAGCACCTGCACACCTTCAGGGCGGTGTTCAGAGAGCCCCTTTACCCTGCTTTTAGTATTCATTCAAACACAGCCGAATCCTGGATAATGCTGTATAATGAAATGAGATGAATACGGGAGTTGGTGTATAGCAAAAGCTGTAATATTTGGTAATGAAGCTTCTTGGGAGTTCCCTTTTACAAAGCACTTAGAAACTTTAGAAATTACAATGTGTTTGACTTGTCTTCTATAATCTTGTAATCAAAAGTCGATATTCCACTATTCCTTTTTGAGTTGTTTTAGGAGTCAAGAAGACAAGAAGACAAACACCCATCAAAGCAGAGTGGAGACTGTAAGTGGTCAATTATTTGCAAATACTGTAAAGAGTGATATCGCTGAGGCAACAACACATAAACTCAAAAGACTCCAAAAGACTCCCTCCCATCGGCAACTCCCCTGACAGTTAACTGGGCTCAAGAAGTATATTTGTCGTCTGGTTAGTCTTTTGTCAAACTGTTCTCGGACACACCTTGTTTCATTTTGTTCATCAACTCCTCAGAATGTGCGGTTAACTATCTATTCATTTTAATGAACAATGAACTTACATTTATTACAATGCACTTACAGTGCATGATTGCCAGTTTGTCATCAACCAGGTCTCCAACGCATGCAGTAACAAACCACTTGATCTTTTTCCATTTTTAATAAACCAATAGTTTCTACGATCATCTTTTTTAATACAATTTTTTTATTTATAAAAACTGTTTTTATGTTGTATTGTCTGTCTTTTATTTGCTTGTGAAGCACTTTGGGTTACACTGTTTTAATTGTGCTTTATAAATACATTTGATTGACTTATTGATTGATTGATACCTTTTGTGTATTTTGTTCCTTTTGCCAAACAATTGCGAACTTCATTATATGTAAATATTCTCAAGTGTATTTTTTGACATTAACATGAAATAAACTGTATATTGTCACTAAATCCTGTAACAAATGAATTTTCCTTCCCTTCTTTCTTCCCCAGTAACAAAGTATATTAATCTTAATAACGACTATACGATTGCTAGGTCTAGACATGAGCAGGCAAAATCTGTCTTCCTTCTACTCTGAGGCCTCAACGCCTATTACTTAATAACTAAAATAGTAAATAAAGTAAAGTCCAACCTGATAGTAGTAGTGGAACTCACATGAGCTTCAGTATGCCAACAGGTGGTCTAGTAGTCTCAGAAAGAGTGTGTAGATAGAGAAGGTGGATGGAGCAGGTGGATGGAGGAGATGGATGGAACAGATGGGTAGAAGCTGTCTCCAGGACTAGAGGCAAGGCAAGGCAAGTTTATTTGTATAGCACAATTCATACACAAGGCAACTCAAAGTGCTGAACAAAACAAGAAAGCATTAAAATCATAAATAATCACAGAACATTAAAAAGGAAGATAAAAATATAAAATCCCTCAGTTGTATGCACAGCTAAACAGAACCGTTTTTAACCTGGTTTTAGACATTGTCAGAGAGGAGGCCTGTCTCACAGAGAAGGCACTGGTACAGGATCCTTCTTATGTAGGTTTTTGGGTTGAAGGCAACAATATATAACATCATGTGGTCAATACTTACCAGATAGCTGATCAGCCCCATAAAAAATATATATACATAATCAATTATCCCAATAAATAGGGATTTTTAATGGTGAATTTCACTTCCTGAACCAGTAGCAATATATATATATATATATATATATATATTAAAGAACATGAAAAGCTTGAGAAATACCAAGGTCTCAGAGAGGAGCTGGAGAGGGCCTGGAGGGTAAAGGTGACAGTAGTGCCCGTGGTGATGGTGCACTCGGGGCAGTGACCCCGAAGCTAGATGAGTGGTTACAGCGGATCCCCGGAACAACCTCGGACATCTCGGTCCAGAAATGTGCAGTGCTAGGAACAGCAGAGATACTGCGCAGAACCCTCAAGCTCCCAGGCCTCTGGTAGAGGACCCGAGCTTAGAGAGGGATAACCGCCCGCGGAGGGCCAAAGGTGAGTGGACAATTTTTTTTTTTTTTTATATATATATATTACAACCATAGACTGCTGAATTTTTACCATTCATCAGACTGTCCCTATTAGAACAAATAATACCTAAAACCTACCTTACAATCCATTTGATGATATCCATGCTTACTTACGACACTGCAGCCGGCCTGGCAACCACAAGGTTAGGAGGAGGATACTGTACAGGATCTGGCAACCCTGTTTCCATCTGTCACTAATGTCATTGGGCAGGGCAAAAGCAGTATTCTACCGGCAATATTCCATCATTTTTAACAATCTAGTGTAACTCACATTCATCAAACCCACTTTAAATCATGGGCTCTAGTGAGAGCAGGACACGGAAGGTGTCGTTTGGTGTTGACGACGAGGACAGAGTGAGAATTCTGCGTGGAGTCAAGGTAATGCTAATGTAGCATTGTTTTGATTAGCCTCAATGCTGTGTTTGAGTCTTTGATAAGGAGCAGTTCGTAAAGGGTCTCTGTCAGGTCTCTGTCAGGGCTCTGACTCCCATCTTCTTCCAGCTTCATGGCAGCAGCATCTATAGATGGAATGCAGTATGCAGTGTGTGAGGAGGGGCTAAAGGAGGCAGAGGCTGTGACATACAGCTCCATGTTCAGCATGTCCAGCCAAACTCTGTTTACATTTAACAGAATACACAGCAGGGACTGGAATAAGGACCCGAACCACACCTGAAAACCACCGCATGCAACACGTACATTTATTCTGTAGTTGGTATAGATTCGGCGTAAGGCTTCGTGTCATATTACTGAAGCTAAAGTAGTTTGCTAGTATTTTCCATAGCTAGCTTAGCTGTTAGCATTTCTACTCAGAGGCGTGAATACTTTTCCTGATGTTCCTAATGTTGGGATCCTGACCTATCGGTTTTATATACATGATATTTAGCTTTTTATATATATATATATATATATATAATGTACGTAGGGTGCTGGCACTTGAATGATACATTTTGTTTTGCTCCTTACCTCCATGCGTGGGTATGGTTTATGTCTGCGTTCTGTATTTGTAGAGATTCCAAATGTGGACCGTGAAACTTGCTCACTTGAAAAAAAAAAACGTTATAATTGCCATATGAAATGTTGTACATAACATTTGGTGTGGATCAAATTGCTATTGCTATTACTTATTTTGAGATGGTAATTGTGGACTGTGCCTCAAGAAATCCCCCCATCAGCTACACTTCCTGTTGTTATTATATAAGAGCGTCCTGTATTAAATGTATCTCACAGTAATTGTTTTCCTATTCTTCAGCTGTCAGAGGATGTTCTTCAGAGGATGAAAGGAGTAGCCAACATTGCTCCTGCAACAACTCAGAAAGAACCAGGTCTCATGCTGCACCAACAGTCTATGGCTGCACCACATTTCCGCTACACATTATAGAAAGTATACAAGTTTTTAAAACAGGAGTATATACAGTAAAAGGTGTTCTTTAATTGTTGGAGTGAATAGCAAAACTATTAATGCATATACAATCAAAAAACTAAAAACAAACATATCAATGCAAATGGTTAATCATTGTAAATATTTATCCATTATAAAATAACATGTCTCAATTACATACTTCAAAGTTTGATGGATAATTTTTATATTCAGATCATAACATTGAACTCCACAAACATGTCTTGACTTACTATTTTTGTTTGACCCATATTTATAACATGTTCTTATCTATCAATGTAGATTCTCAAACGAAGCCACAGCCGACTCCACCAGCCAGTCCCAAGTCCAACAAACAGGACGAGCAGCGGAAGTGAGTAAACAATTGCATGACACTTAAACACTTGAAAGAGGGACCATATCGTGAATTCAATGTTTTCTTGCTCATGCTTGAAACTCTTGCTTTAAAACTTTGAAATGTGGCACCATCTTGTGTATACCCAAGGCAACTACATGCAGTGTGAGGTTTTTCATGTGGCCATATCTTTCAGGTTTGAAGAACAGCAACAATTCTTGAAAGATGAACTGTCTAAAATAGCACAGAAAGAGGCGGTGATGAATGAGCTCACAAAAGCCCGAAGCCAAGAGAAACTGCAGACGAGAAGGGAAGCTGAGAAGGCCAAACTTCTGGTACGCACACACATACGCACACATGCCTGCGCACACATGCCTGCGCACACAAGCCTTATATTTGGCATCAAGCGAAGGCTTCAACCTGCCACTCATTTGTGTATTTGAAGATTTGCAACAGGTGCAGTTAATAAAAGTGGTGTCGCTGTGATTCAATTCAATGTTTGGTAATTGATATTGTAAAGTCTACATGTCTTTTTTTTAGATTTGACTCTTTATAAATCATCTTTTACTCGTACATCTCTCAAAATGGCAATAAAATAGTTGTAACTGCAGAAAATCCTAAGAACACTGTTGCATAGGGGTACCAGTATCTATGGTCTTCAAACTCCCTCTAGTGGTTAGATTTCAACATTACAAAAGACATACATGAACTTATGTTCAGTATGCATTGATTTGTTGTAGATTGAGTGACTGCGTATATTTATGCAGTATCTGTCTTAAGAGGAAATTATTTTTGGTATGTTCATCTTTTGATGTATTTCAAGTGTTTAGACTTCAAAATGTACTTTTCCCATACTTGGAACTTCGAATCGTTTTTGTCTTTTTGAATGTATGTTTTTTTAATTATCCTTTTGTGTTTTTTAGTAATATTTTTGTTTATTGTTTGCAGTCAGTCACAATGGTCATTCAGTCATTCTACACTTTCTAGTCATTTCTATTGCTAATGAGGGTTTTGAAGTACTCTATTTGGCATTTAACAATTACAGTTAATATTTAGTATTAGTTAGTTAGTAGTGATTAAATGTGGTTGGAACAAATTTATACAACTAAGCTACCAATGCTATGCCCACGGGCTATGGAGCCAGAGGCTACATGTATTTACAGACCTGGTTCCTAACACTGAACAGATAAATCAAGAGACGCTTCGACATTAAACTGAGCGTCCATTACAACAATTGTACGGAGTATATATGTTTAAAAGTAGGTTTGATTTTGATTCAACCAATGCTCTACTGTTTTTTTTTTTTTTCAGCTGGAATCAAATTTATGAACCCAGTAGTAATCAAGACAAGATTATTACAAGATTACACTTGATTTGTTGCAATTTGATTTAGGTCTGTCATTATAACACATGTTTAATGGATGACATACGGCTTCAGAATATTCTTGCTCTAAGTTGTCAATGCAAGTGAAATACAGCAGCATTACTCAACAACTTGTTTATTTCTATTTCACCATTGCATAAATCTGCTCAGTAATGTGGCTGAGTGGTTAGCACTCTCGCCTCTCAGCAATAAGGTCCTGGGTTCCAGCCTTTCTGAGTGGAGTTTGCATGTTCTTGCCGTGTCTGCTCCAGTTCTTCCTACCACTAAAAACATGTACAGAAGGCAAAAACCCTCCAGCTCTGGTAGGCATAACTCAGCCGAGCCTCAATATTTAGAGATGGGTCGCTGGCCTCTTTACTACGGCGACCACTGCTCTTGACAGAGACCCTTGTGTCAGTGAAGGAGGGATCAAATGCAGCAGACAAAATTTCCTATGAGGACAATAAAGTATTACTCTCTGGTCTTATTTGACTTGCACATATCACCAGAATGATTGACAATTGGGAGGACCAACAGTCTTGATTATCCACCCGGAAGTTGAAAATCTTCCTAAATACTTTTATCTAAGTCGAAGCAGTAATAACCATTAGGCTTTAAACCAACTCCACCACAGGTTAGTAGTGATGAAGCTTATTATGAGGTGGAAAAACTACTCAACCTTTAGTCCTGAACTTGTAGCACACCATTTGCCCTCTTGGCGGAGCTATTGCGTGAGTATTTCCTTATACTGCCTTTCAACTTTTGTTCCCCGCACTTTGGCCTGCATCGATTTTTGCCCATAAACAGCCACGAATGCGCATTAATTTGCCCGTCTCCCAGTTGTATCGGGTCAAGAGGTGATTTAGTTTCTTCTACCTAAATCACACGTCTGCGCGTCTGACACAGGCGTAAATTGGCTCTCGGGGATTGCATTTGTAATTTCTATGGTAATACTTTTAGCTTTTTTCTCCGCCTATCTTGCCCCTTTTTTTTCTTTTTTCTTTTTTACAATTTTCTTCACCTAGCTCTTCTCGCATTCTGTCTTCTCCCCCTTTCATTCCCAGCCCATCACTCTTTCCTTCCGTACCCTGGAGACAGCATTATCAGTGCAGTGCAAGCGGTAAATTGCAGCCCGAGAGTTTGCTGGAGTTGGAGATAGGAGCAGTGCAGGGGCTTGAGGTAATTGTTGGAAAGGGAGAGCTTGTTTTACACACCGTCCCCCCAACACAACACGTGATTCTCTTTTCAATTTTTTTTTATACTTCTACATCCGTCCGCCACCTCCCCATGTATGGAGATGCTGGCTTATCTCGGGCACGGCACACTCCCAGCTCTAAGAGCGAGCCGCTGGAGGGACGTCGTGAGCAGAATGACCAGTGGAGGAAGACTGGATCTACAAGTGCTGAGGGAGGGGAGGGGGGCTTGTAATTACTGCTGTGTGCGGACCAATACGTGTGCGCTCTAAATGGAACCGCTATAAGCTTGACAATGTCCACACACTACCAGACCACCATGCTCGTGTTGCCATTCTTAGGAAGAGATAAGAAAAGTTGGACTATAAGAAGAAGTTTGAAATTGTTTACATTACCAGTTATTTATAATTACATGTTTTAAACCTATTTGGTCGACTGGAAATGCAGGTTTTTTTTTATTTATATTTTGATGATCAATTTATCTGGTTTATTAATGTGGATTAACTGAAATAATAGTTTGAATCACAAAAGGTTGGTGAAATTTTTAGACATTTCACTAACTTTACACATTAGTGCATTTTAAACACATTTTCGTTTTATTCTGGGGTCAATGTGAACGTCAACGATTAATCTATCACTAAATTAACTATTTGACTAAATGATTAGTTGCAATTAATTGGTAACAGACCTATTTAACTTTTCAGAATTTCATCTTGTTTGTGTACTATTGCTAAGAAAATGTGGGGAATATAAAAACAAAAATCTAATGTGGGAGTTAAATCATCATCACTAGTTTCTGTAGCAAAGACCTAATAGCAATGACTACAACAGGTCAAATAAAGAAATCAAAGAAAATACGTTGTTAGTTTCACAATTCATGAAATATTTTGATATACAAAGATTTTTAAATATATTTTTTACCACAATAATGAAGCATTAATTATAATTTCTTTGCCAGTATTGTCCAAATCCATGTTTCCTCTGTAGTATTTGAGACTTGGATGAAGGTAGATGACTGTTGAGGCATGTTCTGGAAATCAAAAAGAATGCAGAATGATCATTACATGCAATCGATTTTTTTCTTAGTTTACTTTGTGTTTTGTACCCGAGAGCAGATCAAAGTAATGCGACATGTGGAAAAATAAATAATAAATATAGCGATCGTTCATGAAGTGGAGTAATAAGTGGTAACAGCTGATTTGCCCTGTGCCAGTTATTGAGAGTAGGATTATTTGAGGATGAAAAAGAAGCGACAGAGTTCTTTGAAGGGTAAAGACGAGCACTAAAGCTGAGGCGTGGATGAATAGGACTCAAAGCTTCCTGTAATTCAGATAAGATGAAGGGGGAAGTGACATTTCCTGGAATGTCACAAGAGAAGGAGGATGTGACGACGACTGCAATAGTTGGGATTAAATGACCATGATGCTGTTTGTGAAGGGAATTAGCTCAATTCAGACGATGCATTTGAACAGGCGCAAGAAACTGCTTCACTGCAAACATTTTCAATAGGTTTTGCTGCATGTGACATGAACTTCACCTTTCTCCCTTGAAAGATATTGTGAGTCTAATGTTTGGATTCTAGACTTTTTAGGGAGATGCTATAATTGAGCATTCACTGTGTTCGGCAAGAGTAATGTCTATTGAATCAGAACTTTTAGTACTCGAAATATCAAAATAATTCAAGTCACAGCGGTTGCCATTTTGTATACTAGAATTGGGAAAAAAAATTGTTTTGAAAGTATGATATTTGTCAAGCATTTTTAGGCTTGTTGTGGAATTTCTGCGCAAACCGAGAGCAAAAATAATGTAAACAACAAAGAGCTGTTTTATGTTCAGTGAGGTTTTTTTCCCCCTCATTATTCGTTAGAAATTTTACCTCTTAAATTTCATGTAAAAGAAGATTTGTTTATTTTGTTGGTAGTTATGACTTTCATTAGCAATTAGGACAATGAAAAGTTTCACGTTTTTGGAACATATCCATTTGTATTACTGGAGAAATGCACTGTTCTAATAGTCAAGTCAAATTTTGCACTCTAAAACAAAACATTCCATTTTACACATAAATTATGTATCTAAGCATTATCACTCTCCAAGTTGAAGGATGGGTGAAAGATAAAGGAAAAAATATAATATAACAAAAATCAGTTATATGCTTTGCCCAAGTCATGCATCACTAAATTGGGGTTTTCAAAACACAATCCCTAAGAAACCACAATATTGAAATAAAAGAACAACCAACCCCAAGTACGCTTATCCACATGTGCTGCTCTCCACACATTGCATTCAAAACACAATATAGATGATCTTTGCCTTCTTGTGGAGGTCCCCATTCATTGGTACTCTCTAGTCAGCGATGGGTTACGGAGGACAAAAGGCAGAGATTGAGGTGGCTTCCTGTCTTCCAGCATGGGCACAGCACAGTATTCACAATAACACGGCACAGCCTTCTCTATTCTTCTTTTGATCCCACCACCACCGCAAGATCTCAGCCCTCAGTCATCGAGAATCGGCTTTGTTAATGGCAAATCTTCCACAGATTAATTTCAAAATGAGCAGGGACTGTAAAGAATGGAATAATAGGAACTAGGGAGTTAAAAGGAATTTTCTCTTATTCTCATGTGTTAATGGCCTTTTGGAGCTGCCTGAAAGCAGAAAAAGGTTGTAAGTCACATTAGCATATGGTACATTTCTGGCTTTGTCTGAAATATTAAATGGCCTTTAACTTCCTGATGGCGTTAAATCTATTCATATTTTTGTCCTATGTCACTATAGGTTTAGTAAATGTGGCCTAAAGTCTATGAATATAGAGCATAATATGAATTCAATCTATTCTTCTAAACCAAATTGTAAAATTGGTGACATTGGCTTTCAGATTCTCGAGTTGTTTCAGAAACTTGAGAACAGATGAGAGAATTTACTTTGCCAGACAATGAACAACTGAATATAATCAGTAGTTTGAAAACATAAGAATTTTTTTTTTTTTTTCGTCTAATTCACCCACTAATTTTAAAATGATTTATGCATGTTTGAGTAATTTACAGGCCTATATACATCAGATGAAAGAACCATGTATCTGTATGAATAAATATGACATAGCTGGCATGTTTTCACAATACAGACATGTAGAGTAATGTTTAAAACTGGGGTAACCTACTTTTTGTTTTCCCAACAAACAACAAGTCTTGTTTAAGTATTATTTTGTGAACAAATCAGACCACTAGATTCTGTCTTTATCTAATTTGTTTTATTCTTTACACACAGAGAACTGAGGGGGTCTGGAACTTCTTGTCCAGTGATAGAACCACACTGTTTCTGGCGCTAGGAAGATTGCCATACTTATTACACGTTAGGCCCAATACATGAAATAGAGTAAAATTGGGAAATGTTTTTGGTATTACAAATGTGTCTAAAGGACCAACCTTTCATCAATTTTCTGTAATTATTGCTGTGAGAAGCTGAAGGACGGAGGTTTTGCGGCAAGAATCAAAACATCAAAGCCTGCAGCCGTTCACCCTTCTTCATATTCTCTGCCATTGTGTCAGAGTGGCTTTGCATTTTCCCATTTTTCCCCTGTTTTATTTTGTCAAAAGCGTGTTATATTAGTGGAAATTAACCAGAATGTGATGGGGCATGACTCCAATCTTCCTTTATATGACACTAGAGGGCAACAGAAGCATGTAATTTATTCTGATCAGCTTCTACCTATCCCCTGTCTCTCAGCGTGTGAACGAGAATGGTGAAAATATCTCATCGTGAATCCAGTCACATTTGTTTTCTCGCCGGATCATCATGTTCATCAACTCCTTATGCGCTCAATGACCTTTCATGATCACGCCTTTAGTTTGATTTCTCAACAAGTGTTTTGTAGAGTGCGGAAAAATAATGTGATTTCAAATACCCAGAGTTGATGTGAAGCGGGAACATGTCGTAAGCCAATTATTCTATGTTCGTCTAACTTCAATTGCCCCCCCGAAAAAGTCATTATCACATTTTTATTTCCTCACCCCAGGTTAAGGACTAAAGTTGGCTGTACTGCTGAAGAAGTCCAAACTAATATTGTGTGCAAACAATTTGAAATTATATTATCCATTTCCATTTTGAATATTTAAGGTACAAATGAACATATTCCCCTAGGGTTGTCAACAGCATCAGCAATCCGATATCAATCAATTGAGTAAATAGATTTGAGTACTGTAGTATAAATACCAAACAATTTATATAAATGTGGAACAATGTGACTGGAATAAAAATACTTTTTAGTGTCATTGAAAAATTCTACTACTATAGTTTAAATTATATCTGTCAGCCAAAATGTCTTTTATGCTAAACACAGGCACAACTATATATTATTCTGCTATGAATCCCTTCTGGGTAAAATTGGAATTTCACTGCTTTGTGTGGAGTGAGAGACAAATGCCCAGACCAATTCTAAAACGCTTTGTGACTGTGGTCTTTGAAAGGCGCTAAATAAAGATTTCTTTCTTACTCTCTTATAATTCTATTCAATTCAATACTTTATTTCGGACAAAAGAGTAAAAGGTCCATACCAGAAGACATACAAAAAACACATTTTAAAAAACAAAAAACAAGTCATTTCCTTTATAGGCTCTGAAGCCACTGAGTCCATATTCTGGAGAAATAACACCAGTATATGGACTCACTTACTTGCTTGCTTACCTACCTACCTACTTTACTGACCTACCTATATAAGTTTATTTAACAATAACCTTTGCAGTATCTAAAAGGAGTCTATTTTTTAGTCCCAAAATGAAAGTTGTATAAACCCTTTCTAGGTACACGTACACCCATCAATCCCAACATCAATCTTCACTTTCCCCATCGCTCGCTGACTATAGGGGCCAAATGTCAACCGCGATCCTGGCAAGTTGTGCGTTCCCATGTTGCACCCACACGCCTGATAGAAGTGGGATCCCTCTCGTAGGTTGGAGGGCTTTTCGATGGGCCCCACTGGAGACCGTGCAGATGTTGGTTCTGATTGGACAAACCTCTTGTTTATACCTAAATCCATGTAATCAGCTGGAGCTTCAGTGCCAGCGGAGCAACAGAGACATTTCTCATTGAGAGCAGAGTGGAACAGCTGCAGTCAGACACACACCTGCCTTCCACGCACCAATAGGAGCGGAGCGCGTGGAGCCAGATGGGGACACGCTTCATTATAGGGATACATAGAAGTCGCTGAATGGCTTGATGTTTCCCCATGTACTCCTTTGACTGCTTATTTACGTAGACATATGGTAACACACAGCTCTGAGCTATTTGTAAAGTAAAAAAGATAAATGACTGTTGTTACCAAGTGTTTGTGTCTATAAAATCTAGCCTGTATTTTTACTTCAATATCAGACTAACTAATGTGTATCATATGCTGCACAGTAATATTAGTTTGCTTACAAACTACTGCATCCTTAATGGGAGCATACACTGTATATCCTAAAATGTATAAGATTAGTTGAATGATTTTTAGACATGATTTCCAGCACTGTTAGAATTCTGTTTGATTCTCGCATCTGTGTTGGCAAATTGACAACTTTGTAAGGTCCACAAAGACATCTGCTGTTGTGTTTTACAACTGTACAAAATTGAATTGAATAGAATAGGGGACTGAATTTAAAGTGAAAGAAAAAATCTGTAAATCTGTAAAAAGATGCATTATGCAAAGTTGTATTGTTTTTTTTCTCATCAAAGACATATTTGTAGTTGTTTGCCCCTTTTTGTCTTAATGCCCTTTTAATGAGTTGTAGCACTTATCATAGTAATCATCAAAATAAAAATAATTCACTTTTTGCAGGGCCAAAAAAATGCCGGATTTTTCACACTGACCTTTTATGTTGATGCTATGAATTCAGTATACAATTCTCATGTCCTAAAGAATAATTTTCTTACTGTATAATCTTTTGAGATATACCCATTAGCACAAACAGGCACCGAAGAGAGTGACACATGTTTATTGCAAAGAAGACTGGGCATGGGAAATCACAAGCCTTGTAGGGTTAAATGCAGAGTAAAATGTTCAGAGAGTGGAAAAGGCGGGGATGTGGAGAAATGACAGGTTTTGGAGATGTGGAGATGACTGCAGAGTGGCACTGAAGGAAATAGAAGGAAGAAGGTGAGAGGAGAATGGGATGGTGGGGGTTGAAGTATAGATAAGACAGCTGTTGTATCAGTAATTGTAATCTGCAGGAAGTGACATGGCTACGCATGTAAAGCCATTAGGCACCTAGTGTGCACTGTTCTAAAGGTGGCATCCCCCTCGCCGTGCTGTTAGATGGTGGAGCGAAAGGAAGAAAAAGGATTAACAAACATTTGCCTCTGAACAAAAGCAATGCACACAGAGACACACCTTTTAATTCCAGGGTTTATGATTTCCAAACTAAAGAACAAGTTGACCGTTTAAATTTTGGAAAGCGTGAAAATATTAGTGCTGTTTTTCTAAAAAAGTGTTAAATGTAAAAAAAATGTGCGTGGAAATTTTCGGAACATTTAGTCAGAGGCTCTTACAAATACAAATAAATAGTATGAATACATGTGTTTGATCTGCTGAACCTAGTGCATTTCTACAAGAATAGCTATGGAATTGTGAAAAGTTAGAATTATTAAACTGTTTATGTGGATGGTCAAGTCGGCATCATTTTTTAGTTTAGTTTTTTTGTTTATAAGAGACAAAACCCATATTGTCCTATTTTCTTCCAGGATACAAGAAAGCCACAATACAAGTGCATTGTACCAATCTGATAATTGCGGATAATTACAGAGCGCTAATTTTTTGCCTTGCTGAAAGCTATGCGTTAAATATACAGGGAGGAGTAAGTAAAGTGAGGGGGAGAGATTGTGATGGGAAATCGACTGCTGTTGCTATCAGATGGTTAAACGATCTACAATCAGCCCACGGGAACAACTCTCATACACAGTGTATTCATCCATCCAAGCATGGCAAAGAGAGGAACACTGGCAGGCACTGTTTTTCCCATCACTATTGTAGTGATGCTCCTTACTACTTTTTTCTTTCTTTTTCATATTTATTTTCCTTGCCGATGCAGGAGGGTCTGTTAGACTTAGCGGTCTAACAAGAAGGACTGTGGTGATGATCCAGGACACTCTAATAACATTTATGAACATTTATCAACATTTATGGACATTGATCTCTCCCTATGGAACAATGCCTATGAATTCTATATTTTTTGTGTCTTAAATGTTGATTCTCTGATCTGTGTTGGTGATTTTAACGGTTCTGTTAAGTCCTCTGAGCTGACTACTGTTGTGATTTAGGGCTATACAAGAATAAAGTGAATTGAATTGATTTGAAATGTGCTAACCTGATAGCTTGATAATTATCTTAGTCTAATTTAAGGTACGAAATACTGCAGCTACATTGCTTAAATTGTTTCTTGTTCCTAAATGTTCTGTTTCTTTTTCTTTCTTCAAAGGTTCTAGTACCCATACATTTCAAAGAAAGTATAATGGTAATGTTACGCTTGTTAAAAAAAATACACATATCAGCTTTTTAAATTGCATCAATAGTAATGAAAGAATTACTATTGTTACAAGTGCCTGTGGTCTGCTTCCATGATCTTGTGCTGTACCAGGACTGAAGCAAGGTACCATAACAAACCAGACAGGTGGACCATCAGGCCCATAATCTGTATATAGTGCAGATGGACAATATAAGTAACAGGTTTTAAAACTCTCTTATGCCTCAGTCCAAACAACTGCTAAATGACATCAGGTGATTATGTAATTGTTTCAACCTGTTTATATGTGTACACTGACTGTGTTTTATGTTATATCTCTATATGTGGGTCCTACTGACCTTCTGCTCCAAGACACATTTCATGAGATAATAAACAAATCTGAATCTGATTCAAATAATATGCCCGATATCTACAGAGTATGTGGCAAAATGTCCTTCATCTGTAAGGTAAATACTGCAATCATG
This sequence comes from Knipowitschia caucasica, assembly GCA_964034765.1. NCBI lineage: Eukaryota > Metazoa > Chordata > Actinopteri > Gobiiformes > Gobiidae > Knipowitschia > Knipowitschia caucasica. The sequence continues at coordinate 6,442,149 of OZ035827.1, read as the reverse complement.
TGCAAGGTGCAATACTGCAACTTCAGAATATCCACTGAATTTCACTTTATATCTACTTATAACCTCACTAATTACCCTGTCCTATATAACTTTGCACTATATATTTATCAGATTAGATTAATAAAGATAATTAGATCAAATATAGCAGCTACTTATTTTGTATATTTTGTTCTCTGTTTGTTCTGTTACTACTGTCCTGTATGTGCTCTGCAAAATTGAAACTTCTCCACTGCGGGATGAATGAAGGATCTGTTATCTTTAAAAAAGCATGGGCATTTTACTTACAAAATTGAATGAGGCTTTGGAGAAGAAGAACCATTTGAGCTTCATTTAAGCTCAATAGTCAAGCTATAAAGTTTGCAAATATTTTTTATCCTACTCTTGCTGTGGATTCTTAATATTTCGCAGAGCTTTTATATGATCTTTTCTAAGCTTCAACATGCTCTGCGAGTTGTTGTCATGTCCCCGGAATAATGTAAAATCCCACAATCACAACTGAACATTGCGAGCGAATGTAGTGTCACGCCTGGCTGCCTCTTATCTAGTGTGGCCCCAGACCAGTCCCTGGAGAAACACCCAGGGAGTCATCAGATTCAGTCTACACTGTCTCCTCCAAGACGCAAATTAAACCTGGACTGACATAAAGGAGCTCGAACCAAACAGAGCTTTAATTAAATTTGCTGTCTCGTCCTAATCCCCCCTAAACTTGAGCAGATAGCAGTCTAACGTCACGCTAACACACTTCCTCTCATTGTTCATTAGCATGCAGCAGTGGTAGCCTTCACCTCTCCCTTCAAACAGCCCTCTTTCTTTGTCTCCCCTTGGTTAAGGTCTGTTTATGAACCTCTTACCATGTGTTCTGATTTGATTTGGTGTGTACGATCCTTTGATAATTATGACAAATCTTCGCCAATTTTGTTCAAAGGCTAGAGGATGACCAAAGGATTATTTTAAGGTCTAAATTAATTTAACATATCATTGGTTAAATTAAGGTATTCTAATCATTGTCTTACAAGCCAATAAGGCTTCATGAGCACACCAGGAATGAGTAAAGAGCATTTAGGCAGAGGGGTAGGGAGACGTGTTTGTACCAGAATTTTGATAGTTGTAAAAACAAATTGAAGTACTGTATTCTTGGGTTTCATATGACGTCAGGGCAGTGGCGCGAATAACAAACGTAGGACAGGACGTGACGTACCCTGGCGGTGCAGTCTGCCGGGTTTATACACGGAGATATAGTAGAAGAAGAAGCGCTGTCAAAATGCCAGCTTTTTGTGCGGTGTACGCTTGTAGCAACCGCACAAATGGAGAGAAAGACAAGAGTTTGTTCATGTTCCAACTGTGGTCTCATATAAAGGAGTAGACTTTGAAAAAAATCCCTCGAATGAGGCGGGCGAGGTGGATCAAGGCTTTCCCAGATAAGCGCCCCCTGCAGGCCACCCCAATGAAAAATGCCCAAAATCAAGACTCTTTGAGAAATATTTTGTAGTACTCCCTTAGAATTGAGTGTCCCCCTCCCAATTAAGACTGCTACAAGAGCCGTACACCGCACAGGATGACAGCCTTTTGACTCCAAAACACTCTCGCCTCTCAGCAAGGAGGTCCTGGGTTCGAATCCCGGTCGGGACAGGGCTTTTCTGAGTAGAGTTTGCATGTTCCCCCCGTGTCTGCGTAGGTTTCCTCCGGATGCTCCGGTTTCCCCTACCACAAAAAAAAAAACCTTGCACGATAGGTATGAATGTAAATGAGAGAGTGAATGGATGGTGTTGATTGGGAGCTGATGGTTCAGTGTGTTCGGCGACTCGCTTCCGTCATCACCGTGTGTGGAATGATTGGAGCAATATCTGAACTCTGAACATGGTAAAGCGCTTTGTGTGACCTTGGTCTGTAAAATGCGCTATATAAATAAACATTACTTACTTACTTACTTACATGGTTTTCAATGGGAGCAAAACTGTCCCACCTCTGCTCATTCGCCCCCTACTGGCCAGTTTATAGAAATCCAAGAATATGTTTTGTCATGTCCAAAGACCCAGCAGCATTATTCATGACTATTGCTTGCCAGAAGACCGTTGCCACATTTGTTTTCGTAATCTATAAACTAAAGAATGAAACTGGCTTCACATGGAAACTTGCATATCTGAACCTAATATAATTGAAAGACATTCAACATTTTGAGACTACGAGACTTTCTCTTCACCCTTTGTGGCTGCAGCATCAGTACTGTGTTTGCTTTAATATTGACTGGCATTAATTTGTAGAGCAGCAGATGTGAAAGATGCGACATCTGGCTATAGTTCAGGGGAGTGTGTGACAAACTGCCACTCTCTTATCCACTCCATGTACGGAACTTTGTCACATGAACATAAACTATCAAAAAATGTCGACATTTTTCAAGAGAGGGTTGTTACCTTGTCTAACCTGCTCAGATGGAACAGCAGGTGTTGACATCAGAACTTTGTATTAATTGTACACATTTTCTCAATATCAACGTGCATCATTTATTAATATAAGCCTCTGTTAAAATGTCACTTTGAAGCCTCATGATCAAAGCTCTTTTTCTACACGCAGTTCTCATACTTGTCTCTCCAAGTACAGTCACCACTTGGTAAAATAATTGTCCTCATGTAACACCAAAATTGCCTATAGCTATATTTGTTATACACTGTATTAAATCAAAAGAGACATTTCACTGTAATCCAGAAAATAGAATTGGGCCCAAAGACCAAGATCCCTGATTGTGTTTGAGCGCTAAAGAAGATGTACTTTTGGCTTCATGTTGGTCCTTCAGGTTGAAAAATAGATTCGCTATTTCAAATTGGCATTTTCCATTCTTGAGTTTGAGTTCTTTGCACATTGTGGAACTCTAAAGCTGCGCTGGCACAACTACGGTAATCTATGATGTAAATGTCACCTGAGAGGTAAACTTATTAAAAGCAATTAATAAGCAATAACAAATAGCAATAAAATCAAAGCGATACCTCTTTGCAAATAACAAGGAGCTGGAATGTGGTGAAAGTAAAACGTTTCTTCTTTTAGCAGAAATGTTTTAAGCCTAGGTCTTCCTCTCATCTTATCAAGATTGTTTTTTAAAGCTCCCGAAGCTGCTTGGAGGTGTGGGTGGTTATCGTGCCCTCTTTATCTGTGCTTTCCTCACAGCACTTCTCTGGCCTTTGTGACGATTGCTGTGCTGATACTATACACATACAACTCTTAAAGTGCACTCGTCCTTGGACACTTGTATGAAAGGTTAATAGGAAAGTGTATTTGATGTTTTTTTATGACGTTCGAACAAGAACAATTTCTACAGTTTTTCACTCAAAGCTCAGCTGAAACATTGAAACTCGGATCCTTAGACTTTTGTAAAAACCTTTTGTTTATTTCTGTAATATACCTTTACAAAAAGAGTAATGACAAAGAGAGTAAATACAAACATAACACTTATGGATGCTCGAAAAGGAGTGGGAAGAAGTAAACACTTATGTAATCCCACCCCTAATTACTTCAGTCATTACAAAGGTAAAGTAAAGGCTTCCTATTGGCTCCAACGTAAATTTAGCACAGATTGCAATATCTTAAACATCTTGATCATAAGCAAAATAAGTTTTGAGAATGTCAACAAAGGACAAATGTAAGCCCTATGAGGGCAGACAACTGCATGCAACAAATAACAAAAAATACCTGTCTGCTGCTGATGCCTCCTGGTCTTCATCACACTTCTGCAGTGACACAGGCTGAGTGTATCCATGCCATGCCACATTATGACAAATATTCAAGCTAAATGGCTCACGTTTCTCAGTTTAGAATTGTTTCTATAAGCCTTAATAATTAAACTCTAACAAAGTCCTGACATATGACAATTTGCATGCCATGAGTCCATATCATGTGTTAGTTTCACATTATAAGTTGTATTACAGAAATAAAATAACTGTTTGCTATACAATGGTCCCTTGTTTGTCGCAGGGGTTACATTCTAAAAAATAACTTGCATTAACCAAAATCTGTGAAGGAGCAGCTATTTGTATTAAGGCCATAAAACCCTTCACCACACACTTTCAGTTTCATCTATATGCTACGCTTTACTTGTATTAACTTACTGCTAATGGCTGTGTTCTGTTTCCTGTCCCATGTAGACTGCAGATGATATAGAAGTAATGGTAAGCTGTTTTCCTTAACTTAATTCATCTTCATTTCCCCATGAAATAAAATGCAAAAGCCACAACGCTGAATGACTTTTTTTTATTTTTATTTTTTTTTACATCTTCCCCGACATTTAATCCAATAGTTTGTATTTACTGTATTTGTTTATTTTCAAATTGATTGATTCATTGGGTTAAAGGTGTTTTGTTTCAGCAAATCAACCTTTTTTAAACATTCCTTGTGCTTGATTAAAATCTAACTACTATTTGATACAATGTCAAAGTGTAGTTCATGAACCTGAGCCGCCTATTTGCAACATTAGATTTGATAAGATCATTTTTCTAATTACTTGATTTGTTAAATTTGCAGATCTTTCTTTTCATTGATAATTATTTTACGTTTGTCACTTGTATTTTGCGAATGTAATTTGACAAAAAGAAAGTACTGAATTGTCTCCAAGAACTTTCTCAATAGCAAATCATCACAAAAATGATACCCTTGAAAAATGAAATATGTTTTTCTCCTCCATACAGGTTCATAACTGCCATCTTTTCACCTTTTCATTGCATGATGTTTTCATTTTTCACCTTGACTATTTTATCGATGGAAAGCACTAAATAGTTCAAGAGTTCCAGAGTGCACAAGGTTGAAACAGCGAAGCCTCCTCCACACTGCAGCGTCCTTCAGCCTCAGATGAAAAATGTACAAACGCAATATCTCTTAAAGCCAGTACAAAACATCCCCTGCACACGGTTTTTACAAATACAAGAAATCATCTGCAATCATCCTTTTGTCATGCTTTCAGACCCAAACACATTTCTCTTGGGGCTTGTCATTTTTCCAATTTACAGCTTTTTATTTAATCACTCCTTTGTGTGCCTGCCAAATTCTCGTCATTTTGAATGAATATATTTAATGAAGATAATTAATTCATTAGACTGATTTGAGCATAAGCTGACAAACCACACAAAGATGTTTCTGTTTTGTTATTTTTTGTATATACACCCACAAGAAGTCTATTTTTTCACTTGTATGAGGGCATGTACTGACTGTCTTGCTATTTATTAGATCGGCCTCGCTGATACGGTGATAACATTCAGATTGTGATGAGGTTTCTCTAAGGATGTAGCCTGGTGAAGCCACACCTACTTATTTACCTATTTATTTGTTGCAATTTTGCATGTTGTGCAGCACTTTGGAAACTGCGTGTTTATGAAATGTGCTATATAAATAAAGTGGATTGGATTGGATTGGATTACTTCCCATTGATTAAAACAATACAAGGAGACGAGAATGAAGGCCATACCAGTGATGATCAAGCCTGCTCTTAGCCATCCGTAAACTTCAAAAATTATCATTTCTTACATGTACGTCTGGGTCTGGGCGACAGTTGGTAGAGCAATGGCCTTTTGGCCTGAAGGGTGTGGGTTCGAGCCCACCACAAGGCCTACTTCACGACTCCCACTGATTTCTGCTGTCGTTGTGTCCTTGGGCAGGCCCACTTTGCCTAAAGCCCCCACTGAAAGATCAAGGCTCCTGTGGACTCATCACCTGCAGGAGTTCCAGTGAGGGGCTGGTGCTATTTGTACTGGGTGCAGCTCTGACTGCCACCCCCCTGACCCAGAAATGGATTAAAGACCTTATGCCGGGTTTAAAAAAAAAAATTGTGGATATCAAAATTGCATGACAATGTCGATCTGAAATAGATTCTGGCAAAAAAAAATCCTATATTTTATAAAAAGAACTTGCTCTAACCTGTGTGTGACGTCATAGCGGGTAACGCCCATGCATTGAAAACCATGGATCTATGCCACAGGACTGCCTTTTCTCTCTTCTCTCCACTGATGCCCAACACAATACTGCACTCTACAGGTGACAATTGCTCACTACACATAAATTGCCGTTTTGAGAGTGAAAATGTGTCTGAGGTGGGATTTGAACCTCAGTATCTGGATTGGCATTCCATCTACACAAACACTGGACTATCTCAGTGCCAACAAAGTATTATAATCTAGTAGTAATGTTAGACTCGCTGTACACGGCCTTGTCATCTTGAATATCCGCGTAAAAAGAACGAATACCAAATTGTAAACAACTTACAGCGTTGAAACGTACCCGCTCTGACGTCACCAAGGGCTGTGAAGTTTTTTCGTCTCTAAGGGCGTTGCTATGGGGTTATTTCGATTTGGGGGGATCAGACAAAAAAAACAACAACTGATTTTGAAACCTTTAGTAGTTCTCTTCTAATATAAAATGGTATTAAAACTGTATTTCTAAATAAATCAAACCCGGCATAAGGTCTTTAAGGGGAAGAAAATGGATGGATGGATGGAAGTCTGGGTCTGGTCCTAGTGGCTGCAGTTATCTCGGTTGTATCCGATCCAACCAATCAGCGAACGGGGGAGGCGGGTGTTGTGAGCAGGTATCAGGGACGTCAACAGTTGTCGGGTTCTGTTAGTGAAAAGATGCTAGTTGCTAGATGCTAGGCTATATGCTTGTGACTCATTTCCAATCTTTTCAATCTGCTAAAATAGTTAACCCCTCCTACTTGTTAATGGAGCGGAGCCAATCCAGACCTTAGTACGAAATGAAATTTCTACGATGGTGTGTTGAGACCAGGCTAGTAAATCATCAGATTTTGTATGGATTTTCTGTCTATGCTCAAACAAGGACTTTTTAACTATTCCCTCCATTGGCTTTTTTATGTACACCCGTTTAAATAGTTTGAGTGATGTCAATCTGTGATTGTTGTTATTGAATTGAATTTTGACTCCAATAATCCAAATACTGAAAGATTGACACCCCTGATGTAAATAACACTTAACTTTCCATTTGCAACACATTGGTTATTTTTGCATAAATATTCCATTGTGCACAGTAGACGACAAAACACATACGACAACAAAGGAAAACACAAAGTACACTGTGATCTTCCACAGTGACAAAAATCAACCAATTAAAGTGCCCTGTTCAGTCTTAGTACAGCTTGTGGAAAGAAACTGGCGAGACGTCCTGCATCTCAAGGATATCTCTCTCTAGAGCAAAGAAGCTGGAACATGGCTTTCCCAGTGTGGTCAGAAGAGTCATTGATAATTTGAAGAGCTTTGTTTTGCATTGCTCATTAGGTTTGACACATCTTCAGACACTATTTATTAGGGCTGTCAAACGATAACACATTTTTTGTTGATTAATCGCACAGTAATGGTGAGTTAACTCACGATTAATCACATTTTTAGCATTCTATTTCAAATCAGTCCTATTGAAGTTAAATGAGATTATCAAATATAATGACACATTGTCATTCATAACAAATGTACTTAAATCTGTTAGATTTGCTCACAACCTCTTGCATTTGGGCACAACCAAAATGAGCTATTGATGAAAGGGGGAAATTTACGTACCCCAGCTTTAATTCAGCGTTTCAGTTTAGTTTAGTTTCAGGAGGAGACACGGACACTTTAGCGGAGTATTTGCGTGCACAGGTCACGCACAGGTTGCAAAGACACGAACACAACATGCAGACAATAGTTCTGTGGCGTGTTTGGTCTTATATGACCATGTTACCGCGGCGCCATTCACTCACAGCCGCTCACAGCCGTGTTGTTGTTAGCGGCTCACAGCCAGAGCGGCCGCGGAGGAGGCGGACTTCAGTTCACAGCAAACAACAGCCCCGCGGTCACGCGCGTATTCTCTTAAAACTTGAATTCCCAGAGGGAATCTCACACGCAGCATTGTAAATGTAATTAACGTGAGTTAACGCGATAATTTTGACACCCCTACTATTTATACTTAACTTTCATTATGTTCACGAAAGTAATTGCAAGATGTTGCAGTGAGTGCTCAAGTCTATTGCGCATATTTATGATAAGATAAGATAGACTTTATTGATCTCACACAGAAGAAATTTCCTTTTTTTCTGTCCGTCAGTTACTGCTCCCAGTGCTGCAAAAAATAAATACATGTAAACCATACGATGTGACCCTGCTGATTTCCTGGAGACTGAGTTGAAGACTGAGTGAAGACTTACACTTCACTCAACTTTATGCCAACAATGATCAACATTTTGAGATAAAATTTTCACCATAATTTTCAAAGACCTTCTTTAAAACTAGACACAATCTCATTTTGTCTATTGTAGTTGAGGTATTGCTATGATGATTATTGCAGCCTTCACAACTGGTAGCCGACTAAATACTTTTTTGACCCACGGTAGGTTGTGTTTAAAAAAAAACATGGTGTACAAAAGGTCTCTATTTTGGGTGGACACCTGTGTCTTTGTAGGGTTGCATCTGTGCCGTACTCCTCCATTCCCAGATGATGGATTAAACAGTGCTCTCTAAAGCCTCTCTGTAGCCCAAATACGCTTTAAACCTTTCCCCAACTTAATTTCTCTGACCTCTCTAGTGTCTTCTTTGGAATTGTTAATCTTGTTTAGTGATATTCGCTTATCAATACAATATTGATTTAGATCTCCTCCTACCTTATTATTGGTGATTATGCAGAACTCTGCAGTCTAACTAAACTAAACTCACCTAAAATTGTGTGTTTTTTACTTAGTTAATGCCCCTCAAGTGAGCATGAAAATCAGAAGCTCCTTTTCCCATTATGCTTATTGCAAAAATAACATTCGGTTGCCTTTTATCAAATGTGATCTGTCAAAAACCTCTTTTAAGTCTAAACTAAAGACCCGCTTTTTGGGACGTTCCTACCCTCACATTATGGAGAAACAACTGACAGTCTTTGTCAGTTGTTTGTGTCACCTTTGTGAAGCACATTGAGGTGTAGTCCTGCATAAAATGTGCTATATGAATTATATGTATTTTTTCTTCCATGAACTTACTGCTTCAGCGTAGTTGAATCCCACAATTATCAATATGTGTCAAAATAACTCTGTTTCCTAGATACTGTAGATACTGCTTCCTCTTGACGTTTTAATTACTGCAGTGCTCAGTTTCATGTCTGTGAAACTGCATAAAACCCTAAGTTTTCAGTTGGACAATTATGGTGAAAGTGGCTCAGTTGGTAGAGCATTGGCCTTGGCCACAAGACCTTCTTCACCGACTAAGTTGTGGATCAGTGATCCACTCATCCACAAATCAGTGGATCACCGACCACTGATTTTTGCTGTTGTTAGGTCCTTGGGCAAGACACTTAACCCCACTGCCTGAAGCCCCAGCTGAAAGATTAAGGCTAGGCGACAGAGCTGCCTCCTGTGGACTCACCACTTGCTGGAGGATCAGTGAGGGGTTGGCGCTCTGGTAATTAGGTGGCGGATGATTTCCACCCCCACCCACTCAGAAATGGACAAAGGGGAAGAAAATGGATGGATGTCTACATATATATATTTATTTATTTGAATTAGACTATTTCATTATTTCTGTGGTTATTGTTTAAACGGGTTTAAATCACTCACTTTCACATTTTTAATTATTTGTGATTAATTGCCTGTGCCTTGAATAAACATTAATGCTATAATAACTGCGTTTGTGTTTCAGGCTCAGAAGCTTCAGAAGAAGGACTCGCAGCTGAAAGCCTTAGAAGCCTTTTATAAAGCGCAAATCACACAACTGGAAAAGAGGGTACGTCACTCATGCACCTTCAGCAAAGTCTTCCCATATACATCTAATACTTATTGGTTTACTTACTGTATGCAGTATGCAATATATCTGCAGTAAAAAAGGGAGAACCAAACCGTTAATATGGTATAATTTAATAGTTTCACCTTTGTACTTTTTACAAACAACTTTTCTCTGATCCATTTCTACCTTTTTGCTTTTTTTTCATAGATTAAATAAAAACAGCAAACAAAAACAAACACACAGGTCAAGGAAAACTTAAGCAAACAAAAACTCAAATAGATTAATACTTAATAAACTCCAGAGATTTACTCTAGAGACTGAGCATGCTCGCCCACTGGACATGAATGCGTGCCATGGACAATGGTTAACCAGTGATGAGGCTTTCAACGGCTAGCAACCATCTTCTTTGCCGCTGTTAGGCCAGGAGAACCCCTGGACACTCCCAGACTATGTGGAAGTAAGTCCCTAAAGAAAATGCATGGCCGTACATTTGTATCTGTTTTACATATCATGCTAATAAAAGCATAGAAGGAGTCAATGAATCCTGTGTAGAAAGTTTAGATGGATGTTTATGTTGATGTCTGTCCCGAAGAGACATCAGGTCTGGAATATTTGTCATCTCAGATTTAAGTGTATTGGGAAATTGTCTATTCTAAATTATAAGAATATATTTTAAACCACCCCTGCATGTACAGTACAGTATGTTTTATAAATAAGACAACCTTTTTCTATTGTCTGAAAAGTGTGTTACCAAAAAGCATTTTACAGTTGTTTATTCACATGAGTAGAATAGCACACAGTGTATAGGTAAATGCATAAAGCAGATGAATGGTTTGTAAGAGGACATGGATTAAAGGAGGCTCTAGCTTCTCCAGAGAGCCCTTAGCATCCTTTCATTTCCTTTCATGTGTGCGTCTGACATTTAGTGAGGAGGAAAGGTGCAGGAGGTGTGGCGCAAGTGGTTAAGTCTCTGCCTCAGCGGGCTCCTGCAGGACGGACCTTTTACCGAGATTCTCCTGAGAAAGCACTGCCGCTCTTTTTAAATGGAAAAGACCTTTACAAGTTGCCCATGTGTGTTATGCCCACCTTAACATGGCTAATGCATGAAGGTTCTCTAATGGGTGTTAGAAGGAGGTGGAATTGTAGAGGACAACTTGCTAAGTCATGGTTTTCTGTCTGTTTCATGCTAACTAGTTCTACTGTTGCAGCTGTTAGATTTCACAGTTCATGCAGTGAAAAAAAATCAAGGTGCATACAATTATTACGGTTTCTATACGGTGTCTATGACTCTTACAGATTTGACCTATACATCAGATTTAAAATACTGACATTGCATCTTTCTAGTCACTAAACTCCACTAATGGAACCTGTTACTTCTAACGGGCTCATGCTGTACTTACCAGTGTTCAGAAATTCTTAATCCAAAGTGAAACTTTTGGTTAATTCTGCTAATTTTTCTCAAACACCAGACAATCCCCCGCACCACGATTCTCACCAACCTCCAGAGTATTTCCGTTTTGATTGAGTCAGCGTGGATAAACATTTGTTACCTCAATGAGCAGTTTGGGGCCACATTGCTCACACATGAAGACCCTGGTGTCAGATGCCGTGCTGTTGATCTTAGTCTCATTAGTAACAGGCTGGGTTTGCAGAGCGAGCGGAGACTGGCAGCTCGGCATACGGCTGCCACAAGCTGTGTTTGCAGAGGAGCTTAGGATGTTTGCCGGCAGAGCGGGCTTTGTGGGCATGTGATGGAGCAGCAGACAGACGGGCTGAGACTGTATATTCAGAAGCAGCAGAACTGTAAATGTATGCATGGGTGTGTGTTTTCACAGGACACAAGACGATCCACATAAACCTGCCGTTTGTGGCTGTTTGACTGTCTAAAATGAGAACAGAAATTAAAGTTCAGATCATTCAAGCTCTGGTCTGTCCTAGGAGGAGCTCTGTTAGGTTCTCCTCTGACTCATGGAGGCATTGGAGGTCCTGCCTGTACTCCTGTTTTTAGTTTTATTGTATACGTATGTTTTTAGTTTTTTTTTTTTTATCTATGAACCAGTTTTTCTCTGTGTTCTTAATAAGGAATGAATTGAATTGAATACACCATTTGGTGAACACGCCAAATAATGACAACCAAATTAGGTTGAAATGCTGTTTAACTTAATCTGTAGTATTTGATAAGTAGCGTTGGAAGTATCTATCTATAGCCGTAAACAATTTCCTCCTAGGAAGGTGATTGACTATCATAAGAAGTTCTTTTCACATACTCATCCGCTTTCACACTTATGGACCCCTCAGCAGTACTGCCACATGGTGCCATTCCGGCGGGTCATGGTCCTGGTTTGCTACTTGGATTTCAGCCAAGGGGCCCTAAAGAAAAAACAATAAACCTGGTTTGCCCTCCTGCCTTCATGTCGGCAGTGCACCTGCCAGGGTTACATCAGTTCATCCATCACTCTTCATGCTTCCCTATTTTGCAAGAAAACTCTTGCTCCCTCCGCTGTCATACCTCACATTCAGCTCTCTCTTCATGCTATTATTCCATCCATACCTTGGCCTACTTCTGGGCCTACTTCCACTCATCCAATTATTCATCACTCGTTTCATAAATTCTCTGCATAGGCCTATGCCATCACAATACACATGTACTGTATCTGCTACTAACTGTTACATTCTACATTCTTCTTTCTATCCATCCTAGTCACACCTAACATACTTCTCAAGCATTTCATTTCAAACACATTCAATATCTTGTTTTTACTTTCTCTCATCCCCCATGTTTCATACCCTTTGTATGACAGAGTGGCGCAAATGTCCCCATGACCACTTTGCGGCTCGCTGATTGGTTGCTGCACGAACGTCCCGAGGAAAGGTTGAGCAAAATCCATCTCCTGCGTTCCTCCCCTTCGACTTCCCAGCACGGTCCATGCATGCATTCCGAGACGTTCGCATGTCACCATTGACTTTGCATTGAAAACCGACGCAACGCATGATCCGGTCTGAACGCGGCATTACTCTTCCCAACATACACATTCAACTTCCTTGTTGTACCCCCTCACTCACATCTTCAGTTTCTCCTCTGAGTCAGCCTGAAAATATAATAGCAATACAGAGTTATTTTGGTTAATGACAGGTAGAGATAGACTGATATGAGTTTTCTGAGGCTATTGCCAATTTTTTTAGGATCAGTTGATTTTAAAACAAATGTTAAGGTTGCAAATAGACCAGGCAAGCAACTTCATATGTATAGCACTGTATACACAAGGCAACTCAAAGTGCAAAACAAAACAAGATGGAAACAATCATTAAAATCATTAAAAAGAGTAAAGATACAATCCCTCAATATACATTTAAATGCTTTCAAATGCTAAATGTGCAAATGATTTTTGTTTCATTTATTCTTTACAAATATGGTGCCTTTTTCAGTCAAAAATGTTCAGTGACTACAATGAACTGTTTAGTGTTGACTTATAATGAAATGTCTATCTTCACCTCCAGATGGGTTCAGCCTCTGTGGAGATATTGTTAACAAGCTCCACTAATAAGCAGATCCAGGCCTGTGCGGCATATTGAGAAGACGGCTTTTTAACTGCATGAAAGTGTTCAACTTTGACTCTGCACACATCCCAGAGCGCTGGCATCTCTATACAAATGTGCAAGCTGGCAAAAAAGTTTCAATTCAGCACAGATGAGAAAGCTAATGCTGCTACATCTATTCCACAACAGTAGGAGCACATGTGAGCCATAGGTTGAATTTGATTATATTTGTGGGTGTTCTGGATGTGCAGTCCTAAGTATGTGGCTTTGTGTTTGGTCGGGAATAAAGGCATTATTTGGGCAAACCTGTTCAGATATTTGATGTGAGTTTCTTGAGGCTACTGCTGACGGTGTGAGAAGTTTCCACTTGCTTCAGGCTGTGCTCCTGCCTGTGCCACATGTGAATCTGTCCAGAGATAATGAGAGCTTTTTATTAGGGCGGCACGGTGGCTGAGTGGATAGCACTCTCGCCTCTCAGCAAGAAGGTCCTGGGTTCGAATCCCGGTCGGACCAGGGCCTTTCTGAGTGGAGTTTGCATGTTCTCCCCGTGTCTGCGTAGGTTTCCTCCGGGTACTCCGGTTTCCCCTACCACTAAAAATATGTCCAATAGTTCTGGCATGCGCCTCCTGTACTGGCGACCCCGCTCCCATCTCTGTGTGGAGTGAGAGACAAATGCCCAAAAATTGACAATTGTAAACCGCTTTGAGACTCAGATCTGCAGTGAAAAGGCGGTATATAAATACAAACTTACTTACTACTTACTTACTTACTTACTATTACATCTGTCCTTGGTAGAGTTTATGCGATCGGCAGTTAGTTTGTTAACTTATTCTCTCCATGAATCAAACATAAATATGAGAATTAGGATTTACTTTCATAATGGCACAATATTTTGGAGGCGATGTGGATGCATGAATTGTCTTAGAAATATTTTGAAGCTTTGCCTCTCTGCTTTGGGCCAGGGCCAAGTCCCACTTTCTTCTCAAAGCAGCCTGAGCTTCACAGGAGACCGAAGTAATCATGTACACCTCGAGATCAACCAATGTCCGTATGAGGCAAAGCTAGACAGCCTCAGTGTCAGGGACTCACCAACATTGGGACTGTGTTCGTTAATAAACACACCTCTCCGTAGCCTTGGGCTCATTTGCATCTGTGGTCCCACTGTGACATTCACAAACACGGGTTCAATCATCCTGAACTACTCTATGTTTTTAGTGGTGGGGAAACCGGAGCATCTGTGAAAATTCACTTGAATTGTAAAGCTTTACATGCTGAATTACTTTTAAGTTACTTTCACCAAATATGGTAGTTTATACATATTATATGTAGCTTATAATGCTCTTACGTTGTGGTTAGAGAGCTTTTGGCTTTGCACATAAAGTGCCCTAAACTGTTCTGCAAACTCAAAATAATGGGGGCATTTCCATCTTAAAAATGTACATGGATATTTATACCATTGCATAATGACAATGGATGTAGTGTTTGGATGGAAGTAGAAGGAGTACTTTAGAACTCATGTATATGGAATATAATGTGTGTAAACATAACTACAACAACATATATTGTTTAATCTGATTTTACCTTCATCACATCAGTTACTTCTAGTGATAACCTCTTTTTCACACAACCCCCACACTCAATATAACTCGCCACAGGAAAGACTTTAGTGTTCAGTGAGCCACTGAATGTCACTGGCACTGTCAGCTCAGCACCAAAGGTTAGATCATGTGTGTGGGTTTTTAACATCGCTCACACATCAAAGCTTGCCTTGTGTGTTTGCTCACATGGCTTTGAAGTCTATTTGTCCATTTGCTTCCAGTCCAAAACTCGGCTAATTGTCAATAGTTTGTGACAATTGCACCGCAAATAAAATAGTTTGCAATCAAGGCAGCAAAGTCAAACTTATGCAGTTTGAATGACATGACAAAGAAACAGAATGCAGCGTTTTCAACAAGTGAATCTGACCGGAGCAGTCGACGATATGAGCACATATAGCTTCTGTGAAACAATAGTTTATGTATTTGCAAAATACATACAAATTCATACTATACATTTGAAAGTTTTTTTCTGTCAAAAAATGCATGTAATCACACACAGGATTTTAAAACAAAGATGACAACAGAAACTTTTCTAATGACCCTGATAACTTTTCTTCCCTCAGTTCTCAAGGCTGTCTGTACTATTTATTGTGCCCCCTTTAACATCTATAACAGCTTGAAATCCTTTTATTTGAAAATATTTCATTTTATGGGATTCTGTGACTGTTGGAAATGTTTTCCAAATTGTTGTTTTGCTACATTTCTCAGCAAGAAGGTCCTGGGTTCGAATCCCGGTCGGACCAGGGTCTTTCTGAGTGGAGTTTGTGTGAAAGTGGTTTTCCAATTTGGATGACATTGTAATTTGACGGACATGACCAGTCAAAAGGCTTTCACATACTTGAAATCCTTTGTGGTAGTTGTGGATGAGGTTCTTAAATGTCTCTGATGGTAAAGCTGCCCATTTATTTGTGAGTGAAAAATTTGTTATTATTCATAATCTCCAAAATATGGCCAAAACAATTAGGGTCTTCCTGGGTGTGTACACTTTTAGTATGATAAAGTATGTCATTATTTACTTTTCTGGAACCTTTGAAAAACACATGTGGAATGCATCCACAATAAAAAGTACAACCATTTGGATTTGAGCCAAGAGCCTTTCAGTCCTGTACGGCTGTGTCCTTGAAGTCATTTTCATTGACTACTTGTAGCAACCCTCCTATGGCTTTGAAATACGGTTTAAGTGCCTTTGCTTTGAGTTTGTAAAGCCCTTTCTGCAATGAATCTTGTTTTTGTCCCTTTACTGGTTCATTGAGGTAAAAGTGAAGCATCAAACAAAGAAAAACCTCAGGAATCACTCGAGCATATTGTGAAAATTGAGAGTGCACATGATGAGCAGGTATGAATGGAGCTTCATGTAATTAGGAGGCAGCAGGTGGCCTAATCGTCCCAGTAAAAGCCCTACAAACGGACTGAATCGCTCATTTGGCTATTGTAGTCTGGCAGCAGAGTGGTAACCAGACAGCAGGTCGAAATGATTTTAATTTTCTTTAAAAGCATAAAAATCCATCACTTCGCAAATGCAAAATTATACATACATGTTGTCATAATATCCAGATCTAAATATCATGACCACAACATAAATCAGTTGGAATTGAAAGATAACATGATGCTTTTTTATCCCCCTCTCTCAAATATCCCCCCAATAAAAGTTGGAACTCGGTCATAAAGGCTGATCTATAGACTGATCTGCAGAAATTATATATTAAGATACACCCAAGAAAGGTACAAAGTGAAGAACATTGCGACTTTATGTTAATGAAGTGTGATGAATGAAGACATTTGCGATTCCAAATGAATGTGGAACTAACTTTGGTGTATTATGTCTGGCACATCAAGCATCGGTTACCAAGCATCTGTTACCCCTGCAATGATGTGAAGGAGCTCATCAACCACTTACTGCTTGCTCTGTTTCAAATTGCACTGAATATAATGGATCCTCTTTGCACAAATAGAGAGCGTCATTTTGAGAAGAGCACTTACAAATTGCTATACAAATCTTACATATGAAATTAACAGTATATGGAACAAATGACTGTTTACAGACCAGATATAATAGTTATATCATGGCACCAGCCTTTGGACGTCCATAAGGAATTCTGGTTCCTCAATTATTATACGCTACCAATTTTAGCTCTTAATTTTCTGGATTTTGTATTTTATATGTTTGTTTTATTTTTATTTTTAGTTCCTTCAATGGGAATACCCTTACCACCATGAAACCCTTCTCACCTCTACCACATTTTTCTTTCCTCTTCCACTTTCCTCTTGCGTCTTGCTTTCACTTCCTCTCCTCCCCAGCTGGTGCAGTTTGCTGGTTAAATATGTGGATGCTGGGAGGCCTAAGCCCGGAGGATCAGCAGAGGAGAGGCTGCAGTTGTTGAGGATTAGTTGCTTGTTTTATCATAATACCACTGCCTGCCTGAATTTTTGTTTTGTTCTCTTTCTTCTCTCGCTGGGCAGGCTGGTAAGTCAGAAAATGTGTTTAAAAATGTATGAGTAATGCGGCTCATTACCAACAGGATGGCTTATATTCTACTTGGGCTGAAATAAAAACATGTATTGCAC
The DNA here is from genome assembly GCA_964034765.1 of Knipowitschia caucasica. Taxonomy (NCBI): domain Eukaryota; kingdom Metazoa; phylum Chordata; class Actinopteri; order Gobiiformes; family Gobiidae; genus Knipowitschia; species Knipowitschia caucasica. Next base: position 6,424,730 of record OZ035827.1, on the reverse strand, counting down.
ACGCTTGAAATCAAGTTTTTTCTGTTTGTGAGTTGTACAGTGGAGGAGTGTTATAATGTGCTGTTATGACAGTCTACATAATTGTAAGATAATGTTAGTAATGTAAATTGAAGAGCCCTGTCAGTCACTTCAGGCTGGGAGTGGAGTAAAGCCCAACTCACACCGAAACGCCTTGACGCGCGGCAAAAGAGCCGCCTCCTTTATTTTCTATGAGAGAACGCACACCAAGGTTGCAGTGACGCGCGGCGACGCTGGACCGGGCGCCACGATTCAGTTTTGTTGAATCCAGACGCGGCGCCGCGGCTGAAACTGTCCCTCCAAGCACCCGTAGTTTTCTTCTTCTGCGCTTCTTATCACGTAGCTGTGAGCGCGGTCTCAAATTTACACACTTGTCGGCGCTATTGCTCAAGTAAACCGGTCACAATGGACGAGGAAAGCTTGATAACCCAAGTACAGCGTTACCCAGAGCTAGTTATTAGCCTGTTTAAAAAATGGGTCCAAATAGTCTTTTCTTGTAATATTTGCCAGCATAATTTCACGTAAATACTTTGTTTCCTCCCCCAAAATATTAGTAGAAACTTCCAAACGTCACTCACCCATTTCATCTGCGATCAGCTGGAAAAGGACGCTAGCCAAGGCGTTCCGGTGTAATTTGACACATGTCATGAACGCGCGTCAAATGACGCGCCGCGAGGCGCTGCGTTTCGGTGTGCGGTGAGCTTAAGAGTGGCTTTCTCGTTTTCACATTTCTTTCTGAATAAAACAAATCCAAACATCCATACATTTCTACCCCTTAATCCATTTCTGGGCCAGAGATGCCACCCAGTACACATAGCACCAGCCCCTCACTGATCCTCCTGCAGGTGGTGAGTCCACAGGAGGATGATCTTTCAGCGGGGGCTTCAGGCAAAGTGTGCCCAAGGACACAACGACAGTAGACATAGTCAGTGGATGGACTCATGGTGGGCTCGAACCCACAACCTTCAGGCTCAAAGGCCAATGCTCTTCCAACTGAGCTACTGTTGTCCCCTACGAATCCAAACAAAGAGTGAAAATACATGCACCTGAAAACTATTGATTTAACTAAACTATGTTGAGAGCAAAGAACTAGTTATGTTGTTTATATAACTAGTTCTGTTAATGCTAGATAGTTGCATTTTTGGATTGACATTAACCATCAATTGGATATCTTCCCTTCTCCACATGTATTACAGTATATGTTCCAGGTGTGAAATTCCCTGGGCTAGCATTACCTTTTATCTTGAAAATAACAAACATGTCAATAACTCTGAATCTGTGTCAATAATCCCAAATCGTGTGTGTTTTTAGAATCGAGAAGAGTACGAGCAAAGCAAAGACGAGTTCCACCAAGCTGCCTCCAAGACTGAAGAACACGTGAGGTGAGGAAACGCACGCTGCTGGCTATTTTCCACTTTAAAAAAGCAGTTGCATGTTAACTCCATATAGCCCTCTGGGTGCAGCCCTGAGCCACACATGCACAAACTAATAAGGTGCCACAGATAGTCATCTTTCCTCATTTTTAACTGGTTAACATGCAAATATCCTCCAGAGTCGACCGCACTAATGTGATAAGTGTTTTAATTGGCTCCTTTAATTAAGCAGACTTTAACAATACCCATTTTCCCAATCTCGGACGCTCACTGTCGACTTGTAATGAGCCACAGCCGGGGAAAAGGTAGCTAATTATTGGTGCTGCAGTCTGTAAAACACCCGCTCGACAATTCACAGTAGAGACCCGAGCGAGACGGTAAATTTGGTGTTGAGGCGGTAATGAGGCTTGTGCTGTGACATGGTGAGTGAAGTTATCTAGAAAACAAACAAGCTTTTAATGCTGCATGTGGAGAATGGACAGCTATTAAAGAAATGGTGGAGCCAGTGTAAGATATGAGGGAATCCCTGTCACATCATTGGGGATAATATAACATAATGTACACAATGAAATTCACATGTTTTTCAAAACAATACATTTTATGGGATTCTGAGACTGTTGGAAATGTCTCCCAAATATTTTTTTGCTACATAAGATTTATATGTACTTAAGATTTTGTATACAAATTGTTAATTTGACGGACAAAACCAGTCAAAATGTTTTCTCATACTCTGCAACGTGGTTGTGTGATGTGTTTTTATATTTCGTAATTAGGAACGCAGGATTAGTGCATTCTTCCACTGAAGAATAAATGGCAATTCCATCCTCAGTGCTGCTGACTTGCTCGCTTGAAGTTATTTTCCACATCACATTTTTCATATATTTTGCTCGTGTGTATTATTTTGTAAACTCTTTTCCTTGAGATCTCTGTGGGTGTCATTCAAACTCTTTTTTAAAACATTCATTTTCATATAGGAAAGTGTAGTTCCACAGATTGAGGCAGTCTAACTTTGTCTTGTAAACTTTGTTAAAGTTTCCCCTGGTGCACGGTAGCAGAACAAAGCTACTGTAAGGTGTGTGTGGGATGTGTTAATCCAGTTTAATCCTCAGAGCAAAAAAGGGCTTTGACGCTGGCGCCCTGAGTTTGGACCAAGCACAGAGCACAGGGCACTCAGCCATTCCGTCACAGCTAAGTGTCGGGTACAGGGTCCTGATAGAGGATAGAAAGACAAAGATTACATCCTGCAGTCAACGGGAATGTCAAGCAATGCAATGTGATTCAGCAAGTTTTTATTTCAAATCCAAGTGAACTTCAAATATCATCTTTTTTTACAATGTTTTGTGCTAGATAAAAGTACACCCACCAGTGAGAAATCCCTTGCAAATGTCTTGTTTATGAAACTTTTCATTTTCTTTCTTGTCACAAAATGGAAGTGCTATAAGAAGTATTCACTAAAATATTAAGAAGTACATTGGATGAGTGCATTTTATTACATTTGACTGTTGTAGAAAAGCTTGGAGCACTTAACTGCTGTATGGTGAAAATGTATTACGCCTATATCTCATTGTTAAATATTTGTTAAGTGTCTCATTGTTAAGTGTTCCTTCCATTAATTAAGATTAAGAGATCCTTTATTTGTCCCACAGTGGGGAAATATCAGTGATACACACTGGAATTATTGACCAACAAGATAGTAAACCCACCTCTACACCTTCTCCACCAACTCCCACTGATGACTGCTGTCGTTGTGTCCTTGGGCAAGACACTTAACCCCACTTTGCCCAAAGCCCCCACTGAAAGATCAAGGCTATGCTCACACTCAGAGAGCAGCCGTCCTCCTGTGGACTCACCACCTGCAGAGGGTCAGTGAGGGCCGGTGCTATGAGACTTGGGTGGCATCTCTGATTGCCACCCCCCTGACCCAGAAATGGAATAAAGGGTAGAAAATGGATGGATGGATGGAAGATAGTAAACAATAAAATGTACATTAAACTGCATTTTATCGAGATATTTGTTACACAATACTACCCACTGAATCATGAGGAATTGTTACAATTCATATCTGCGTTTTTACATAGAAGGACCTAAAAGTAATAAACCGGCAGCAGTATGGAGACACCGGAGGCAGCCCCACGTCAAAGTGCTCACATCACTTTCTGAGGCATTTTAACAAGGCCAGCTGTCTGCTGCACTGGTGCTGGAAGTAGCTCTAATAGCCCGTCTTTGTCAGATCTTTTCTGCCTGTGTCAAAGGATCCCAGATCACTGGCTGATAACGTTGGGTGCTCTGACAAGCCAAAGTTTTACTGGAGACTACCGGTCACTGGAGCGCTGATTTAGGAAAAAGACACACAGAAAACATGGCCTATATATTTTCAGTGTATTTTGCACAAAAGCAGTATAAAAAGAGGGAAAGCATGCATTCACTCCTTGTCCATTTTGGTTTATAGTCAGGTTTGAGTCCAAACTTACCTGAGTTTTTGGGCTGAAACAATTATACGATTAAACGTTGTTTTTAATGTTAATGTTTAATATTTTGGTATAACATTGTTTGCCTCAATTTATCTGTAGATTCTTCATAATGACTTAAAACCATGGGACACCGCACTGAGCACACAGAACTAATTCTGGCTCTTGTTTTAAAGAGCTGTTTTCTGTGTCGCACTACTTTGCATTGTACGTGGCATTGACTTATACTGCAATTTCACACACCTCCTCCTTATATCCTTTCTAACTGAATTATACTTTTGTTCTAAAATGTATGTTTGCATTTGAGGATGTCATCTTGGAAGTTATAAAGTGATGATCACTTGAATAATCAAAGCTAATATTCTGTAGATTCTACTATGCACCGATACCACTTTTCTCAAAACCGATAGGAGTACAAGTAACTTAATTTAAATGACTTGTCAATACTGAATACTGATACGAGTACTGGATTGTGTTATCCCTGGGAATTCATAATATCAACACTGAAATTCTGACTGAAATTCAAACTGTTTTATTTCTCATTTCAACAATAAGAAAATACTTGAACAATTAGACATTTTTCCAATTGTATTATCAGTGAACAATAAGAGCCACTGTCCTATTCCACTCACACAAATGTTATGTTTTAGAATTGTTTTCGTGCTCCGGTGCTAGCTCCAGTTAGCTCCGGAGCTGAGTTGCTGGCGTTATACATGTTTGTTTTGGACCCACCTCATGACAGTCTTGCCTTACACAACGTACAGTTCGCTTTCCTCTTGCTGCTCGCTGCAAACTTTCAGAGATCACCATGGTAACACGTGCACAGCTGCCTGCTGTCGTGATGCTAATGTAAATTAAAAATGTGGGTATCGGTTGCCCGGCATCGGGTCCTTTGGTATGAGTACAAGTACGAGTACAGGCCATGGTATCGACCCGATACCAGTATCTGAATTGGTGCATCCCTAGATTCTGCCATTGCAAAAATAACTTTGATGTAGGATTAGTAGTATTAGTATGTAATCTTTATTTATATAGCACCTTTCACAGACCAGAGTTACAAAGTGCTAGTAAAATCAGTGTTGATTAATAGTCAAAGAATATCCCAGCTACAATGCATGTATTTTTTCCAAAAATATTTATACAGGTCTGGCTTTTAATATTTTAAAGGTGAAAATACTGGATCTCATAATTGAATAGAATGTATTTGTGGTGTTTTTACATTCCTAACTTTATTTGTAACATTTATATTTACTCTCTTACCTGCTTTCCATTTTCATAACTTGTATTACATCATTTCTTCCTCAAGTTGCAAACGACTGCAACATTTTGAACACGGTGTTGAGAGTGCTCGTCGTCGTGGGGTTTGTGCCGGTTTTTGATCGACAAAGTGGAGCGAGAGTAGCAGCACTGCTTGGCTCCCGGCCGGCTCCAGCGCTGCAGCCGCGATAAGGCCCGGGAGATGGGAGAAGATGAGTGTGGAGATACAAGATAAGGGCGAAAGGGGAAGTGCGCCCTCAGTCAATTGAAAAGCTGTCAGGGCGCAGGTGCATACAAGCTACAAGCAGCAGATAAGGGCTAACTCGGCTTCTCCAGTGTTCTCCGCGTGTTTGGCCCCTACCTCCCTTGTTATCCTTTTCTTTCTCCTCCACCATTGCACCGGTATTAATCAAAGTGGTAAAATAGTCGAGGAATGTGCGCCCTCTAACATGTCAAAAGCCATTTCCTGCCTGGATAGATAAGGATGGACCTGTTTACTTCACTCTCTGGCTCTCTGTGGAGAAGGGATTCTCTTGGGAGCATCGGACGTGCCTATCGCCTGCTTCACCCACTTTCACTTTTCAAAGCATGGTTCATAAAATCTTGCTTGATGTTGACTAGTTATACATCTGCGCATTGATCAATACCGTTTTTAATAAGTTTGTGTAAGCTCTCAGTTGCTTTGACCGTTTTTAATAGTAAATCGTTAGTCTCCTCGTGAGCCATTCTCTACTAGGAACTATTGTAGACACAGCTCCCCAATAGTAACTGACTATTCAGCACCGTTCTTCTCAGCTTCACCCAACACTGTCTCACCCCTCCATTCATACGCCAAGGCGGGCAAAGAGTCTTTAAGTATTTAAGCAAAATATATAAATAGATGTTTTATATTTTAGTTTCTGCCGGAACTCGCATTTGATTAAATCCTCATTAAGAGCACATTCAATATCTCTTTTAAAAAGTTTTGAAGCACAAAAAGTATAAATTATATAATTTCAATATGCTGCCATTCTATTTCCAGACAAAACCGGTCTTTGTAATCAGCGTAAGACACATTTTTAAGACCCAAAGCCTTAATAGAACATACAGTATGCACAATGCAAGGCTTACAAGTGCCCAATTAATTTTAACTCTATACAATATTGGATTTTTATAGACGCCTCCTACTTTGTCTTAGATGTTAACAGGATTTTCTAATTAGCCGGCCAAAGATACCAGGACTTTGTAGTGGAATGAAATAGACAAACAATGCTTCATATGTATAGCCAAAGCTATTAAGGAAAACACAAGCCCATCTTTGGAAATTGGAGGGAAGCGTGTTTCAGCTGTGATAAAAGCATCTTTCTTATCGCCATTGCGGTTTTGCCAGAGCCTTTTGTTGTCTATGGAATGTTTGGTGTCTTTTTTTTTTTGCATTTGTTAATACCTCTTTCATTTGTCCTTTTTTGTTTTTTAAGCCCGATTCCAAGGCCTGTGTTTGTTGTGGAGATTTAAAGAGATGTGCAGCACCATTAATTAGCTGCTAATCTTGCCATTTATGCTATCTGCTGTTCTCAAATGTTTCCCCAAAAACTACCAAGTTTACAAAGTTTACATGTGTTTGGATATAGCACTGCTTTTGTATTGGCTGAAATGCTATTTATTACCAGGCTTAAACTGTTGTATGCGTCTTTGTTTATGTTAATTTGACAATAAAATGCACAATAGAAACAGCATTAAATCTCACTTTTCTCTCTCTCACCCTAATCATTTGTTTAGGCTTTCTGTCTCTTTTCACAATGTTACAAAGATATGCACACAATTTCAATATATCTGAAATGCGTGAGAGTATTTTGACTTGAAAGACAATATAAACTTTTCCTAGACATGTTGGCCAATAATTTCAACTTATTGCTGTTTTCACATAAAAATATGTCTAACTTACTGTATATAAAATCTGTAGTCTACTAATGCAAAATGTGGTTGACTATAAAGAGGCGTTGAACAATGAATTGACTAAACAACTATAGACAGCTCTAGAAAACTGAGAATGTGTTGTGTTCAAGCCGCTGATACCATGACTGTACGGAAAGGTGGTTTAGGTGTTTTTCTTTTTTTGAATAAGAACACTTCATAGAGCAATTGAGAGGCAGCTGATTGCCACCCCCCGGACCCAGAAATGGATTAAGGGGATGACAACGTATACGATTATCTTGTTGGCGACAGTAGCTCGGTTGGTAGAGCATTGGCCTTTGAGCCAGAAGGTCGTGGGTTCGAGTCCACCTCAAGACTTTCTCCACCGACTCCCATTGATGTCTGCTGTCGTGTCCTTGGCAAGACACTTAACCTCTGGGAACACCTGATGCCACAGTGGGGCCTAACTGCGTCTTTTGTACTGTGTCCTTAGGAAAGACACTTCACTCCCATTGCCTAGAATAAGTCTGGTGTTTGTGTGAATGGTTGGTGGTGGTGGGAGGGGCCGATGGCACATACTGGTTGCCTCGCTTCTGTTGGTGTGCCCCAGGGCAGCTGTGGCGACAGTAGGAGTTTATCACCACCGTGTTTGGAGTGAATGAATAATGACATGTAAAGCGTCTTTGAGTCTCCAAAAAAGCAAAATGCATTATCTGCTCCAATAACTTTTCCAGCACGATACAAGAATAGTCCAATACTATTCCTGCAAGTTGTTTATGTCTTGTCGTGTATAGTAGATTATAGATGCAAGCACAAGTCTAGTGCAGCCAAACAAAAATGTCCTCAAAATTGTGCATTGCTTGACGGTGTGTATCGGACACTCACTCTGTACTTATTTATTTCCCCTAAGCGGCTCAGTTAATACTGTTGATTTAAGACCTCACCTTCAATTTACTCTAGAACATGGACGAAGTCTTAGCTTTCGCCACTGCTCAACCAATTTTCTGCTTCAAGCACTTTTAATAAACCTATGCAGTGCTATCAGAACGCCACCATTTATCCACATTAAAGCTGAATTTCTTATCTCCCTCCACCTCAAACGCAGCTCGGATAAGACAGCCAGCTTTGGTGTCCTCCTCTTTATGTGGTGTTGAGTGGAATCACACAGGCGTGTTGGACCATTTGGATCTGATAGACAGCCATTAGTTGAAAGAACATCACTGGATCCATCCCTTTATATTCTTATTTTTCATTGGCCAGCTTTATTCTTTGTTCACTTCTCTTTAAACCATCATCATTTCTGCACAGATAAACTGCCCCATGATATTGATGTGTCTGGGTAATTGAAATAATGGAGTAAGCCCTTCATGGAATCAAAGTGAAAGACCAAGTTCTGCCACAAATGGCTCGGATATCTGCCTGGAGCAAAAATCTTGTTGGTTTGAGGTGAGTCTGAATGTGTTTTAGTATAGACTCAAAATGTATCTTTATCCCTGCTTACTGGCCTGACTTTCATTGTTTTGGCATTTCTGCAGAAGCATTCATTCAATAACTGACCAGTGAACATTTTAGCTGCTAAAATATGATTAGTATAGACAAGACATGTGCATCAACAACGGTCTATTTTGCTGGAGAGTTTGAAATCGTCCGTGCACAAGGACGGTATTCAGTCCAAGTGGACGGGATGCAAATCGGCACCTTCAAATCCAAGGCACTGTCCTCGACCCTCTCCAGGTGGAAAGAGTTTGCAGACCCCTTTTTCGTATTATTTTAAATTAATGAACGTACTGTAATTGTATGCGCTTATACTTGTTTTAGGATTTTACTGTTTTCACAATTATGTTTTTTTCATGCAATGAGAACCACACTTTTGATCCCTGTAGGACAAATTCAGGTGTCCAGTAGCAGAGAAAGTAAGACATACAAATTGATCATAGTAATTTCAATTCTTCTTCTTCAACTTCTTTACAAATACATAGAATAGCACACCACATTTTAAAACATAGGAGGCAGAACAATGCTTTAAGTTCAGAACTTTAAAGTTTCCCTGTCGAGGAATTTGCTATACAAATAGACATTCCTTGCGTTGCTGTGACTTGTGACTGCAGACTTAGAGAATGGACTTCAGAACTTTCAAACTGGTTATTTTCACAGCTATCGAATAAAGCTCATGTGGCAGCTATAAAAAGAGTGGCACAGTCTCTCATTCTGGGGTTTCCTGTGAACTTGGAAGTGAACTTTCACAGAGGCTGACATTTCACACGTCCACAAGCACATGTCATGAGGTGAATTGGATGCTGCTTTTTTAAATTTTTGTACGTAGTGTTGAATAGTTTTATTGAACTGACCCGTTGCCTCGACGACCCTCTCATGACTTTCGGTACCAATCCTTGCCGGTGCGCAATCAGCGGCGTCTAGCATAGCATGCACTGTGGATAGAAAAAGGGAAAGGAATAAGCCATCAGTGGAAGAAATTGGGAAAAGGGCACTGGAGGTGGCCCAGCAACCAAGGTCTCATTGATGGAAAGAAGGAAGACGAGCAAAGAGACATGGCTCGAACCGGCACGTGCGCAATGTGCACTAATGAGAATGATCGGATCAAAGCGTGTCTGTTATTTCAGCTACTGCGCTAATAATGGTATCTTCATTATTGTCTTTATTCACACCTCAAGCTCATTAACAAACCATCTCTTTTTTTATACCATAGATAATGCTGATGATTACTAGCCACAGTCTATCCTAGAGCCCTGCACTTGAGCCCTTGGCCCGAGGGCCCCGACGGCCCGACAGCCCGAGGGCCGGGCTTCGGGCCGATGACCGCATAATGACCTCGGACACGGGCCGGGCTCGGGCTCTTCATTTTCAGAGCGGCAGAATACATTTACGAACGCACCCACTGAATATAGCGTTCTATCACGCTGTAGTGTTTCTTGTTCTGTGTAGTGTTGTCATTGACGGCACATAGCGTTACTTACAGGTGTGTTGCAGCATCTGGGCATCATACAGCTGTGTATCATACAGATGTTCACTCTGCACCACTCCGCACACACAGAACTCATTGCAACACATCACTACCATGTATAACTCCGCCCTCTAGCTAAGTCTGCGTTCATATCAGTGCGCGGCACTATATACTACGCTAAAACATTGTTATGGGAGGTTACAAAAAAAAAAAAAAGGCGGGCTTGATGCGGGTTTTGGGCCTGAAAATTGAGAAACCATATCGGGCCGGGCCGGGCTGGGGCGCCACCCCCTCGGGCCAGGGCCGGGCTCGGGCCCAGATAATAGGCCCGTGCAGGGCTCTAGTCTATCCCACTACTGTTGCTGTCCACACCCTCAAAACCTGTGAAACATTCAAGGCTGCACAAACTCAGAGATTGAGAAATGTTCTCGTGGGAGGGAAGTGTGTACGGTGAGCTTGACAGATGATGGCACTGTAGCTGTATCAGACTGTTGTGGTGAAGACAAAGCCCTCAATTTACCCGTTAATAGACATTTACCCTTAACCTATACTGATGAGCCTTGGAGAGGGGCTGAAAGAACGACATAGTGGGTAAGATAGAATGAGGGGCACATATACATTAGTTCTTGAAAAAAAAAAAAAGATTCCTGAAATCCCTTGCTCTTCTTGGTCTTAAATGTGTTCTTGGCCTTATACTTAGACTTGGACTTAGACAGACTTAATTGATCCACAAGGGAAATTGCGTTGTCACTGTAGCTTGCATAGTAGTTCACAATAAAAAATTTAAAAAAAAATAACGTCAAAGTAACAATCTAAAAATAAAAATAATGAGGATATTTGTGAGAATAGAATAATCTGGATAGAAGTACTTAGGAATATACATATTTGTGAACATGTACACATATTAAAGCGAACATATATTGCTTCACATTCTTTGTTCGTACTGATGAAAGTTTGAAATACAGTCATTCAAACTTACTTTGAGTTACATGTGCGTGTTGTCAGGATCTCTTACATGCGTGGGTGCACCTCCGCCTCTGTCAATCAGCATCTATCACAATAGTGGCTCCCGACCTGTCATAGTTAACAATCACACAACCAATTAGAGGTCTGCTTTAGTCTAAAATCAAGCCACCCTCACAGAACACACTTCTGGCCTGATCATGAGCACACCCACTCAATTAAAAGGCATTTACCGTTAATTGCGATCAAGCGTTCCATTCCGTGTGGGTTGTTAAACAGGTTGTAGTGGGCGTATAGTTAATTGCTTTTTCATCTTTGTCTTGACTCATTTGTCTTTAGTTAAAAAACAGATTGTCTCTGTATTCTCTATATTTGTTTTGCACGGTACAGAACATAATGCTGTCTGACGTCTGCTACTGTAACAATCTATTCTGAAGTATGAGAAGCAGGGTATGCACTTCAAAAAACATGTTTACGCAGCTGCAGGTTTGTTTTAAAATGTATATAAAAAATGAATAAAAGGAAATTCAATATGTACTTGCACAGAGGGCAAATTGTTTATGATTATTTTAGCCGAACATTGTGAAGGGTGGATGAAGGCACATGCTGCGTGTCCCTGGCTCAATCATTTGTCTCACATGGTTTGTTTAGGTTTAAGGGAAAGAACAAGTCGTCCTCGTTCTTTGGCACAGCCCTCTCCGTACTCAATCTTACTGATATATTCATATGAACATGTATTTATACAATTTTACTTCTTTTACTTTACTTTTTGCACATCGGTAAAGTATAGGTTTTTATCACTCTTCATAGATTGAATGCAGCTCTCATTTGTGAATGCTGCTGTTGTGTCCTTGGGCCAAACACTTGACCCTCCTTGCCCCCTGTGTCTACCTACACTGGTGTGTGTGATTGGATGACAGATTTATTGATCTAAAGTGCTTGAAAGGTAGAGAATATAAGGTCAGACACCTTGGTTTTATTATGTCAAGTTTTTTATCAGCTACGTATTTTAACTAAGTAAAGCCTATTTTAAACTTCTTAGACTTGGAAAAAACAATCCAGGCTTTTATCAGTTTAAGAATTGATTACTGTAATGTCCTTTATCTTGGAGTTCCCCAGTCTTTTTAATCGTCTTCAGTTTGTGCAAAATGCTGCAGCTGCTTTTTTAACAACCACACCGACGTCAACACACCACCCCAGTCCTTTTCTCATTACTTTGGCTTCCAATTTTGTTTTGAGTTTATTTTAAAATGTGAGTCTTTTTTTTTTTAAGTCCTGAATGGTCTCGCCCCTCCGCACTTGTCCGAACTTTTGTCTGTTCGTGACTCTGGCAGATCTTTGAGGTCATCGACTCAACTCCTCCTGGAAGTACCAAGGACTAGGTCTAAACACTGGGGTGACCGGTCCTTCTCAGTCCTGGACCCAGACTCAAGAACAAGCTGCCCCCTGATATGAGAGTGCTCTCTGACTTTTTAAATCAAGGCTTAAAACGTATTTATTCGGACGGGCTTTTAACATTTTTAACACTCATTAGCACGGTACTTTTATTTTTTTAATTTTTATTAAATTATTATTACATTTTTGTATGCATTTTTGTGTGATTTTATTGTAAAGCACTTTGTCGCCTCAAGTGTTGTAAAGGGTTCTATAAATAAATAAAAAATAATTTATTGATATAAATCCGACCATTTACTTACATTACAATATATTTCTCCATATTATATGTATTACTATATATATTCTAAGTAGGAGAAAAAACCAAATAATTTTCACATAATTTTACGCCTATTATTACTTTTCTAACAGTTTGACTACATGGGCGGTTAGATAAAAAAAAAAAAAATCATAGCGTTTATTTCAAAGGGATCCAAAGAGTTCCATGGATGTATGAAAGATGCTTTTGTTGTCCAAATTGTGAGCTTGTATTACAGCCTGAGCCACAGCAATTAACGGCAACCTCTTAAACAAGCCTCATTCATGCGCTGCACCACCTGCTTCATTCAAGATGTCATCTCGGTATGAAAATTATATCCAGTTTCCTTACAAGGCCTCCTAACGAACCGCAATTATCTCCCAATGTTGTTTTTAATTGAAGTCTGAGCAAGATGTTTACTTTTGTAGCAAACAGATCGCATAATACAGTCATTTCAATTCTCAATAAAAAGGCTGATCACACTTATCTTTAAAATCTCCAACAATTGTATGATGCAATTTGTTTTTATCCAATTTATTACATGTTTTGATCATTGTGTTAGTAAAAACATATAGCTTGCTTTGTCACATATTCCTGATAAGCTAGTTAATCAACGTTATTTGTTTATTTTTTTGTTAACCACACCCCGTTCTGATATTAAAACATTCCTACATATTTTCATGAGGGGAAGTTTTGTTATTTTGCTTAAAAGTGTGCACACCCCAAATTTTGGGTATGGTTTTTTCACTGATCAACTTATATTGTGAAATAGATATCGGCACGGTGGCTGAGTATATAGCACTCTCGCCTCTCAGCAAGAAGGTCCTGTGATCGAATCCCGGTCGGAACAGGGCCTTTCTGAGTAGAGTTTGCTTGTTCTCCCCGTGTCTGCGTAGGTTTCCTCCGGGTGCTCCGGTTTCCCCTACCACTAAAAATATGCTCACTAGGTAAAATCCTCCTACTCCGGTAGTCCTGACCAAGCCGAGCATCAACATCCGGAGATGGGTTCCCGGGCGCTGTTACTACGGCAACCACTGCTCCTGACTTAAGCCTTAGCGGCATTAGGATGGGTCAAATGCAGAGGACAAATTTCCCTCTAGGGACAATAAAGTGCACATTTACATTTACATCTATTTTAAAATAGAAGTGGGGCGACAGTGGCTTAGGTGGTAGAGCACTGGTCTTTGGACATAATGGTCATGAAGGAGCAGCCATCTTCCTGTAGGCCCACCCCCTGGAGGATCAGTGAGGGACTGGTGCTCTGTGAATTGGGTGGCAGCTCTGATTGCCACCCCCCTGACCTAGAAATGGTTAAATAAAAGGGATGAAAATGAAATGAAAAAAGAACATCACTGAGGAGATCTTAAATATGCAGGTTTTGCAAGGCACAAAAATAACCGTGTAGAGTTTCGCTGTATGAACAGGTCTAGCGTGTGTAATAATCATGGTAATAGACGTTATGAGAAAAGGAAGGTGCGGAGTGGGGAAGACATTCAACGATCTTCATCCCCAATGTTCGGCCGCTAACCAATTGTCCGTCAGCTTCTATTGAATTCTGGCATTTTTTACTCTCTCTGACACTACATTTTTCTGTTAGTGATGTTCTACGTTTGTATTTGAAGGCAGACTTTAAAATCAGTATTATTAGACCATGCTCTTCAATATTTTATTTTACTGTGTCCCATTTTTACAAATCATTGACAATTTAATCTTATTCACATTCATAAAATAACAGTTCATTATAAGATAAGATAAGATAGACTTTATTTATCTCACAGAGGAGAAATGTACATGTCACTGGCATGGATAGAAACACTCAAGATTGTGCAAAAGAAAGAAATGTGCAAACATGTTAAATGCAGGATATATTATGTACAATAAGAAGTGGCAATCAAAGAAACAGTGTCAATAGTGCAGGTTTTTCAGTCCTAATGCAAGTGACTTAGAGTGACTTATTGTACAGTCTGACAGCGGTGGGGATAAAGGCGGTAGCGCTCCGTCTTGCACTAATGTCAACGTATGGTGAGATCTGTCCAAATGATGTATTTTTAAAAAGCCTCCCTCCCTCGTATAATGCTTTATTTACACTTTGGATGATTCAAGTCTGCTGTGCTTGTTGATGGAACCCTTCTGAAAAGTTACATTTAAGATCTATTAATGTGTATTTTATCTCCTCAGGGCTCGCAACACAGAACCCGTCTGTACCGGTCTTCAAGCGCAGATCTTCACTTGCTACCGAGACAACAGAGAGCAGACGCTGCGGTGCTCAGACCTGGCCAAAGATTACATGAAGTGTATCCAGGCTGCCAAAAAGGTACAATCTATAGACTGCTAAATGTATTCAGCTGTACAATGGGATTGTGTTGTTTCAATTCTATTCAAGAGCTTTTAAGTCAGACTGCAGCGAATGTTTAATTATAAGAGTGACATTCTGAAGTAATGTCATATGAAAGCTCAAAGAGTCGATGATTTATGGACGTTTGTGGCTAACAATGCAGTCAGAGTGCTGCTGTTTGAAGTTTCCTGCCGAGAGAGATAGATGTTTTTATTTCCAGCGCTGCTCCATTTCTGATGTAAAAGAAAGAAATGTTTTCCCCCTCCCCTTCATGCTGTCAGAATTGTTCTCAGGGAGTTACGAACAAAGCCACAAATCAGATTGATAGGGTTCGGAGCGCTGTCACTTTAAGTTTTACTTAAAAAAAACATCATGTCATTAGAAGTAATTTTCAGAGTCTGATGTAAAAGTCTGAAATCTGACTTCTCTCTCCAAGACATATGCAGGCTTGTTTTGCTACACCAGTGGAAATGACACTTTTATATTCGCATGGAGCTGTAGAATGCCTGTCACATCTGGTATCTGCTTGTCATCTTGAGGCTGCAGAGTTCACAAGCTAAATTTGTTTAAAAGTAGCAAGTTGTTATGGGAAATAGCTGATGAATAATTTATTCTACACTAGGACGCGTTACAGTCTGACTTCGATCTGAAGTATGTAGTTTACTGCTTTTATAAACTCTTAAGCTACGAATACTTAAAAGAATATAAACGTCCTACAAATGACTGGGCTTAATGAAGGTAAGTTGATTCTTATATAATATATGCTTCATTGGTATTTACTATTAACAGTTTAACAAAAAACATTAATATTTTTTTTTTGTTTATTGTTAACTGGAGTATCTACTGTTCACTTTATCTCAAAGACAGTGGCTCTACATCTGATTGAAAAACTGCAGAAACATCCTTCTCTGTACGCCGCAGAACAGAGTGTTTTAGGGGATGTCTCACGCTGCTGTCAGCTTCTACAAGAAACGCTGTTTATGAGGGGGTATACTCATGGGTCACATGTTTAGATTGTGATTAGTGAGTAGTAAGTAATGTTTATTTATATAGCACATTTTACAGACCAAGGTCACCCAAAGCGCTTTACAATGTTCAGAGTTCAGATATTGCTCCAATCATTCCACACACGGTGATGAGAGTCGCCGAACACACTGGACCATCAGCCCCCAATCAACACCATCCATTCACTCTCTCATTTACATTCAGACCTATTGTACATATTCTTAGTGGTAGGCGAAACCGGAGCACCCAGAGGAGACCTACGCAGACACAGAGAGAACATGCAAACTACACTCAGATTTTGGCACAGATAAGATGTGGAGCCAGGTCACAAAAGGACAAGGAGCTCAGGGTAGAGCCTCCACAACGAGAAGAGCCAGCTGGGGTAGCTGGAGCATCTATTTCTTACGCCTCCTGGGCACCTTTCTGATGCCCGCTGAATGCCTCCCAAGAGAGTTTCTGGAATGTTTCGCACAGAGAAGAACCCTCGTAACCCTTGAGTTACTATGTCTCTCAGTTGGCACGGGAATTCCCCCGGATGAGCTGGTTGAAATGTGCCTGGTAAGTCTGCTCTATAAACTGGCAGCGGATAAAGCGTTAGAACATTGGAAAAGATGGAGCTTAGATTGTGCAGCAGGCACATTTCAACTATGTCCATTGCAATTTATACTGTAAAGTTTAACCTTTCCTTTCAAACTCTTCTCCACTGCATTATTTAAAAGTTCTCAGAGTACAGTATGTATCGAGGAAGATTAAAAATACTGTCATTTTCAGAAAGAGTGTATTCTGCGGCTGTGTATAGAAGGCGAGTACAGCAAAGGTACTTTTCCTGCGTTTTTTTAATGCTCATAACATTCTACTCACATCTCTGCGTTGCTCAGGGCACTGCGGTATCCCACGGCATACAGTAATGCAGCCATGTGATAATCAGCTCACGGCGACTTGATTCCTTCCCTCTAATGTGGCTGATACTACGTGTGTGTATTCTTAACAACATAGGCAACTTTGTAACGCTGTGTATTTTGTTTCCTATAAGCGTTGGATGCCCCATGTGTGTGCGTGGAGCCCTTTCCTAGCATTAGCTGGTGTGAGATAACGAGCAGTGAAAGCAAGACTCTTTGAACCCTGCCTTTTAAAACAGCCAGTCACATCACACACAATTTGTGTTAGGCCGCGGCGGTGCATTCGTAGTTCGCCGTAACCTCCACATCAAGGTCCTCTGCTCCTGATTAGCCCTCAGGCAGCTCTCTGACTTTCACCCCTATCAATTTGAAAGTTTATAATGTTTTGGCCCCCGTTTTGTGTCTTTAAAAGCTGTCAGGATTAGTTTGGTTATTGCTGACAACTTGTTTTTTCTCTTCCCTCTGGAGCCTCTTTTATGAGCCAGCGGACTAGATCTGAAGAACATACTGTTTTATATCCTGTTTAAGAGGTACAATATCCATTTTCATGCGTGTCTATTTATCGTCCACAGTTAAAATAATGCCAAGATGCTCAGATTTCTCTTATTATTTAGAGTTCATGAACACATCATAGTATTATTCATTCAAGTTAGATAGTTTTAGAGTATGACCAAAGATAATGTTGTGTATTTTGTTCTCTATCATTTCATTAGTGATGAATTAGGGAGAAAGCAAAACACATAAGTGCTGTTGTGCAATGTTTACTGAATGTATATACAGTAATAAACATTCTTATACATCCTAATTCAAGTTTTAGAGCTGGTTTTAGTTTTTTGTTTCTTTCTGCGTGGTTGTCTTGGCAGAATAAACTTCAGCTCATAAACAAACTTTTTTTCTTTTTATCCCTGCAACAACCAGACAAACTCTCTCTTCTTTCTTTTTCTTCTTTACCTTGTGTAAATGTTATCCAACCACAGCAGGCGGAGGCAATGGTGTAGGTTTGGTTCCAATCTTGGTGGGGACATTCACTACGACCTGAGTCTACACCCATTGACACGGGGTCCAGAGTTTCTCCCCCAGAATTTGTTGTGTAATCACACACTATATTTGCAATAGTGTGTTGCCTTCTATACTAAACTCAGCTGTAGACTGAATGAGAAGCAGTTAAGGATTTTTTCTAATAGTTAAAACAAAATCAATTGGATCAGAGCTTCTGAGTTTTGTGTTGCGTTCATTCTATACTGACTTAAACCTAATCCAAATCTACATAATAGCCCTCACCTGAGGCTCTAACAGTTCAGGAACTGCTCTCGATACTTGAAATAAATCATGCTCTGATCTTTCAATTTCCTATAATAAATAAAAACAGAGGAGAAAATATTGAATTAGAATCTACAGTGAGTATCTCACTACATTGTTTGACATATACGATCAATCTCTAAAAACAATTCATAGTCCCATGCATACCTACAAAATTCCAACCTCACCTGATGCACTGAAGGGCCTGTTGCTTCTACCTCAACATTCCCTATATTGTTCTCTCTTGTTGGTTGAGTTTCCTATGTATGTTAACAGAAGATTAATCATCACAATTCATAATTTGCTATTACTTGTGCTTTCTCTTACTTACTTTCCAAATGTTAAAAAAGCTCCTGATATCTTTTATCTTTTTTTGTGGAGGTGGCATTTTTTCTAAATTATGTAAGAAGGTATAGAAAATCAAAAACAGACATTCATATACATGAACTGCAGAATCATTTTTATATGTTGGCCAATGTCAAAAGTTACATAGTATTTCTCAATACAATGAGTTAACAAGAGTTTGGCAATAAGTAACAGTGTGGATTTTTCTATATTTTCTTTTTTTTATTCCACTCTCAACCCAAAAAGGCAAGTAATGACTCACAGGGCTCTCAAGTATGCAAAATAAAAACTTAAATGACCTGTTGTGGTGTGTTTTGCACACAACCAGCATGCATCGTTAACGCAATGGAAAATTTAGGTATCCGAGCTTTAATTTCGGGGGCGCTGGTTGCGCTTTGGGAAGAGTCAGGGGAGAGACATGTCAGAGACACAGGGGAGAAACGGGGGAGATACGAGGGAGACCCGCACTTGCAACATGGTTCTGTCTGCATATGGTCCGAGCTCGGTACCATGTTAGAGCTGTGCTTTCACTGAGCGCCGCGGCTGTCATTACAAAAGCGGCAGCAGCTGCACCAGGACGTGCACATTCGAGTGCATCGCTTGAATGTGCTTAGAGCAAATAACAGCAAGTGCCCGCTGTCACACATTTCACAGAAATTACATTATCAGCAGATAAAGGTTGTAAATCGTGGATCCGTGGAATATTTTTATCCCTAGTTTATCCTGATTCACACAACACACCCACTCATACATTTTGGATAGTAAGAGCACAATAAGTATTTTTTCAGCCTTTCAACCAACCTGTTTCTTTATTGGAGCCAGTTCTGTTCTGTCTCTGTATGCCGTGTGAGCTCCTCGGAACATTAAACAGTGCGCTGACAGATTAGAAATAACGTAAGTACTTTGAATGGTAATAGATCTACAGTACTTTCCTCTGATTACTCACGTGCTACAACGCTCAGAGAATAAAAAAAAACACTTGCTTCACGCTGGCTAACTTTTAAAAATTAAACAGTTGCTCAGTGCTTCAGTTTGGCGCTGAAGAAGACAGCCAATCACTGCAGAGAACGGAACGGGTCACGTGCTGCTGCTGCTGCTGTTGCTCTGGAGGCGAGGAGGAGGCGCGACTTGTGCACAAACGGAAGACATGTGTCCCGGACCGTCCGGGTCACGGGACATCATGTCATTTTGGTGGGGACTTTTTAGTCCTCACCAAATATTGGTGGGGACATGTCCCCATGGTCCCCACGCAAACCTACGCCCTTGGGCGGAGGTGCATTTTGTGTTAAAGTTAATCAAAGCCGAGAATACAGCGGATCAGGGAAGGCCTCTGAGGACATAAAGCGACTAGTGTTTTTGTCTGATCCTTTTGAATGAGTGAAAGACAAGTTAATTGGAAGAGAATTGGGCTGCACATTTTGTCTCGTCCAAGACACAAGCCAGTGTGAAAGCGTTTTTGATCAGTAACTCAGCAGGCCACTGAACAAACCCCCATATCACCACCACCACGGTTCTTTACATGTCGCCGTATCTTTGACAGCAAATGAGGAAGCTCCCGACAGTGTCCCGTCATTATTTTGTGGACACGTTAGCTTGACCGCTGTCCGACTCCTGGGATCTTTAGTCATTTAGCTGTCCGTAGTACACACACATGAGCGGTGTGAGCCCGCGGGGGATTCGCAAGTGATTTAGCGCCAATCTCCCGGAGCCTGTCTGCGATTCGTATCAATGTCAGTGGCTCTTAGAGCAGTGGAGAAGATGGACAGATAAAGAATGAGAAGATACACACCCCAAAGAATTTAGTCGTTACCATCAGTTCTGTAGATTACTTGAGTCACAGGTAACCATAGGCAACAGGAATGTGTCTATTTAGAACTTTGGACATTAGCAACGTCTCAAAAAAAGAAATAGTAATTTCTACAAAATCTGACCCATCCATCCATCCATTTTCTACCCCTTAATCCATTTCTGGGTTGGGGGGGGGGCAGAGATGCCACCCAGTACACAGTGCAAAATCAGACCTGCTTATTTAAATTGTATATTTTATAGTAACAAGTTTTTATAGTGACCTTCAGATTTTTCCTTGTTCTTGTTTTGTCTGACTTTGGACTTGAAACTCTTGAACATCATCTACAAAAGCACAGAAAGGAGATGTTCCTGTCCTGAGAGTGTGCTGCAATTTACAAGTGTATAGAATCTGACCAGGCAGGTATAAAAGATTAAGAATGTCATAAATGTCTTTGAGCTTCAGAGAGGGCAGATTCTGGCATCAAAAAGTCTAGACTCATCCCCTTCTAGTTCTGCAGAGTATGAGGCTTTGTGGAGTTCACACGGAGTGGAGCTGCCACTCAGTCCACCGACTGTTCCAAGAGAATAAAACTAAACAACTCTATTGAAGCATCAAGTATTGTTATCTGTACAAACCCAAACAATTGTGTGTCTCATCAATGAGATTTCTACCTTCTGAGACCCTCCTGACAAACCAGTAGGCGTTGATACACCAATCTTGTTTATTTTATAGGCATTTTGAATTTGCTATTAATTGCTTGTTGCGTTTATAGTAGGGATGCACCGATTGTGAAATGTTTAACATAACATTGGCTGATGTTAGGGGCGACAGTAGCTCAGTTGATAGAGCATTGGCCTTCAGGCCTGAAGGTCGTGGGTTCAATTCCCGCCTCTACACCTTCTCCACCGACTCCCACTGATGACTGCTGTCGTTGTGTCCTTGGGCAAGACACTTAGCCCCACGTTGCCCAAAGCCCCCACTGAAAGATCAAGGCTATGCTCACACTCAGAGAGCAGCCGTCCTCCTGTGGACTCACCACCTGCAGAGGGTCAGTGAGGGGCTGGTGCTATGAGACTTGGGTGGCATCTCTGATTGCCACCCCCCTGACCCAGAAATGGATTAAAGGGTAGAAAATGGATGGATGGATGGAGGGCTGATGTTTCATCTTTTTGTTATTTATATTTTCAGAGATGAGAATTTTTTTTGTCTGTTGGTGGAATACAGACTTTTTCTTCACTGGAAATGGACCTCCTGAGGTTTTTGTTCAAAAGTAAATTATTACAAGTGCATGTAAAATGTTTAGCAAAAGCGAATTGTAAACTGTGCAGACATCAGCAGATACCGATGCATCCCTATTATAGTATAGCTAATAGGCTTTACCTAGAAACTGATTATTATGTCTATTTTCTGCCAATTCATTGTTGCATAAGGTTTGACTACAGGCCATTGTAGCTCATGTATGTGTTGTTTGAAACCATTCTATTGTCACAAAAAAGCAGTTTTCTATTTACTGCTTTCTCTTTAAAGACTGTGCCTTCTTTGTAGCTTGTTTTGTATTTGTATTTTAATTACCCCTCAAAATCTTGTCTATTGTGTAATTATAAATGATTAGAAGTTAGTACTATAACTTATTTTAACTCTATAAACATCGCTCTGCCCTCTGTATAATGTTGATGTTCGACGGTAGGCTTATTCCCATCCACAAAAGAGGATCTGTGGGGACCAGTAAAGAGTCCTGTTCAGCTTGTGCAGCTCTTGGGGTCTGCTGTCCCCTCTGCTCAGCCCTCTCCTGACAGTCATCACTACATACAGTCCATGTAGGTGGACTTTCTGATGAGATGTCAACCACAAGATTTTTTCCCAAACTCATGCAAACTTTCCAAAAGCTTGCCCTTAACACCTCAGCACAGCTTAGCTTTCAACTGAGTCTGTAATTGATGTGTGATTGGTTGGTTCTATGTGGGCCAGAAGGTGGGTTAATTGTGTTAAAACTAGACACATTTGGCAGGTGGCCTGTCAAGCCTGTTGTTTTAAACACCACTTAATACATGTTCACCTCAAAGCTAAGATGGAACACGCTGAGTGGAATTAGGACAGTTATGTCTTTAATATAACTGTTGGCAGTTTATCTGAGACATGATTGGCGCAAGTACACACACATAAAACAATGGTCTTTTCTCCACATGAACGTGAAACAAAGGTGAAGTATTAAAGTTTGAAACTAATTTACATTTTTAAGGAATCCGAACTGGGCTTTAAAAAAAAAAAAAGGGAAAAACATTTATTGCACGTGCATGAGTTTTTTTTTAGTAACAAGAGCTCATTAAAAATATAGGGGACACAGTTTGTGACAAGGCCGAGTAAAGACCACGTGGTTTAAACACTAAAGTTTGAAATGGATCCTTTTAGGAAAAATCTCTCAAAGCTCTGCATGTTCTGCAGGCTCTGAAAGTTGCAACTATAAAATAGCTCATGAGACAATTGTAATTGGACATGGAAAAATATAACAAAGTTAAAATTACAGGCCTCTTGTGTTGTCTATATGTTTGTGTATGTTATATGTTTGTGTATGTTATATGTTTGTGTATGTTATATGTTTGTGTATGTTATATGTTTGTGCGTCATGTCCAATACACTACGTTGACCTTAACAAACTGGACCAATACTAACGTGGGGTGTTGTGAGTGTGTTGGGGAGTGAATGAGGAGTGCTGAACGGAATCATGGAATAACAAAAGTTTTCTGTAATGTTTTAATGTGATCATGGAATAATTATTTTTTGTCAACAGCATACGGTGTAAGTACTAGAGATTCAAAGATGACAAGCTTTATTGAACAGGTGTAAAAGTGAGAGTACTCTGGGATGAGTACTCTGAGAAAAGTACTCTGCGGAAAGTACTCTGAGATGAATACCTTGCTGAAGGTATTGGGAGTCCCCCCCTCTGCTGTTTGCCCGGACAGTGATTCGGTCCAACCGCAGTGAGCGGTCATTGGGCGGAGGACAACTTTGGTTTGTAATTCACATTTAGGGGAGTATAAAATTAGAAACATACATATTGTTAAGTCTGTATTTGGCTACAGCCTCTGCCCTGATGTCACACACCGTCTGTCAATGCAGTTATGTTTTGCCCAATTGGATTGATTGACAGGCCGCACCATGCGAAGAGAGGAAAGTGGGCGTTTCTTGTGTTCTAATGTTTGTTTTTCAGATGAAAGATAAACTGCACCTGCTTCAGGGATAACACAGTAGTATGGATCATAAGGAAAATGAGCCTCTACTTTGGCACCAAAGCCCACAATATGAATTGAGGACGATCCGGGAGGAACAACAGGATTGGAACAGTAATCTACACACACACAGACGCATGTTTTATACTTTGGACCACGACCAACAGAGGGAGTATAGTAATGTTATTGTCATAGGTGGTCATGGTCCCTTAACCTTCTAAATCATTAGAAAGAAGTGTAAAACATATATTTACAAGAATAAATAAATAATAGAAAGGGCAACCTAAAAAAGCAAAATGGGAAAATTATTAAGTAATTTTCGGAGTTGCCAAAATGAAATAAAATTCTATATTTGTCCCATAGGGGGTCATTCTAAATTTAGTGTTGTGCAAATTTTAAAAGGAGAAATAATAGCGCTTATAACATCAAACAGATCTACTCTTTAAGATAATAGATCATACAATAATAGAATAGAATGAAATAGTCTGGAGCTATAATGTCATTGGATTCGAGGAGCTATAGGTGAAAGGTCGCTAGGAAGAGGTGTCAGAATAAACAATAGTAATAATAGTTAGACTAGTGAATAATCAAAATAGTTCTATTGTGGAATAAGTATCAATAAGGTCAAATTGTTCTAATAACTAAAGTAAAAGGAATCAAATGGAGTCAGATTTTAGATGTTTCTGTTTTCCACATCTGTAGGAAACTGGTGCAGAGGTGTTTATAGAGAGTAGTATTAAAATGCAGACATAGAACGACAAGGCTTTAACACAATTTTAAATCTAAAAATAGCTCAAATATAACATTTCTCTTGACGCAGCCTCTGAGCTGCTCCATTGGAGAACAGGTTAAATGTTATTGTTTATTACAAACAGCTGATGTATTTACACACATTAAGTTTGGGACAACTCTTTAAACAGTTATAAGCAGCGGACAGAAGCCATGAATGTGCTTTTGTTTATTAAATAATTAATTTCATAGCCTTATATTTATTATTTTATTATTATTAATCTTTATTAAGGACACAATACAACATGGTCCATAGTTAAAAAAAACCAAAGAAAAAATATATACAAGAAAACAAACCAAAGAGAACATTACAGCTGCTGAACAGTATAAAGGCATAACCTCCAGTAAGTCCATAATTTGGAGGTGAACAGCAGTGAGCAGAACTCGGGGCTGACGAGAGTCTTAACAATCACATTAATAGAGTTCCTCAGACGACACATAAATCTGAACTGAACATTTCGAAGAGATGCAGAACAAGATCGAACACCACAGTAAGCAAACATCTCACTTGCGCTGCTGTGCCGAGGAACCTTCAGCAGCAGCCTCAAGGAGTTGTTATAGGCCACAGTGAGTTTCTGCAAACTGGACTTTTTAAAACTCTTCCAAAGGTAAGCAGTGTAATCGTAGAGAACGTTTTAAAATAGTTAAAATCCCTTTCAGGCAACTTGATTTAGATGTATGTCTTTAATATTGGAGAACGACTGTGTTGTTTTTGGAATTGTCTGAAATACAATACATAGAATAGTGATTTGCAGAACAAGAACCAGCCAATGAAAAATCGTCTATTGCCAATGCTATTGTTACAATCAGAACTCAAAAATTGGGAATATGCCTTTGCTCAAGCTGCAACCGAGCTTTAGAGTCACAATAGAGTAAAAATAGGAATAGATAAATGCATCAACCATAGATGCTTTCAAAAATAGAGATTATTTTTAGCCAAGGCTAATATCAAACGGTAAAAGGACCATTTCCTTCATATTATGTCCAAAAGTATTTACTTCAAAGGTAGATAAAGTTCATTACAGTTTATGCACAGGTTTATTAGATACTGTCAAATTCGCTTGTTTCAAACATAGGTGAATGTTAACAATGCCAAAAGTTAATGAGATAGATTAGAAACAACAGAGATTCAAAAACATTTAAAAGCATTTTAATGTATTTGGGTATAGCACAAAAGTAGATATTTAGGTATTTTTTGAGAATTTTAAGAGCTGTCGACTTGTCAATATGGATTAGAAAATCGAATACCATGGTAGAGTAACTGACCCCAAAAACCTGCTAAAATAGATTAGCTCCTGTACGGATAATACCAATTTGATTAACGATGTACATTTATCCCAAACGGTCTGAGAGGAGGAAGTGACAGCACTTCCTGGTTCAACAAAATGTGTTTGGAAAAATGAGCAAAGCCCCACAAAATGGCACAGAGCCACTGATAATGACAGCAAACCACAGTATAGATAGATTTATTAGATAAAAACATATGTTTAAGAATATGGCTCAATAAAAGCAAAGATGCAAACATATTTGTAAATAGATTAGAATAGTTTAAACTATAGTGAATAGTTTTAGTGCATACATTACAGACGAGGTTGAAGAAGAATCAGAATGACAGCAGTGGTCATCAAAGAGTTTTGTGAAGGAATGTTTCGAATGTTGTTGTGTGTGTATTCTTTCTGTATTAACTCTTCACAGATAACGAGCCAGAACCAAGAACCAAGGCGATGATGGACGAGCTCCCCAGTCTCGGCACCCAGAAGGAATATTGAAAGATTGTGACCTAAATTGGTTTAATATAGGTCAACAGAGGGGAACTGTTGTATATTTTAATATTTGACCATTTGAACATCATAGCCAGAAAGACCTCCGTGCACTCAGGAAAAACCCCAAGGACACAGGATAATCAGACATGAGTCATAAAGATAAAATGCTGTTTAAACAGGGCGAATTATTAACTTTAAATAATAAACATTTTGACGAGGACAAGAGTTCAGAACCTGAATCTTGAGGCAGACTGGGAGATTCACCAATTGCATTCTGACGCCTCCCAGTGGACAAGGGACGTCAGCACACCCGGAAACTCCACCCCTTGGACGCATAAGGATGACGTCATCGGAAGTCTCCCTCATGAGCCCCTGTGTGTGTTTTTTGAGGTCAGACAGGACAGGGCACGGACAGGGGAAGAGCAGGCCTAGAATAGGAGCACTTTTGTTGAACATTCTGTATCTGATTGTAAAGATAATTAAATGCAGATGTTAAACGTGAAGATCTCTTGTCTCGCTCTTGCATCGATTTTGGATACGTCAGTCAAAGGGAATTATTGACTTCAATCTGTACATGTTAGCAGCAGTATGTTAGCATCTGTACATGTTAGCAGCAGTATGTTTACATCTGTACATGTTAGCAGCAGTATGTTTACATCTGTACATGTTAGCAGCAGTATGTTTACATCTGTACATGTTAGCAGCAGTATGTTTTCATCTGTACATGTTAGCAGCAGTAAGTTTACAATCATTCCATTCACAGCAGTAGTGGTCTCAGAGGACTTTCGATTTGTGTTTCCTCAACAACAGATCAGAGAAACAAACACAGGGAATACAATAATGAATAAAAAAAGCTACTGGCCCAAAGGTAAAATGTCCTGTATCGGCATCCTGTATCTTATCTTCTCAAATGTCCTAAATATGCGTTAATGAGGTCATAGATCGCTACTGTACAGAACAGCAGATGAATGTTATGTCTCCGATGAAGTTTTGGGTCGGCCTCGGCTCTGGCTGAATGTCTGTGATGTTCTTTTCCACTGATTGGTTCTGCATGAATGTACTCGGTATCACAACTATACAGACAGATACCATTTGACACATTTATATAAAAAGTATTATAACGCGGGTTCATTTCTTCAGAGATCAGTGGGGTCACGCTATAATGAGGCGAGTATCTGAGGAGTTAATGAGCAGGGTCTCGGAAACAAGGTGTCGAGAGCAGCTTCGCTTTACCATGACCCAACACCCCCCTCATCCCCCCTCTCCCCTGCTGCACCTTCACTGTAATGACATGATGTAACAGCGCGTAAAAAGTGCGGCCAGCAGCCTCATGCACGTCGCCGTTGGTCACGTCACAAACTGATGCAACGTGGGTAAGGAACAACAATAAACAAGGCTTACTTAATCTCTTGTGAAGGTCGACGGTGGATTCAGCCATGCCGAAAGAGAAAAGGAGGTATTTTAAACTGTACTCTTTGGAATGCGCTGGAAATGGCAGGAAGTACTAAGTCACTCTGAAATATTTGTTGTTATAGGGTTGGAAAGTCTCGTCCCAGAAGCACTTCCGGTTCTTTGCTCGGATACAAACAAACCGTCAGCCGTTCGAAGAGGCTGTTTAAGTGAATGGTGCAAAATGCTCTGCTTTGTTTTCGGCTGTAATCATCACAGTTTACGCGACGCATGCTCATTCTTTAGGTTTCCCAAAGACCAACTGAAGCTGTGGGAAAAGCTATGCAGTTCTGATAAAATATTTTGTCTGATTTTAGAGACAGTTAACTTGAACATGTATTCAAGCTAACTTGTAGCTAATGCTAACCTGTAATAGTGCGCGGCCAAGCCTTTCATTGTGGCTTGTATTTTAAGATAAGAAACTTTATTGATGTCACACAGGATAAATATTGTCTCTCAAACATTTATTTATTTCAGAGATAAAGGAGGAACATATT
This sequence comes from Knipowitschia caucasica, assembly GCA_964034765.1. Classification (NCBI taxonomy): domain Eukaryota; kingdom Metazoa; phylum Chordata; class Actinopteri; order Gobiiformes; family Gobiidae; genus Knipowitschia; species Knipowitschia caucasica. Next base: position 6,396,706 of record OZ035827.1, on the reverse strand, counting down.
AACACGTATTAAATAACATTTAACAAATGTTCAAATATAACAGAAAACGGACAATCATTCGTATTAGCTAAATGAATAGGTAACCCAACTACATCATATTATTTTTGACAGCACAGCAAAAAGGAAAAAGGCCCAATGTGAAGCTGCAGTGAGTGTGAAGTGGAGATGGAGCTGATGAACGGATAGAAAACTGATCATTCATATACATTGGCTTATAACCAAAGCAGCAAAGATAGCTGTAAGGGACAACATCAATTTATTTGCATAGGAATAGTGTTTCTATATTTTCTTTCTGATGCGTGATAGTGGATTAAAATACAATGAGTTTGAACCATAGACTGTATGTTTGAACACGGCCCTGTGCCTTTCTCATCTCCCCGTCATATGGAAACGTCAGCACATGTCCAGTTCACAGCTAATTCCGACCGCTCACTCAGTTTTTCTGTCCCAGAGACGAAATGTGTCCAAAATAACACCGGAAAGTCCTTTAAGGAGGAAGAAGTTGGCGATCTCAGCACCATACAAGTGGCACGTGTGGTTTGTTTGTATCCACGGGTGGAAATCTCGCAAAATCTCGCACTTCCGCTTTCCAGCCCTATTTGTTATTTTTCTATATTTTTCTGCCTGAGATGTTGCTGCAGTACGGCGTTCATGGTTTTACACTGGTCCAGACCGGAGCAGAGAGGATTCATGGTCCGAACTAAGAGAAAATCCTGAGGTAGGAGCTGGCGACTTTGGCTTAAGTGCCCTTTCCACCGGCTCGACTCGACTCGGTTTAGTGCAGGGGTGGGGGGAGTTTGGTTGGGAACAAGTCGAGTAGAGTCAAGTCGAGGCATCTCTCCCGGTGTTAGCTGGTGTTAGTCGCTGTCCGTGAAGGGCGTCCATCTGGTCAAACCACCTTCAAGCTTTTCACGGTAGTCACTTTTAAGCTTCTTAGTTTTCAGCGAGAAACTTGAGAAAACTTGTTCTTGTTTTTCGCAACAAGTGTCGCACCAGCTAGAGAGGGATTGACAGCACCTCTGGCCAATCACAATTGATCCTCGCCGATGTCACCTAGTTTTGGTACACGGCTCGGCTAGAACCAGGGCCAAGCAGTTACTAAAAAAGTACCGGGTTACGGCAAAAGCGAGCCGGTGGAAACGCAGACCGGAGAGTAAAGTCGAGCCTGGTGAAACGGCCTATTAGCAGCAGTAGCAGCCATAGTAGTAGTAGTAGTAGTAGCAGTAGCAGCCATAGTAGTAGTAGTAGCAGCAGTAGTAGGAGGAGGAGCAGCAGCAGCAGTACGTGTATGAGGATGAGGATGACAGACTTGTGCAGAGCTGGTTGTGTGTGGGCCAGTGGTGGAGGACACAGTGATGACAGGTTAATGACATGTTCGCCGTGTGGGCTCCATTCTGTCACGCGTGTCAACAGAGGACCTGCCACTCACACCGTCATGGGCTGGAACCATGCCACCACTGTTATTCAGCATAAAGTCAAGTTTACTTGGGAAGTTTTTGAGACAGTGACAAACTTATGGCTCAAAAGAACAGCAAATTGTTTCCAAAATGATGCCTTGTAAATAGGGAAGAAACCCAGATTTAGGGTTAATTCTGGCTTTCTATTCTCAACAATGGTGATGTCAATGTTCCTTCTTAAGCTCTGTGCCCAGATGGAAGCTTAACGCGCGATTCTGGAGCTTCAAATTCAGCACAGGAGTAAACACTTAATTAGTTTTAGTTTTGACAGCACAACAACCTCACATAACACTTAACTTTACCGGCTTACAGCACGTGAGTGAATTAATTTAATGGATTGGGCGACAGTGGCTCAGTTAGTAGAGCATTGGCCTTTGTGAGATTTCATAACACTTTTAAGCCACTTTTTTTAAAGTTAAACTCATCATTCTATCAATGTGCAGAAGCCAGTACTGTTCCCTTGTTTTGTCTATCTGAAGGCCAAGCTACATGGCACTGTGGCAGCTGCTGATTGGAGGACTCCATGCCTCCGCTCTGTATAATACACTTGCATTCTGTTGTTCGTGTTGTTCGTGCTGTCTCTACCATCGACAATAAAACATGTCTTCTGTCTGAATGAAAGACGCGATCCCAGACTTTGTCATCTTCTTCAGGTGGTGGAAGGATGCGGGCCTTGTCTGTAACATCTAGTGAACAGAAGACTACTTTTTTTTACACAAAAAGTGTTTTTTTTTTTAAGCCAAAACTGAAAAACCTCAAGAGAAACCATGCATCTGGACCAGCACATGGACAATCTGCACAGCCCCTGATTCCAGTCAGGCTGTGAGCTGCTGAGACATGGACAACACCACCGTCCTCTTTTGCATGGACATGATTTGGAACAATTGGATTTCTGAATTTGGACATCATTTGGACTGAATTGGATTTCTGAATCCGGACACTGAAGCTGAAACGTGTGATTGAAAGACACGTCACAGAAGAATTCATGGCTCGACACAAATGCAGCCTGAAGAAACCAACACGGAGAAGTGGGAGAGACTGTTTTCAAAGCAATATCTGGAACCACCATCGACTGATGAAGTTTGATATTTTACTGAAGATTGTTGACAAGTTTTATGAAAGATCCGAACATGTTTTATGAGTTTTCTGAGTTTTTGAAGTATTCCGAGTTCTTAGTTTTTTGAAGTACCGAGTGAAGTACCGAGTTTAAGTATTGAGTTATGATGTTATGTTGCTGTTTATCGATCCTGATGGTCACACGTGAATGTGTGACCAGAGGGGGGAATGTGAGATTTCATAACACTTTTAAGCAACTTTTGTTAAAGTTAAACTCATCATTCTATCAATGTGCAGAAGCCAGTACTTTTCCCTTGTTTTGTCTATCTGAAAGCCAAGCTACATGGCACTGTGGCAGCTGCTGATTGGAGGACTCCATGCCTCCGCTCTGTATAATACACTTGCCTTCTGTGTTCGTGTGGTTCGTGCTGTCTCTACCATCGACAATAAAACATATCTTCTGTCGGAATTAAAGACACGATCCCAGACATGTCATCTTCACCTTAGAGCAAGAAGGTTGAGGGTTCAAGCCCACCACGAAACCTTCTCCACCGACTATGTCTGCTGTCGATGTATTCTTGGGCAAGACACTTAACCCCACTTTGCCTGAAGCCCCCACTGATATATGAAGGCTCTGCTCTCACTGACAGAGCAGCTATCTTCCTGTGGACTCAGCACCTGCAGGAGGATCAGTGAGGGGCTGGGGCTCTGTGGATTGGGTGCAGCTCTGACCGCCGCCCCCCGACCCAGAAATGGATTAAAGGAGAAGAAAATGGATGGATGGATTGTGGGCATGGATTGTCCACAAGAATCTATTAGTGACACGCAGAAAGGTTATTGCACCACAGACCACATACATTATTGATTCCTCAAACATCACAATAACAGTTTTCCACTTTGCAAATTTGGCTTAAGAAACATCAGCTATGAAAGTTTGTCTTGGGGTTGATGGTAGTGGGGGTAAATTCATGGTATTCTGTGTATGAATGAGTCCTATGGGGTGTCAATTTACCAAATTACAGAAAAATTGGTATATCTATAAAGCTTGTGTTTTGGAGTATGACTTTCCTATGTAAAAGAGACAAATTATAGAATCGTTATAAGTGAAACGACTTTACCAACATCGTAGAGAAAACTAGTGGGCCACAGTCGGCTGTTCATCTCCACCTCAAGGCCTCCAACCACACGGTGGATGACACAGAGGTTAAAATTCTGGCTCGGGAGAAGAATTGGTTTGAGAGAGGGGTGAAAGAAGCCATTTTTGTGAGGAAACAAAAACCTTCTCTTAACAGAGGAGGAGGGTTAAGATTTGTTTTGCCTCGCATCTATGACGACATCCTAAAAACAACGCCCTAACTTGGGACAAGGTCAGTGACATGCTAATGAGTTAGGAGGGGTGAGACCTGCACTCCACTTGAGCATCCCAGCAGACAATAGGTCTGTGACATGCTAAGGAGTTAGGGTCGTTAGCCTCAGCAGGGTCGTTAGACCTGCTCCCTTCTACATCAAGCAGACCTGAGATTGTTTATGAGTTAGTATCAGGATTAGGGTGTGGCTAACCACACCCATAGGTTATAAATCTCCAATGCGCGGTCTGAGAATTCATTCCCTGAAGAAGTCCTTTGTATTGAGGACGAAACATCGGGAAAACCTGCTAAGAAGTACAGATGATGGGTGAGAAACCTTCCTTTGCTTTGACTAATCCCTGTACGACTGAGGGCTTACACAAACTTATCGTTATAAGTACAGTTTATAGCAAAACCAACACAAACAATTCTAATGGCTCTGAGACATAATCATTGGAATATTCATTTTGAAATATTCTGTAACACATGATTTATAATCAAACAGTATTTTTAATTGTTACCAAATACTCAAATTGCCACATTCATTTTGTTGATTTTGCCCACTCCTTAATCAATTCCCAATAAAGCAGGAGCACCTAACATTCACACCAGAACAAATGGAGCTATGCAATTCAACAGACACTTTGGTTAAGTTTTTGGCCTCTGTTACACCTCATTATCAGAGATTTTTCAGACAGAAAAGTGAAGAAGAGAGAACCATCTTCACTCAACCACTCTGTGACTCTCAGTGCTTTGTCCGATTTGTTCAAAATGCATCAGATTTATATTACGCTTTTTTTCAGACACTCAAAGATGCTTCACATGTAATTATTCTTTCACTTCATATGATAAACTACTGCTGTAGCTGCCCTGGGGCACAATGACAGAAGCGAGACAACCAGTCCTTCCCCCCACCACCAACCATTCTCACACACACACACACTCCAGACTCATTCCAGGCAATGTGGGTGAAGTGTCTTGCCTAAGGACACAACAAGTGACAGTTTGCCCCCCATCAGTTATGCATTATTTATATATTAAAAACTTATTGAAGATTTCAATAGATAAATAATATGTTTTGTTTTCATAACAGCCTTGTAAACCAGTTCAAGCAAATCAGCAGCAGGGGCAAATCTTTATCTTACTACACATCATTTTACCATTTGTTGGGATTAAAAGCCCTATGAGTCACTGTTTGATGCTCTGGGCAGGGAGCTGATTGGTTAAGTGAGGGTGGTATCTTGTTTTCACTTTTCTGCCTTAAAAAACGAAGACGTAACAGAGACCACAAATCCATGCATGTGAAAACTGGTGAAAGAACCACCTGTTTTGACAGCGGGGAACCAGTTTTTTATTCTATCATATAATTCCTCCATTATTTGTGGTTATGTGGCTTTATCTAATCTTTTCAATTCAACTCTAGTTTTCTTTGTGTAGACATTAATAAGACATGTGCTTCCACTCTTCCTTACCTGGCTGCACACCTGGTTGCCAATAGCGACGCATTCCAACTGGGAACTGCCAATCCACGGGGAAAAGCCTCGAGCCTATAGAGACGGCTTTTGTTCCTGGGAAACAATCGGCACAATAGACAGATAAAGACCAGTCACCACATTATACTGCATTAAGCCACTCAGAAGTCGACGCATTAGCCGCCAAAGAAAGAGCGGATGGAGGAGAAGAGAGAGGAAGCGACAGTAATGCTCTGAGAAAAGATAAATGGGAGAACTAATCCGGGCTACTACAGAGGGATTAGCCGCACGCCGCTATGGTCCATCACGCGGCCGGGGTTAAGCAGAGCCGACTTGTGATGGCATTAGAGAGGTGGAAGTGTTTAATCGGGGCGAGCCGAGACGGAGCAGTGTGGAGGAGACAAGAGAAGGAGGTAGTGGATGTCAGCGTCAGTGAGAAGGTGTGGGTCTGTGTGTGTTTAAAAGTGACACGCAAAGAGGCAGGTATACAAAGCAGAAAAAACACTTGTAAGGATTAGGAAGATAACGTTGTATTCTAAGCACTTGAGTTTTTTTATGTTTTTGAGCTAGAAAACTTCTGCAGGTAGCATGGGTCTCCTCCAGCTATAGCAACAATGAATCAAATGAGATCCTCAGACCCAGTGGCCCCTAGGTTCCGTCTGATGTTTGTTAATGCAAGGCCTCAAGTGGCTGGTGTGGTTCCTGTATGATAAAGACATCGTTGTTAAGGACTGGTCTGTTCGTTCTCCAGACGTGAATTCAATTAGGCACATCTGGGACTTCATGGCAGGTCCATCCACCAGCCTCACAGGGCACCACAGACTGTCCAGGACCTGACTCTATTTCAAGGCCTGGAGAAGATCCCTCAGGGGCATCTGTAGTGATAGAACGCAGGCACCAGATCTCCATAGCCTGGCTTTGACACAATCAATACTAAAAACAGATTGAATGATCCCATTTAGTTTTAGGAGGGGGTGTCTCAGTGTTCTTGTTTACTTGTTTTGAGCAGTGTATTTAAATGCTTTGGTAGCTGGTCATAAAAGCCATCTTGGACTCTGAGGTGCACAGGTAATAGCCTCCAGCTGGTGCCCTTATCCGGTTATGATCTGGATCCATCTTATTGAAAATGTGAGGCAGGCCTTTTGAATGTTCAAATCAAAAAGTTCTATAAAAGCTGTGCATACGACATATTTGACTAATTTTCTTATAAAAATCAATGTAATGTTTTTATTTCATTTTTTTCCAATTTACCTGCAGATGTTCCCTCTTTTTGATGTAAAGCACTTTTGAGTTGTCCTGTGCATGAATTGTGTTATACAAATAAACTTGCCTCTTCAAAATAATGTGTAGCTTCATCATGCATCGTTAAGATCTATCCCTTGGGACAAGTCTAAATCTAACAAACACATTATTAATTTCACCAGATATTCAGTCACGTTCCAGAAGCCCTACACACGATCCTATTGCTTTAACTCCACACGTTTCACAACCTGCGGCCCCGCGGGTTCCCACGGCACATTGACAATTAGTTTGCCCCTCTCGTGCCGACTGCTACACACGTCACAGAGTCTTCACAGCCCGCTCACATTTCTCCGGAGCGCCAGATAAAAAGATAAAAAGAGATTTGGCACAACCTTCCCCTCGCAGCCGTGTAATGACAGCCGTGGGTGTTTACCACAGCACAGGTTCAAATCTCTCCTTCCTCTTTGTGTATTCAGAACTACACTCTCCCCTGCCACCACTCCCCCCCCCCCCCCCCCCAATCCCCCCACCCCCCAATCCCCCCCTAACAGCAACACCCTTTTACCGGACGAGCCCCCACTCGCGCCTCTCCGCACTGGTAATTGGGTATGACACGGGATCAACAGCGCAAGGCATTTGAATTCAACGTATGCCGTCTTCCTCGTCTCCAGCTCCAGCTCGCGGCCTTGGCTTGCTGCTGTTACCGTAGCAACATCTGGGAGACCACCTCACCCCCAGCCCCCTCCCCTTCATTTCTTCTTTCCCTTTATTAAGATTGGATGGTACATGTGTGTAGATACGTGCGGGAAAGAGGGTTTTTTTTGTGCATGGCTAACGCAGCGTGCCAAGCCAATTACCAGAGTGTCAGTGGAGAATTTAGAGGTACAAGTGGGGAAGAATTATTCGGAGTAACTGCGGAGGCTCAGACTTTTTACGTTTTGTCAATCGCATACATTACGGCACACCTGGGTACACCTGAGTGGGACTCGGAGAGAGCGTTGAAGCGGTTTTACGATAGCATGACAATGTCCTCTCTCTTAAAGAATTTCTTGAAGCATGAAAAAAGAACTTGTTTGATGGTCCGTTCCGGAAACAAAAGCAAAATGAGTTTGTTTTGTCCTGTAATAAAAGCCTTGCTGTAAACAAACTTTAGTCAATGTTTCTTTGGGGGATTCTTTTTGTTTTGAGTTGCACGGATTTTGTGTATATATGCTTCATCAGGTGTTCTTTATTGTCCAGGACTTTGTGTGTTTTGCGAATCCGTTTTTGGAAAGTAAAGTATATCAAAAAAGGCTTGAGGGGACAGAAAATAAACAATTCTTACCAAAACAGTCATGGAAGATTCAGTATTTCTCACACAATTGGGCGGCACTGTGGCACAGGTGTTAGCGCTCGTGCTACACAAGAAGGTCCAGGGTTCAATCCCACCTCCAGACCTTTCTGTGTGGAGTTTGCATGTTCTCCCCATGTCTGCTTAGATTTTCATCAAGGTGCTCCAGTTTCTCCTACCACTAAAACATGTACAATAGGTCTGACGTGCGCCTCCTGTACTCGCAACCCCCGCTCCCATGTGTGGAGTGAGAGACAAATGCTCACAACCTTTGGAAAGCGCTTTGTGAGTCTGGTCTGTGAAAAGCGCTATATAAATAAAGATTACTTACTTGCTTACAAGTATCATGGCAGTAACTGGATACTGAATTTGGTATTGAATAATTACGATGTAAATAATCAATAAGCAAGGGACAAGATAAAAGAAAGTGACACCAGGCCTGACTTCTCTAGAAGAAAATTCGATTGTTGCGTTTGTCATTTTGAACGGGTTAGGGTTAGTTTGGCTGTCGCACATTTTCTCAGTAGATTAGAAGTTTTATTGTACAAATCAATTCATCATTGGAAAGTGAAAATGAATCAGAGAGCGCTGAAACCCAAGTCCAATTTACCAAAGAACAGATAAAATTCAGGAGATACAGGAAGTGTAAAGAAAATCCTTTATTGTATTTTCCACCTTGACATGTTGGATGTGAGTCATGGCCAGGACAAACCTGAGCTTATAAAATACAAAATCACTTCAGTAAAGCAAAGGAACGCAATCACTCTTCAAACTAGACTTCATTCGAGCTTACATTATTCGTTGAATAGAAGCAAATTTTTGGACGGAAAAGAACATTATAGAATGACCCCGAATGCGCTTCAGCCTTTGATACAGTTGATATGCTTCATTGTCAGGGAGCTTAAATGAATACAATCCCAAAAGAAATATTTTGGCAGTGCAAAAGTAATAGAACATCAAGCAGTAAATCAACAATAATATATACCACTACCACTATGTTCCTTAGTGCATCAACGGAAAATTCCAAATAGCTACACACATCCGTGTCTTCAGTCTTCATCCACGGTTGACCATCAGGTTCTAGAGAAAAGAAAAAGGCACATTGAGCAGTGGTTCATTGACCTTTTCAAGCATCCTTAGATGTGTTCCTACACAACTCAGAGCTGTAAATGGCCACCTGAAAGGTCAGAGAAGAGAAAAGAAGACATGATTTTTGTAATTACACTGAAGTAAGTTGTATATGGACACCAAGTGATGTGAAGCAAAGAGGATTGCCTCCTCTTCGCCGTCGGGACGTGGATTTTTGTTTGTCACTTGGTGCTTTTGATGTATGTTTAGCTTTAACTAGAAAAGCATGCGTAGAATGCAAACTTCCACCAAACCGTTTTTTTTACCAATAATGAAATCTTGTGTGCAGTAGGGAAATTGATGTCAGCAGTGAGACAGTGAAAAGAGTGAATGAAGAGTTTTGGAAGAGTCAGAACAGATTGGCCGAATGCAAAATAAACAGAACAGGAACACAAACTCTTCTCACTGCTTCTGATTTGATCAAGACCAATAAATAGCACAATCCTCAACACTAGTGTCCTTGCGGGCGCTGCCTCGTGCACAGAGCTGAACTAAAAACATGACTTTGTAAGTTTGATGGAACCGACGCTTTGTCCCTTTCCAGGGTCACGGAGCGAGTACAAAGCGGTTTCACAGCTTCATAACTTTCCTCAAAACACAGACAGGTTTTTCTCTACAGAGACCAGACCCCGATCAGAGTGAGGTTGTGCCCAGATGCTCCATAACCTTTTGAGCTGATGTGCCAGCTGACAGAGAGGCAGACAGACAGAGACGGTGAACACATTACCTCCTGGTAGTGTTTCTTGCTGAGAAACTTCATAAAAAAATAAGATAAGATATGCCTTTATTCGTCCCACAGTGGAGACATTTCTGTGCACATTACAGATAACAGATGCTGCAAAAGGTTAGTTAGTTTTGTTACATAAAAAATACATAAGTACCTAAGCACTGCAGGAACCAATAATGTAAAGAAGAGAAAATCATTTTTCATTCACTGAGATGTGAGTCTTCACACAACCCAGAGAGTATTCCACAAACCCTTCTAAAAGAATCAGGCTCACAACAACAGAGTGTGGCAAACAAATCCTATGATAACCAGTCCAGATTAATGCGCTTTCATGCTCCAATATCAAACTCTAATCAATGTACTACAGCAGGCGACTTAACATTGATCTCAGAGCTTATTGAACTATACAGTAATGAAAGAGAACGGCACACAAATCGATGCAGGGAGATTGACCTTCCACATCAATGACCGTTCCGATCCTCTTTATTTGAAGTTATATTGAACCGTAGCTAAAGCAACAGTACATGTGATGATAGCCAAGGGCTAGTATTAACATTATCTAATGAGAGAGACCAGCCACATGAAACCTCTCATTGCATACAAATCTATGGTAAACTAATTCTCTGCATGTTTTTTTTCTTCATTGAATGAATTAATAATATTAAGAGAAATGTGCTTATAAAATCAAGAGCCCCATTTGTGAAATCTTAACTATTGGAAACACTGGGGACTTGGTATCAAGGCCTCGATTTTCCCTAAACCCAGAGAGAGAGACATCAGTTTAAATGTGTTTCTTGTTACACCATAAAAACAGACATCAATCTTTATGTTTATGTCATACAAACATACAAACAAACTACATTTGGGTTTTGCACCATTAGACACAAATGTTATTATCCCACTAATTTCATGTATTGTGAACACATGTTTAAAAGGTGTCTGAATAACTTTCAAAGAGTTTTAAGGCTCACAAACATTTTCAAAATCCCTTCTTTACCAAAACCATGAATATTTTTCCCCAAACTGTATGTACTCATCCTCCAAATTATTGTTTACAACTCAGCGGTCCCCCCATTAATAGCTGGACCACCCGTTGTTCTAATTGCAGGTCCAGTCTGATTCAAAGCAATCACTGGCTGAGCTGACACTGGCTCCACGATGGCACATTGGTATGTGGGCTTTTACAAGCAGCACATTTTCACTTCATACGGATCACATCAGCGCGGCGGAGGGGAGGGGCTGAGGGCGTCACAGTAGGAGAAAACAAATAACAAACAGCAAGTACTGAGAGAGGAGTGCTGCAGCGCCGCTCTGCCTGTTCTCCATTCGGCCTGCCGCAGCTTGGGAGCCTTGACTCAATTGGAAATCCATTTTATCTGATGACTGACAGGCAATTGGGGCTCCCAGGTGATAGACTGAGCTGCTGTGGTTGATAGGCCTGACCACTCCAGTGCTGAGGGATGAAGGGATGGAGATGGGGAGAAAGTGCAGGGGAACACGTACAGATAAGATTGGATCTTTTAACAAGCTCCATTTTGGTCAGCCCTCCAAATCAGCTGTCTGGAACACTTTGGGTAGCAATGCGCTAAATGCAGTTGAAAGACGATTGCGAGTGGATGAATTAATAAACAATATTAAAGAGATTGATGTAATCTGAGAAGATACATTTATGGCTTGTTTTTACCTTGAAACTGCATCCAACAACTAATGCGTATGAATGTGAGCATGAACCAGACATGTTTGACTGAGGAGAGGAAAAAACACTTAGTAATTAGTAATTGTGACTTAGAGGTGAGACTCATCCCATTGTCACTCATATTTATTTTAATAAAAGGTGTTACGGTCTACCACGCCACAGCAACATCCAATTCTAGATCATGCTGTGTCTCTTTTCACCAACCACAAAATGTTTTATAAAATTACTTACAACTTTTTTTTTCTTTTAGCTTCCCTGTTCATTGTTCATTTTATATTTTTTTCACAAGGGAAAATGCAATTGAACTCGTATTATTGAAAATTAAATATATTATTGTGTGCTATAAGTATTGTCCATCCATAGCTCTACACAAAGCTGTCAAGTATAGGTGAGGCCATATTGAAATGTCCCTTCTTCTGGTGACTGCAAAAAGCAAAAGACAACTGGTATTTATTGGAATTCAAAAATAACTAGTGTAAAAATGATTTACACCAACTCAAAATCAGCATCTCAAATACATAGATGACCCGTAAACTAAACAAAATACAACTCCCTGGAAAAGGTCAACGCCATAGCAATTATTGGCCGAGACTCAAAAAGTAACGTTGATAAGTCGTTCCCTATGGTCTGTATCTTCTGTGGATTTTCTCTTGGTTTATGTCACGACATCAATGCAAGTACTGTTTATTATAATGGTTGTACTATAGGCAAATAACTGTGGTACATCTATTTAAAAAGCTATTTCAAAGTTTGCCGTGAAAGTGAAGTTGTCAAGTCGGCTCGCTGGGAACACGCAATAACACAATTCTATTTATTTATTTACAAAAGGCCACAGAAGAAGAAAGAGATCGATCTATTCGGGACTTGCAGGGTTTGAATTGCCAAGCTATTACAAAAGAAGCTGGAACCCTGCACGAAAAAAACAAAAACAAAAAACAGAAAGGGAGGAGGAGAGGGAGATGGATTGACAACAGGACACAAAAGAACCACCGGGACAAAGTAGAGCGTTCCGATAATGTTGCGGCTGCTCGGCCACAACAAAAGCCGGTGAAAGACCCGCCTCAACGCCCCGCTGTTGCCCCCTCTTATCCCGACAGGGGGTCCAACTCATACAAAATCTCTCTCTGTGCGTGTGTCACTGACAATAGAAATGCTGACCAGAATATTGGAATGAAATTGAAATGAAAAAAAAAAAAAAAAAAAATACACACAACAACAACAACAACAGAGACAACTGAGTGTGCTTATGGCAGACTGGACGGCCTTCAAGATGCTACAATGCAAGGTTTGTGTTGTATAATTATCCGGGACCCCTGAGTGCATACAAGTGCAGGGTCTAGGGGGGCAGGCCTTCTGGTGATTGAATAGGTCAGAGAACAGCAAGTGCGGGCCACAAAAGCTACCCAAAAAGATTCCCAGAAGAGCCAATCTGGAGCATCCTCGCCTCCGGCACCACGCACCCTGAGGCATCAAAAAAGTTACTGGGTGAGGTTTTTTTCCAGGGACCACTAGGACACAATGAAAAGAGGCAACTGTGGCTGACCCAGGCCTTTGATCGAGCAATACAGCGTGACAAAAGGTAGGGAATGATGGGGCAGAAAGTGGACGCAAAGGTTATGTCTTCGCAATCACTGGAGAGCGACCGGAAAGTGACAGCGGCGGGCAAAGTAGGTCAAAAAGGAGCAGGTGCAGTCATCGTTGTGGTCGCTGGATAGAGGTGCTGAATATTGAATTATACATTGGTATATTTACAGTAATGTTTAGAGTACTTATTCAAATAAGATAACATAAAAACATACCTGTGGACATATGATAAAACAAATAAGATTTGAAAGTGATTTTTACAGGTGATCCTTAAATATTAAGCACAAACTACTTCAGTAAAACAAATTATACATACAGGCTGCAGGTATTGATTTTTTAGAAATTGACAGATCATTTTCCGTGATTAATTGAGTAATCTATTACTTTAAAATCCTTTAATCCATATATAAGTATATATATCCGTGTAAAAAAAAAAAAAACAGGAATTCTTAGTACTCCCTTGTACGCTACATCAAAGGGAAAAAAATGAGGTAAAAAATTACTATTGCAACAACACATCAACCTTCCCATGACGGTCTAAACCCAGCTCACGTTCTCCATTAGTGCGAGAACAATCCAACACTTGGTGATTCTTGCTTCACAATGATAGAGCAGACATCGAAGGATCCAAAGAATCCATGAAATCCAAGGCACCTTTTGGTTTTAGTAAGTAATTCAAAGGCCTTTATTAGAAAATAACAATATTGATATAGTGTTTGGCCAAGCATGGTCTTCCTCCGGTTGCAAACAAGTACACGTGTGCCAGAATAATTTGTGTGCAAACAAAAGAGCCTTATTTTCAAATGCTTGAAACACAATTTTTAAAATCGGCTTCAGAAAGTGCTATTTATTACAACACAGCGTTTGTGGTGAAAAAGACAAGTCTAATTAAACCACCAAACCCAAAATGCACCTTGCCTGTAATTTTTCAGCAACGGCAGATAAAAAAAAAGAAAAGTACAGTTTGTCAAGCTCACAATGCAACAATGGAGCAGAGGAGCTGGTGATTGGTTGTGATCGGTTGTGTGTTGATCAATATCTGCTTGAAAAGAGGTAGCTTTGATGGTTTATGACACAGAGAACAACTGCGGCGTGAATGAAAATGGAATCAATATGTCAGCAGTGGAAAGAGACAGAAAAAGTACAGCAAGACAAAGAGAATGGGAGGCAGTAAACACCAGTGAGAGATGAGAGGTGTTGGTTTAAAGAACTCCAGTCTGAAGATGGTTCATTAAAGATAGATGAAAAAATAAACTAAAATGCTGAATGCTCAATGCTTTTTTGGCAACCGAGAAACATTTTACAAGGTCAACAAATGGCACTGTTTTTTCTGATAAGTTAGTAAGTTTTCTTTGTTTCACACCGGCAGAGCACACTTTCACATATCTTTACTTAATAATAAAGATTGTTATCCATCCATCCATCTTCTTCCCCTTAATCCATTTCTGGGTCAGACCTACACAGAGCACCAGCCCCTCACTGATCCTCCTGCAGGTACTGAGTCCACAGGAGCCCTGAACTTTTAGGGGGGCTTCAGGCAAAGTGGGGTTAAGTGTCTTGCCCAAGGACACACCCCCACCCCCCCCCCACACCCCCCCCCACACACCCCACCCACCCCCCCACCCCCCCAAACCCCCCACCACACACAACCAACCACCCCCCCCCACCAACCCCCCCCACACCACCACAACACCACACCCCACCCCCCCACCCCCCCCCCCCCCACCCCACACCCCCCACACCCCCCAAACACCCCCACACACCCACCACCACCCCCCCCCCCCAAAACCCCCAAAACACCCCCCACCACCACCCCCCAACCCCCCCCCAAACAACAACCCAACACACACACCACCCCCCAAACAACACCCACCCACCCCCCCAACACCCCCCCCACCACCCCACCCCAACCCACCCCACCCCCACCCCCCAACCCCCCCACCCCACCCCCCCCCCACACCCCCCCACCCCCCCCCCACCCACCACCCCCCCACACCCCCCCAAAACCCACCCACACAAACAACCCACAACCACCACACCCCAACCCCACCCCCCCCCCCCCCCACCCCCCACCACCCCACCCCCCCCACAACCCCCCCACCCCCCCCCCCAAACAAACACCCAAAACAAACCCCCCCCCCCACACCCCAAACCAACAAAACACCCCACACCACACCCCCCCACCCACCACCCCCCCCCCCCCCCCCAAACCCCACCCAACCCCCCAAAAACCACCCCAAAAACCCCAACAACAACAAACCAACCCCCATACTAACATCCACACCCCCACACCCACACAAAACCCCACAACACCACCAAACCCCCAAAAATACCACAAATAAACAATATCCACAAAACCCCCACATAAAAAACAAACCACCCACAAACCACACAAATAAAAAAAACCAACACACATAAAAAAACCCCCAAAAACTAACCAAAAACCAAAACCCCCCCCAACAAACAACCCCCCCAACCTAACCAACCCCACAAACAACCACAAAAATAACCCAACACCAAACCCCCCCAAACCCAACCCAAAAACAACACAACCAACAACCACCCAAAACACCATACAACAAAAACCAACCCCCAACCCCCAAACAACCCAAAACCCACCCACAAACCCAAACCAACAACCCAACCACCCCCCCCACCCCCCACCCACACACAAAATAAACACACCCCCCCCCCCCCAACCCCCCACCCCCCCCCACAAACCCATAAAAATCCACAAAAATAAACCACCACCCCACAACCCCCAACCCCCAAAATTCCAATAACCCCCAACCCACATAAATCCCCCCCTCTCCAAATCAACAACCACCCCCATAACCACCCATACCATCCCAAACACCCACCCCCCAAATCCCAAACACACCCCCACACACCCCACCACATCCTTCCCCATAACCAAAACCCCTACAATCAACAAATCCCCAAAACCCCCACCACCCCCCACCCACAAAAATCCCCACACAATAAACAACAAACACACAACCCAACAAAAACCACAACAAAATACCCAACCCTCACCCTTACACCCCTCCAATCTCCCCATCCCACCACCCAAAAATCTAACATCAATACCCCCATCCCCAATTCCCCCCACTCTCAAAAACAATTATTAACAATAAAAAACATCCCCATCCCCCATCAACAAATACAATACAAACTCCCCCCAACCCACCCCCCCCCCCCCCCCCCCCCCTATAACCACCCACACAACCCTACACCTCATACACACCTAATCCCCATCCCTTTCAATAACCACAAACACCTAACACACCTCAAACCTCAAATACAAAACAAACAAACAACCACCACACCTCAAAACAATTCAACATACCCACATCAAAACCACTTAATAATCTAATTACCCCCAAACACAAAAAAATATAAAAATAACCATATCATTCAAAAAACCCCAAACACAAAAAACTATAACACCAATTAATCCTGTCACACGATAGTCTTCTGACCAATTCAAATTAACTAATTATAATATCACATTATTATAATTTTAAAATTTTCTTTACATCCATACTATTCTAATTCTCATTTTACTACTACACACTGATAAACCCAAATCTTCCACTAATTTCTACATATTTTGCAAACTAAACATCTAAAATCGTACATCATTTAATCACATTTTTACCATTATTAACATTATAAACAATATTGTACCTTAATTACTAAATTCCACACAATTGAAACTATTTGACTTATTCACTAGTCTAACCTATTATACTAAAGCTTTATT